>JANIJH010000225.1:17627280-17643353 GCA_024520975.1 Erythroxylum areolatum | reverse complement strand
TGAATAAATTATTTGATTCAATGTATACTTATAGGAGAATGGTTCTCAAGATAAGTAGTGGGAGTAAGAAGGAATTTAAAAGGTTCAAATCTCATAACACTACATCTAATTGGAGCTAATGCCTTTAATGATACATTTGATGTATAGTTGAAAGGTTAAAAAACATTGAAAGATTCACTTTCACGATGAATTCAAAGAGTTTGTTTTAGAGATGATTATGAATTTATCACGTCTATAAAAAGTTAAGTGGGAGTATAGTTGTCTTCTTCGGTGGGACTATGTAGAGACATGTTGCTCACAGTAAACAAAAGTTCTAACTTTCAGTTGTCGACCACGTAATTTTCCAAGAACAACTCTTGTTGGATATGAAAAGGTAATAGCTAAATTATGGGAATTAGATCTATAGATATAGATCGGATGTTGTTAACTTATTCTAAGTCTAAGTGCATAGATAATGTAATAAAGACGTTTAGTATTTAAGATATCAGATACTTGTGAAGTATTAAAGATATTCATTTCTCCATGTGTGAGTTGATATTTGAGTTCAAGATTATAAGGATATAACTTTAGAAGTAAATCTTAATTAAGGGTTATTTACTTAGAACAATATCATTTAGGATTGGAAAAGTTCCAATGTAGCAACTGGTTGCTAATTAAGCCATAATACATTTTTCGTTTAGTGGAAATGATTAATTGGATCAACAAGTTCTTTAGTGAACTTGATATAGTTTCTTTTTATTGTTCAAGACAGTAATGTACTGTAGAACATTAGAGCCATTGGGCATCCATAAGGAGCTAATGTCTCATCAAAGATCCAAGAATACATTTAGGGAAAATTTCTTAATTATGATGATAATTAAGATAAGAGTTGTAACATTTAAGCAGGTGCTCACTAAAGAGAATCTTGTAGAATTCTCTCATTAAGCTACTATTCTAGTAGTAGAATAATCGTCATATGGTGATATGATATAAGATACTTAAATGATTAGCTTAGTGCAAGTGAGATATTGTTAGTTTATGCCTTACAACCAATCGCTTTGATTGTAGTTTAGACAAATTATTTAAAGGTATTCTTTATCTTCTACATGTTTAGATGTATATGACAAAGTCCATGTGATAATTGTACATTGCAAATGAAATTATAATGAGATTATAATTATAAGATTCATATTGCATTTATGTATTATTTCTAAATGTTCTTAGTCATTGTTTTATTAAAATTGGACATTAAGAGAATGTAAAAAGACTAGCACACGTTTTGTTTTCCTTATGAAGGAAGTAGTTGATCTCATAGGCTAAAGTATAGAGATACTTAAACAAACATATGGGTGCTTACTAGAGAACAAGTTCACTAAATAGACCCAATATGAGAAATATATTTGAAACATTACTTGTATGTCTATGGAATTCTCATTGTGATGATTGCATAAGTGATCCTTTGACTTGAGGTCATCAAAGTTATCTTGTATAGGGATTGCTATGTTTTGACACTTCTTATGATCTATTTAATCATAGGTCATTCAATTGATAGTCATTGGATGTAGCATGAACTATGTGGAGATAGTTGAATGATCAAGATATGATTCATCACCTTAAAGTAATTAGGGAGAATGTTTCGTTGTTCTCAATTAGTATTAATTCAAGAAAGCCTTGACTAAGGTGAAATGATGTTTTGTAAATAGTTTACAAATGTCATTAATTGAATTGATAGCTAATGGCGGAGAACTAATATGATTAGACTCAAAATATAGTAAACATTAATTTCATACTCTATGTCCAATTGGAATATTGTGTGATAAAATGATTGAATTATACAAAAAAATTATGCACGAAAAGGTTATTCAAAACCACTTTGACATTTCTAAATATTTGGGTGATCATGATGCGTTGCTATATGCCAATATTGATCTATGATTATAAATTGTTTAATTAGAGAATTAAAGATAAATTAAAAGGAGTTTTAATTTATCTAATTTTAATTATGAATTAAAATTAGATGTTATAATCATTGCCAACATATTTAAGAACCTAATGGATCTCACATATAGAATGGGTTCAAGAGAACAAAGTTAATTTAATCAAGTTGGAATTGATTGTAAAGTTTGAGACACTTTATGATTAAATATGAGATATTTAATAAATAAGGATCAGTATGAGATATTGAATCTTATATGGGCATAATTGATATTTAATTAAAATTATTTGTAATTCTAATTGAAATTAGAATTTAATTTCAATTAAATTACTAAACGTTCAAAACTTATTATAAATAGGCTTAAGCTCTATGGAACTAGCACTTCTTGCTTAACCATCTCTGTAAGAGTTACATAGTTCTCTCAACCTATTCTGTAGATACCGTCAGAGGTTAGATACGTGTAGCTACTGTAGTTGAGACGAATTAGTTTCAGGAACAGTTCGAAGGATACGACAAGACAAAGATTAAGCTTCGGAATAAGAAACGAATTAAGATTCCACTTTATTATTATTTGTGTTAATTATTTTATAGAATTAAATAGATCTTGATTTTTGGGAAATCAAATGTCGTGAAAAGTTTCGTAATTATTCCGCTGCGATCGGGATCGGATCTCAATCTGATTTCCGAACAAAAACTATCATACTCATAATCAAATTTTAAATTTTTACCTAGTCTCCAGATCAAAGGAGCTACTAAGAAAATAAAAAATTCAAAGAAAAAAAGAGTTGAGAGAGCAAAGGAGATGCGCTTCTTATCTACATGGAAATAGAGTTGATAGAGGCAAATCTAAGGTAAAATTCTTGAATTTAAAGCTTTTTCTTATCGAATTTTGATTAGAAAAATATGAATATGGGCACATCTAGTATGAGTAATTTCATTTTGAAATGCCCACTTTCACTGTTGTTTTACCTCTTAAAAGAAGTCTTCTTATATATGCTGACAAATCTATTTTACCAAATTAAGATTGATGTTTACTCTTGAATAAACTTATCTAAATCTTTAAAGAAAGATAACTCTTTTCTTGCATGCTTCTTGGCTTAAGTGGAAGACTCCCATGCTACAAAGGAGCTTACAACTAATAAATCCCCCAAAAGCATGGGGGCTAACCCTAGATCCTTTGTATTTAGATCTTGTTGAAAAAGACGTCTTATTTCTATGCCAAGTTTGAAACGTTTTTTTTTCTCATTTCCTTGGCGCATTAGATCTAATGAAGAGTATATTCAATTCTTATCACTAACATAAACATATACATTTACAAATCTCTATAATTTTTAAAATTTTGTTATAAATATATAATGTAACATCCCATCACCTAAGGGAAGGTTAGGATAGTAAATATGAGTGATTAATGAGAGATTAGAAAATGCATTCCATGTTCATGCATAATATGACATGCATATATATGTGAATAATGAAATTTTGCATATGAAAATGACTATACATGCATTTATTGACATTTTGGGTATAATTGTTTATAAATGTGGTTATTATTGAGAATTGAGGTTTATTTGTAGTGAAAATTGATTTGGAGAGTGTATTTGTGAATTTAGAAATTTTTGAGATTTTTGAAGAAATTTCTGGAAATTTTTTGGATATTTTTGGACTAAGAAAAATGCCAAGTGGCAAACCAAATGATAAATGGTAGTAGAAATTTTAATATATGACATTGGGATTTAATGACAAATGTCATTAAAAATTGGAAGATAATTGGAGTAGGAATTGGAAGATAATTGGAGTAGCCATCAATTAGAGCTTAAAGCTCAACGAGTGCAAATGAGCCTCGAGCTCAAAAGTGATTAAGAGCTTAAGGCTTACTATGTAAAATGAGCCTTGTATCCCTCAAATAGATAAGGGACAATTATTAATGAGCCCGGTATCTAAAATGAATACGAGACAGTTCAGGCACTCGATTACAACAATTTAATAATTGGAAAGTGTCTCATGAGCACCTCATATGCACATTGTTAAGTATATTTGTTAAAAAGAAATGCCTATGCTTAAGTGAAAATGTGAAATTTATGTAAAGTGCACTATGTGATTATATGTTTTGTGAATTGTTGTGATGCATGAATTGAGTAAACCATTGATGATGGTTACCTTATTGAATTCGCAAAACTCACCAAAATTGCAACGTTGTCTTTTCAGGACCGAGAGACGACTCTAGCTATTGAGAGGCTTTACCAGTAGTGTAGATAGTGATTTGACAAGAGAAGTCATGGCTCAAAGGTCGGTCAGCTAGGATTTTTAGACAGACTAGATAGACTTTGAATATTTTCCTCTTTGATGTAGTACTTTTGTATTAGGCGATGACGATGTACATGTAGTGTTGAAAGATACAATGTAGACTTTTGGATTTTATGCAATGAACTGAAGAAAAAAGTTGGTTTTAAATTATTGTGATTTTTTATTGATGCTTTATAAATGAATTATGATACGATGCCATGTGAAGTGAATGTAGTAATAGAACGTAGCTCGCCCTTATTGTAGGTTATGTATCTGACCTCCGGGCGTCCCGGTGTGTATCATGCGGTAAAGGAGCGCTATATTTATGTGGTATCAGAGCATGGTTTGGCATCTGTTGGGACATATAGGAATATTAAGCATGAAATATCGTGAGAAATACGGATAATGATTGAAGTTATTGTTTGTTATAGGTCATTCGCTCTAGGTGATCAGATTGATCAACCAGCTGACCAAGGATCGGTAAGAGCTAATAGGGAGTCCTCGGTGCCTCGACATGAGGAGATACCTCCTAGAGTTCTCGAAAGAAGGGAAAGGAGGTATGATAGGCTGCGAAAGTAGGGAGCTGTGGACTTCTATGGTAGCATAGACCCTGTGAGGCCGAGGGATGGTTAGAGAGGACAGAAAGGGTATTTGATCAGATGGATTGTGAGCCTGATGAGAGGTTCGATTATGCAGCGTCTTTACTACAGGACCCAGCTTACTAGTAGTGGAAGACTGTTCCAGGCAGTATCACCAGGCCTTGCCAATTAAAGTGGGAAGACTTTCTGAGGGTCTTCAGAGATAATTACATGCCCAAGATCTATTTGGATATGAAGATGCAGGAGTTCTTTGAATTGAAGCAGGGTAGGATGTCAATGGCTGAATATGAGGTTCAGTTTAATGAGTTGATGGGTTATGCTACTGCTTTGATCCCTATAGAAGAAGACAAGTGTAGGAGGATTGAAAATGGACTCAATATGGAGATTAGAACAAGGTTGGTGCTTTCAGATCTCGGTACTTTCATTGAGTTGAGAGTTGCTTCAATCAGAATTGAACAGTTAATAAGAGAGAGACAAGTAGAGACTGGACGAGGATCCAGTATGAAGAGGTCTAGTGAGAGTCAGAGCAGTTCTGGTAGGAGCTTTAGTAAGCTCCAGAATAGAGCCTTCAGATCATCAGGTGGATCCAGGCAGTCGGGATCTGGACAGAGGGGTAGATTTTCACATACTGGCAGTGGAAGGGGTGCAGGACAGAATTAGTTTCCAGTTTGTGAGCATTGTGAGAAGAGGCATGGTGGTAAGTGTTGGAGACTGATTGGAGCCTACCTCAAATGCGGCTCCATAGACTACCAGATCAGAGATTGCCTTGCTACTTTGAGAGCTCAGTCTACTGTTAGTGGACGATCTGGGAGTACTACTACAGTCCAGTAGAGAAGAGGTGTTGGATCTGGACAAAGAAGCCGAGGTAGAGGCGGAGGGAGAGCAGGGAGTTCTTCCATGAGGACTAAGGGACGAGGCAACTGATCGCAGTCCCAAGCCAGAGTCTATGCTATGACTAGGCAAGAGACTCGGGACTCACCGGATGTCGTGATAGGTGCACTTCTCATTTATGATCTTGAGTCATTCACACTGCTAGATCCAGGATCCACACACTCGTTTATCGCACCGCATTTGGCATATAGACTGCATTGTGTTAGGGAGTTGCTATAGTATGGGCTAGAGGTGAGTACACCTCTAGGTAGTACTACTGTCATAGGAGAGGTCTGCAAGGGGTGCTTGATTAGGATCGATCAAGCAGAGTTAGAGGTAGACTTGATTATATTACAGTTGAGAGAGATAGAGGTTATCCTAGGCATGGATTGGCTTACTGTCCATAGGGCCATCATGAACTGCTACACCAAGGACGTAGTACTAGAATCTCCTGATCAGTCAAGGGTAGTTTTCAGAGAAGTTAGTCAAGCAGTGCCAGCCAGGATAATATCATTTATAAGAGCACTGAGATTGATGCAGGGAGGATGTGAGGCTTATCTGGCCCACGTCATTGATACTAAAGCAAAGTAGAGTGTACAGGATATTCTCATAGTTAAGGAATTCTTAGATGTATTTCTCGATGAGCTACATAGTTTACCACCAGATCGAGAAACAGAGTTCACGATTGATCTAGTTCCAGGTGTTGCTCCTGTATCTATTCCTCCATATAGGATGGAACCTGTGGAATTGAAGGAGTTAAAGGCTCAGCTTCAGGAGTTGTTAGAAAAGGGTTTTATTAGACCCAGTGTTTCACCTTGGGGAGCTCTAGTGCTGTTTGTGAAGAAGAAAGATGGGTATGCATCGATTATAGACAACTGAATCGGGTAACAGTGAAGAACAAGTATCCGTTGCCTAGAATTGATGATTTGCTTGGTCAGTTACAGGGAGCTCAGGTATTTACTAAGCTAGATCTGAGATTAGGGTATTATCAGTTGAAGATAGCAAAGGCTAATGTACCTAAGAGTGCATTCAGGAACAGGTATGGGCACTATGAATTCCTAATGATGTCTTTTGGGCTGACTAATGCCCCAGCAATTTTTATGGCCCTGATGAATAAGGTGTTTCAGCCCTACCTAGATTGATTTGTGATTGTATTCATTGATGATATCTTGGTGTATTCAAAGAGTAGAAAGGAGCATGCTGAGCATCTGAGAGTCATTTTATAGATCATGAGAGAGAGAAGCAATTGTATGCCAAATTCAATAAGTGTGAATTTTGGCTGGATCAGGTTATGTTTCTAGGACATATAGTGATTGGGGATGACATAAAGGTAGATCCAAAGAAGATTGAGGTAGTGATAAATCGGAAAACTCCGAGAAATGTTTCGGAGATCCGAAGCTTCCTAGGATTGGTTGGATATTACCGGAGGTTTGTCAAGGGGCTTTCTCTGATCTCAGCCCCTCTGACTAAACTTATGAGGAAGAAAGTAGTGTTCAGATGGAGTGAGGAGTGTCAGAAAAGCTCTGAGGAGTTGAAACATCTGTTGACTACTGCACCGGTGTTGACTATTCCATCGGCGACCTGAGGATATGCGGTATATAGTGATGCTTTGCATCATGGATTGAGATGTGTGTTGATGCAGCATGGAAAGGTGATCACCTATGCATCGAGACAATTAAGGTCTCACGAGATCAATTATCCAGTACATGATTTAGAGCTAGCTGTAGTTGTCTTTGCTTTAAAGATTTGGAGACATTATTTATATGGAGAGACTTTCCAGATATACATAGATCATAAGAGTTTGAGATATCTGCTGAATCAGAAGGAGTGGAACTTGAGGCAGAGGAGATGGATTGAGTTATTGAAGGATTATGACTGCACTATTAAGTACCACCGGGAGAAAGCTAATGTGGTGGCAGATGCTTTGAGTAGGAAGTCTAATATCAGTGCAACTCAAATTCAGTTATTGAGGTTACCTAGTTTAATTCACTTGAGAGCTTTGAATGTAGAATTGAATCTGAAGCAGGATAGGGCCTTGATTGCTACATTGAAACTTAGGTCAATGTTACATGATAGGATCAGAAGAGTACAGAGAGAAGATCCTGATATGGTGAAGCTTATAGAGAAAGTAAAGATGAATTTGAATTCCGAGTTTGAGTTGAGGGATGAGACATTATGGTTGAGACAGAGGCTGTGTGTGCCTAATGTGGATGATCTGAGAAGGGAGATTCTTGAGGAAGCCCATATGGTCGCCTATGCTATGCATCCTGATATAACCAAGATGTGTAACAAATTGAAGTAACATTTCTGGTGTCCTAGAATGAAAAAGCATGTGGCGGAGTATGTATCCATATGTATGATATGCCAGCAAGTTAAGGCTGAGCACCAAGCTCCGGTAGGAAAGCTCCATTCGTTGTCCATTCCGGAGTAGAAATGGGAACGGATTACTATGGACTTCGTTATAGGTTTGCCTAAGACTCAGAGGCAGTATGATGCTATATGGGTCATAGTGGACTGGTTGACTAAGTCAGCCAACTTTTTACCAGTGAGAGAAAATAACTCACTGGATCAGTTGGCCTAGAGATATATGAATGAAGTGGTGAGATTCTATGGGGTTCCAGTGTCCATAGTATTGGATAGGGATCCCAGATTTACTTTGAGGTTCTGAAAGAGCTTACAATCTGCTATGGGTACTAAGTTGAACTTCAGTACTACATTTTATCCTCAAACAGACGGACAGAGTGGGAGGACAATAAAGACTGTTGAGGATATGCTTCGAGTTTGTGTATTGGAGTTTCAAGGATCTTGCGATCAATACATAGCGCTGATAGAATTTGCATACAACAATCATTATCACTGTAGTATTGGAATGGCACCGTATGAGATACTATATAGCAAAAAATGTCGGTCGTCATTATATTGAGATGAAGAGGGCTTAAGAATAGTTGAAGGCCCAGAGTTGATACAAGATACAAGGGATAAGGTGAAATTGATCCGAAGCCGAATCAAAGTGGCTCAGGATAGACAGAAGAGTTATGTGGATCAACACCAATGGGATATGGAGTACAGTGTGGGAGACAGAGTATTCCTGAGAGTGTCACCTTGGAGAAGAGTTTTGAGATTCGGTAAAAAGGGCAAGTTGAGCCTTAGGTATATTGGTCCTTATGAGATCACTGAGAGGATTGGACCTTTGACCTATAAGCTGGCTTTATCGAATGAGATGTCTCAATTGCATAATATGTTCCACGCGAATACACTCCGAAGATACCAATCGGATCTGACACAGGTAATACCGGCTCAGGAGATTGAGGTTGCTAGTAACTTAAGCTATGTTGAGGAGGCGATCAAGATTGTGGAATCGCAGATCAAGCAGTTGAGGAATAGAGTTATTCCATTGGTAAAAGTACTTTGGAGGAACCATTCAACTAAGGAAGCAACATGGGAGACAGAGGAGCATTGAGGAGACAATATCCCCACCTGTTCGAGCAAACAGATAAGAATTTCGAGGACTAAATTTCTTTAAGGAGGGGAGAGTTGTAACATCCCATCACCTGCAAGAAGGTTAGGATAGTAAATATAAGTGATTAATGAGAGATTAGAAAATGCATTCCATGTTCATACATAATATGACATGCAAATACACGTGAATAGTGAAATTTTGCACATAAAAATAACTGTACATGCATTTATTGATATTCCGGGTATAATTGTTTATAAATGTGATTGCTATTGAGAATTGGAGTTTATTTGTATTAAAAATTAATTTGGAGAGTGTATTTGAGGATTTAGAATTTTTTGAGATTTTTGGAGAAATTTCTGAAAATTTGTTGGGTATTTTTGGACTAAGAAAAATGCCAAGTGGCAAACCAAATGATAAATGGCAGTAAAAATTTTAATATGTGACATTGGGATTTAATGACAAATGTCATTGAAAATTGGAAGATAATTGGAGTAGGAATTCGAATTGAGTGAACTGGTTAAATAAAAAAATTTAGTTTAAAGTTTAAAAAAATATATTTAGTAAGTCGTATGGCTTGTTTGGTCTCTCACGATGCTTTTAATTGAAAGACCACTAGTGGGTCTTACATTTTGGCTTTCTTCTTCTCCATTTCGTGGCTCTCTCTCTCTCTCTCTCTCTCTCTTCTTCTCCATTTTCGTTGCCCTAATTACTCTCACCTTCACTTACATTGAAGCTAGCTCTCCCATCTTTTACTTCATACTCTTTCACCTTGCTTTCTCTTTCATTCTCACCATAAACCTATCCCTACCACCTTTGGAAGATGATGATCGTGGGTTGTTGGTGGAGCTAGGGATTCTTGGTGATCTTGAAGATGTTTGAAGAGTTGGACGCTAAAACAAGTAAGTTAGGCTTTAATCATTATGAGTATGGTTAAATGAAACATTTATGATGATTGTTAGAGGTTAAATGACATAAAATGGTATTTTATGTTTGATGAACGTGAATGATGAATAGATGATGTAAATGTCTTGCTTTTGTAATTGTGAATGATCATTAATGACCCATAAATTGTTATAGAGATGTTTTTGAGGTAGAATGATTATTATAATGGTGTTTGGGTGAGTAAATTGAATTGATGAATTAATGGACATGTTTGAAGTTTTGTTTTTAGATTAATGATCAAATATAGATTATGAATGGGTTTGTAAATGTTATTGAGTTGAAATGGAGTAGAGAATGAAGAGTAAATGGGGTAGAAAGGATGATCTTTGTATAGGAAGAGTTAGGTGTAAGTTGTTAGATGTGGAAAATCTAGAAAATAGGAAGAGAGTGCTGGACTGCGTATGCTCCTGTGAAAGTTAGCCGTGGTAAACTCCTTGCTTCGCCGCGGCGAACTTAAAGGATTAAGTGACGATTTCTTTCAGGTAAAGTTCGTCATGGTGATCTCTAGGTTTCGCGGTGGTGAACTTGTGAATTTTATGCCAGAATTCCTCTCTGGAGGAATTTGCCACGACGAACTTTTCTCTACACTAAACATGCTTCAGTATTTTGGGCATATCTTTTTCCATAGTTATCCAAATTGATTGATTCTTGATCCGGAGTAAACTAAAAATATAGGACTACAAATTATATTAAGACAGAAAGTTCTGAAGTAGACTTTAAGAATTTCAATTTCTAGGTGGAAGTTGAGTATAGGGTGCTACTTTCACATTACTAAACCAAATTGAGTGATTTTAGTGTCAATGGAAACATAAGACATAGAGGAACACTTTTTTAGAAGAGAGTGTGACCAAATTACATCAATTGCACACTTTGGTTTAAGGTGAACAGTAGACCCGAAAAAGTGTCGTGAAAAAATCTTAAATAAGCCAATGGGAAATGAATTGTGATTTTAATGGTTTTAGTGAGGTATAAACCTAAGTATAAGTTATACTTAGATGAGTTTTGATATGAGATTGATTTTGTGTTGAAATTGTTAGATAAATACCGGGGATTATCATAAACATGCATTGTACATAATTCATTTCATACATGTGCATTATTGAATACTTAGGATTGTGCAGATTGTGACATTGTGTATATTATTTGTGATAGAGGAGCAACTAGAACGTCAACCTCCAGACGTTGCCGGATCTTCCAGGCATTAACTTCGGAAGCAACTTGTGAGTAACCTAGATGGTCTCACTTAATTACTTATTTGCCTAGATTATGTTTTGAATGATAATTGAATGTGTTTGATTATGGATTCCAGACAGAAGGTCCGATGAATGTGACTGTGGATTGAGATATTGAAGTGCTACTTGAATGTGAATGTGAGGATCTAAGTGCTCTATAATGTGAGTGATTGTGGTACATGTAGTCCATACATGAATGCATAATCAGATAATGACAGTTGTAACCAGAGTAGTCACCGATCAGAGCTTAAAGCTCAACGAGTGAAAATGAGCTTCGAGCTCAAAAGTGATTAAGAGTCTAAGGCTCACTATGTAAAATGAGTCCTATATCCCCCAAGTGGATAAGGGATAGTTATTAATGAGCCCTGTATCCAAAATAGATACGGGACAGTTCAGGCACTCGGTCACAAGAATATAATAATTGGAAAGTGTATCATGAGCACCTCATATGCACATTGTTAAGTATATTTGTTGAAAAGAAATGCCTATGCTTAAGTGAAAATGTGAAATTTATGTAAAGTGCACTATGTGATTATATGTTTTGTGAATTATTGTGATGCATGAATTGAGTGAACCATCGATGATAGTTACCTCATTGAGTTCGCAAAACTCACCAAAATTGCAATGTTGTCTTTTCAGGACCAAGATACGACTCTAGCTATTGAGAGGCTCTGCCAGTAATGTAGACAGTGATTTGACAAGAGAAATCATGGCTCAAAGGTCAGTTAGCTAAAATTTTTGGACAAACTAGATAGACTTTGAATATTTTCCTCTTTCATGTAGCACTTTTGTATTAGAAGACGACGATGTACATGTAGTAAGTGTTGAAAGATACAATATAGACTTTCGAATTTTATGCAATGAAATGAGGAAAAAAGTTAGTTTTAAATTATTGTGATTTTTTATTAATGCTTTATAAGTGAATTATGATACGATGTCATATGAAGTGAATGTAGTGATAGAACGTAGTTCACCTTTATAGTAGGTTATGTACTGGAATGACCTCCGGATGTCCCGGTGTGTACCCTGCGATAAGGGAACGCTACATATAATTTATTGTTTATACTAAAATTCTACCACAAAAATTTGTATTGCAATTAAAAATTTAAATACGATATTTATATTTCACCTCGGATAGTGAATAGTTGGACCTATAAAAAAAACGTTTTAGTTCTAAATTGATCTTACATTACTTTTGGCGAGTTTCACTTAAGATCAATAAGTTTGATGACTAAAATCAAACAAAAACTAATAATACACGAGTAGGAAGAAAAATATTAAACATAGTTCTTGTTTTGACATTATGAGCTTCAGTTCCTCAGGCCTTCTCTATTTAAGCCCATTCAGTGGAACACCCCATCCCGTCCCAGGACGACGATGGTAATTTCCATCTGCTATACTGCTCCTGCGAAGCTCCCAACTCAAAAATTTCAATGGTAGCACTTTTAAGGTCAATCATCCCATTCCCTCAGCCATTTAACTGCCAACATCATGCCCACTTGAATGGTTTCGTAACAGCATCCGCTTCCAGGCCCGAATCGGAACCTACCACACAATCACTTTCTCCACTTCCACCTCCTCCTGGGACGACGAGGAATACTAATAGTACGCAACTGTCAGTGCCAACGGGAAGGAGGCGAAAAAGGTCTGTGATTGTAGATTGGACAAAGGTGAAGGAGAGGGAGGAAAAAGAGAGAAAAGAGGAGGTTAACAGAAAGATTGCGTCCCAGAAGGCCATATCTGTGATTCTCCGCAGAGAGGCCACCAAAGCCATCATCGAGAAGAAGAAGGCGACTAATTCTAAGAAACTGTTACCTAGAACTGTTCTCGAAGCTCTTCATGAGAGAATCACCGCTTTGCGTTGGGAGTCTGCTCTTAAGGTCACTCCCACTCCTCTCTTTTTGTTTTTCTTGCATTTCCATTTTTTTTTCATATGACCTTGAATTAGTTGAGTTGGTTTTGACCTAACTCAAGCACTCCAGTTACTTTAGAAGGATTTCTATCACACGAGAAACTACAATGTTGTTGATGAATAAATGTAGGGCATAAGTGAATTTGATAAGTTAGTGACCATATTAATCCTCTAAGGTTCCTCTTAGATTTAGCTTAGAAAGCCTGTATTTTTATACTTTACCTTGCGGTTTTCTGGACTTAGTTGAAACGTAAATGGATCTTGATTATTAATTCATTGGCCCTCAAATTGTATTTGGGATTTTCTAGGGTACATCATACTTTTGGAAACACTTCTCCATTTGTTGTGATACTGCTCTGATTTTTTATTTTTTTATTTTGTAACATCAATGTTGAAATGAACTTGATTGCTGTGTCAGGTTTTTGAACTAATGCGAGAGCAGCTATGGTACAAGCCTAATTCTGCTGTGTACGTGAAACTGATTGTCATGGTTGGCAAGTGTAAGCAGCCTGAGAAGGCTCGTGAGCTGTTTCAGTCTATGATTGATGAAGGTTGTTTTGTGAATCGTGAATCTTACACTGCTCTTTTATCTGCTTATGGGAGGAGTGCACTCTTTGAAGAAGCGTTTTCTATACTAGAGGACATGAAGAATACTCTTGATTGCGAGCCTGATGTTCATACTTATTCAATACTCATTAAGTCATGCCTCCAAGTTTACGATTTCAAGAAAGTGCAGTTACTGCTTTCCGATATGGCATCCCAGGGAATCAGACCCAATGTAGTGACATATAACACTCTTATTGATGCTTATGGCAAAGCGAAAATGTAAATTCTGGACCGCATCCAACCTCATCAAATTTTGAATGCTCCATCTGGCTGCTGAGGATATAATGTGAAGTTGAAATTTAAGTCACCTCCGCCAGTAATTATAGATTGTTCGTCTGTGTTTTATATTTGGTACTTGATATATGTTTTCTCTCTTCTGCATAACAAATAGTAGCATAGAAAATTACTTCCTATACTTTGGCAGCTAGATGGAGCATCAATTGCTATTCAATTGCCAAGATATAACTTGTTATCTTAATATGTCCTAAGGTTTGAAGAAATGGAGGCAACACTTGTGGGAATGCTTGATCAGCAAAATTGTGAGCCTGATGTTTGGACCATGAACTCCACTCTCAGAGCCTTTGGTGCAAGTGGACAGATAGAAATGATGGAGAAGTGTTACGAGAAGTTTGAGAGTGCTGGCATCGAACCCAACATCAAAACCTTCAACATCCTTTTGGATTCATATGGGAAGTCTGAAAATTACCAGAAAATGGGTGCTGTAATGGAATACATGCAGAAGTACCATTACTCATGGACAATAGTAACATACAATGTAGTCATTGATGCATTTGGACGCGCTGGGGACTTGAAACAGATGGAATACTTGTTTAGACTAATGCGGACAGATAGGATCAAACCAAGCTGTGTAACACTTTGCTGTCTTGTTCGAGCCTACGGGCACGCGGGGAAACCAGAAAAGATTGAGAGTGTCTTACGTTTGATTGAGAACTCGGATATAATGTTGGATACGGTGTTTTTCAATTGCTTGGTGGACGCTTATGGGAGGATGGGATGTTTTGCAGAGATGAAAGGAGTGCTTGAGTTAATGGAGTCAAAAGGATGTAAACCAGATAAAGTCACATATATGAGCATGATCAACGCTTATTCAAGCAAAGGCATGAGAAATCATGTGAAGGAGCTCCGAAATCTTCTTGACTCGGAAGAAATGCCTCGATTGCAGAAGACAAAACCCGACTTTTGACAACAAAAGCGTAAATAGGTCATGTGTTCCTATTCCTAACCCTCGAATGAAGATCGTTTCTTCACTCTATGTGATTACGACCATTGTATGCAAAATGTGAAGTGAATTTATTTCGTTTTCACATTATGGCTTATCAAACGGTGGCGAGCAAGGCTGAGGGAGAAAATCATGAAACAGAACCGATCTGTCTGATATAAATTCAAGGAATCGGATCACATAAGTAATTCTGATGGTAAGTACTCCAGTCCAATCGAATGGTCCTCAATACATGGAATTATGTTAAGTGTTTTGATAAAAGAAAATTGTAAAAACACGATAAGTGAGGGAAAATGGAAAACTGATTGCCTTTCTTAACGCCTAATGTGATGAAAGCTAAAGGCCTATTAAAATATGGTGAGAGGATTACGTAAACTTGAAGATGGGTCAAAATAGTAAAATGCACGACTGGGGGCAAGGCAACATGTTTCACCTCTGATATTATTGGAGCTACCCCAGGGCAACATGTTTCACCTCTAATATTATTCGAACTATCTCCTTAACCTTATATATTTCTTCCTTTATATAATTAATTAAAAAGACATAAGAAATTCCAACTCTCAAAGTGAGGTACACACCTTCTCACAATTTGGTATATACAAATACGAATGGACTACATATTCTCCCAAAAATAGTCCTTCCTTCTCATACTTAGCAAAATTGGGAAACCTTTGGGTACCTTTATGAAAATGATATGTTTTGTAAAAGCATGCATAGATATAGCTCCCGCTCATGTCTTTGATAAGTTTCAATTATATCTGGTTCTGCCGGATTTTGGCTGAACTGTACGTTGCCGTTTGGATCCATGAATCTGTTACTTCCGATGATGATTCCGACGTGAAGATACCTGCAAAACAAAGGAAGGCACGTCGGAGGTTGTGTCTCGATTAGCCCATCCGACGCTCAAGTCAGTCGTTTGGTGAAGGTGGGGTTGCCGTAAAAGCTAGAGAGCTAGGTTTTTCTGAGTACGTACCTGTGTTATGGGAGAATTATACCTTATATATGGTTTTTTAG
>JANIJH010000225.1:17581534-17596706 GCA_024520975.1 Erythroxylum areolatum | reverse complement strand
TATTAACAACCGAATAAAATTTTATTTTAAAAAATAAAAAATAAAAAATAAAAATTAAAAACAGAAATTAAAAACTAAAAAAAAAATAGAAATTGAGAATCAATAGGAAGAAATTAGTAAGGTGGAACTGAAAAGTTGGAATCCGGGGACGAGAAGGAGAAACATATGGCTGGTATCGGGTTGGAACAGCGTTGGATTAGTTAAGACTTAAGAGAACGTGTCGTTCCTTGATTTGGCGGAAAACTGTCGGTTTCAATCAAAGATTCTTAGATTTTGTCGTTTACACAGGTGGAAAAGACCGTCAGACAACGGTTGGACTTAAGTCAGATAAGCAACCTCTCCCACCTAAGATCAAAACACACACACACACGCGCGTATGTATATATATAATATAAAGAAGCGTCTATTTCTCGAAGAAACCGAAATCAACCGTCCCTTCACTCTCTCTTCCTCTCTATTGCTTTCTCCGACTGGGTTTGTCTGAAGAAGAGTTTTGTTCTTTTAGTCGATCGCGATTGCTTCTACTCGTTTTCTACTTCTAAGATCTCAGATTTCCATTAAATTTCACATATATCCTTGTTGTTACTATGTTCGTCAAGAAGCTTGTGGAGAAGGCTTCTAAGAAGGTTCATCTCATTTCTGTTCCTTTTCTTTTTTCTCTTGATCTGTTCTTCTTCATCGGCTTTAGCGTCGTTTTCTGATTTTTTGATTGATAGATTGATCTGTCTGTTACTTGTTCTCTGTTTCCATAGCCAGTATGTTCAGTTTGACATCCAATGCTTCGTTATCTGCAATATTAGGACTTTTACATGGGAGGATGTATAATGGATTTGCTTAGCTAATTAAATTTTGTTCAGTAAGCCCCTTCTGTTTCTGTTCATTATTACGCTTCTGATGAACTGGAGAATTGATGGAAATTAGATTGTCTCCGTTAACAGGAAGGAAATGAGATAAAGATTGATAGGGACATTGATGGCAATTAGATTATTTTAGTATGTCGATTTGTACTGGAAAGTAATTAAAGTTCTGTTTTGAAAAGCATAGAGTGACTGTAATTTTCTGTTACGTAATAAGATTGGAGGATACATTTCACCTTTGTCTGCCGCATGAGTGCAGAGTTGGTGAGATTGGGTTGAGGACACAGTACGACAGGTCAATGCTAGTGTCACAGACTTCCGCTTCTTATATGGCACAGATCTTGGGCCCATCTCTATTTGTAGCTCATAAATAGCCTTTAGGGTATGTTTGGGAGTTTAGGATGGAATCGAATGAAATAGTGATTAATGGAACGGAATAAAATGGAGTGAAATGAAATGGGTCACTCCATTGTTTGAAAGTTTAAGTAAAATAAGAGAGGTTTGGAAGGCAAACCATGCCATTCTATCCTTGACTCCCCAATTTAGAGGGTCACAAAATATTAGATTTTGGATGGCAAAGGATGACTTTCAAAGCCATTAATTACCATTTCATCATGTTTTAAAATAGACTCCCAAACAATGGCCTGAGTCATTTAGGCCATTCCATTCCATTCCCTTCCATCCCTCTATCCACATCCAAACATACCCTTATATTCAAGTAACCTTTTTCTTTCTAGCCCTTTATTTTCCACTTTTTTAACGTTAATTATCCAAAAGATCCCCTTGCCGACCCTCTTGGATTGTGACAGACATATTAATTACAATTGCAAATTGGCTTCTCTCTCATAAACTTTTTAATACAAAGTTCTATAGAGACCAGAATGCACCCTTACGAGTGCCACGTGTATCCAATGACAGCAAAGAAGCCTATCTTATCCACCTGAATGAGTGCCAAACCAATCTTGACCTTTTTCTTTTCTGTATGATTTATTTAGTACTATAGCTTTAGGAGTGTCAACGTGTCCTATGTCCATGTGAAGGGCGGTGATCAATTTATTGCAAAGATTTTTCGCGCTTGACCAAGAAACCTAGTCAGTTGGTCTTTCTTTATCCATGTCGGAAACGTACATGCGCCAACTGGCATTGCCGTTAAGGCACTGCCTGTTGCCCATCTTTCTTGGATCCCTTAGCTTGCCATGATTGTCAGGTTGGACTGACGTTCGGTAATCTTCCATGCTCCAGAATAACGACGAATTGACGTTAAATCACCGTATTCTCTATCACAAAACGTTGCGTTTCGCTTCATTGACCTCTAAATGAGTCAGAATTTTTCTGCAGACAACAGGGAATTGGGATGGCATAAAATCTAGCGACGTGGATCCAAGGCTGGCATTTCACTATGGGATACCATCAGGAGCTGCCATGTTGGCTTATGACCCTATTCAAAAGATACTTGCCATCTCCACCAAGTGAGCTTGATTGTCTAAATATGCAAACGTGTTTTTTTCCCCCCTTCGAGGTGCAAAAGTTTTCTCCCGACTTAAGTACTGTTTTCTTCCTTTAGAGACGGAAGAATTAAGCTATTTGGTAAAGATAATACACAGACTCTGCTTGAATCTCCTGAAGCTGTACCAAGCAAGTTTCTTCAGGTGTTTATACATGTGATCCTTCCCTTGTAGCTTAGACTTTGGTCTAACTTATTAAAGGACTAACGTTGAAGACCATTGTTACCATGTTTCAGTTCTTTCATAACAGAGGCTACCTTCTGAACGTAACTTCCAATAACCATATTGAGGCAAGTCCCTTGATTCTCTTGCTATTTCTGCTTTCTATTTGATAAATACCGTTGTGGGGTTGTGTATTTCGATACTTGGTAAAAACATATTATGAGCGCAACAATTGGAAGATATGGACATTGAGCTTAACGCAAACATGCCTTAGGTTTGGGATGTAGACAAGAAGCTGCGGTCTCAAGTTCATGCTTTAAAAGAGGACATTACCTCTTTTACTGTCATGCAACTTAGTCTTTACATGTAAGTGCTTCCCCACTTCAAGTTCTGCTCAATAAGAAGTCATATGCATGTACCTATTACACGCAAGTTATGGCTACGAGATTCATGTGGGCAGGTACGTTGGCGACTCCCTTGGTAATGTTTCAGTTTTCAGGCTGATCGAGGAACCATGTCAAATAGTTCCAATGGCATATAACGTGCCTCTCTCTGCTTCTCATGGTGAGACCATTTCCTTCTTCTCCAAGTTCTCTATTCTACTAAATAGCTCTTCATGACTGCTTATCATTGACAAATGTGGCCCTTATCAGGGAATTCAACAGAAGTTTCAAGTGATACAACTGTTGTAGACATTTTACCTCAACCAACAGCTGAAAGTAAGAGGTAAGACTATTTTTAGTTGTTGATTTTAGATTTTAGTAAGTTCTTTGACATTTGCAATGGTCAACGAATGGAAGTGACTTCTTGCACTTCCGTTTGATCACAGTACTTATCAAAAGGTATATATTTGCTATAGTAGGTATAGCACATCTGAAAGCTAACGATAAGATGACAATGCTGTAAAACAATGACAGCGTGTGGTTCAAAAGCCAGAGCTAACTTCCTTTTCCATTTGATCAGTGTGCATGGCTCAACAATCACGCTTGTATTCTTTTTCATTCACATGAATATGCGAGATCTTGTGGTTTGAATTGGCTGTTTCATTTAATGCAGGATGCTAATTGTATTCAGAAATGGTGTATTAACTTTATGGGATCTTTGTGAAAGCAAATCCATTTTCACGACAGTTGGAAGTTTGCTACAATCACAAAATAATGAAACAAAGAAAGTAACTTATGCATGCTGGGTTTGTCCTCTTGGAAGTAAAGTTGCAGTTGGGTACAACAATGGCGAGATTCTCATTTGGGGTGTTCCTGACAACTCTACCCTAAAATCTGGATCAACTTCAGACCGTAGCATTCAAAGTATTCCAACAACTAAACTTAATCTTGGATACAAGGTAGACAAGGTCCCAATAGCATCAATGAAATGGCTTCATGCAGAGGGGAAGGCAAGCCGACTTTATGTTATGGGAGCTTCTGACTCTGCATCCTCGAACATGTTGCAGGTAGTCCAATGTTTATACATATCTAAACAAAATAAGCAATCATGCTTATTTTCATGTCACATCATAATGAAAGCTTTTTTATAATACTTGTGATGATCCATGATTTTGTCGATAGTGATCTATCCCAAGTTTCATCTCCCATTTGCTAGGCCTTTTTTACTGAATTGTAAATTTGTATACACTTCATTGCTCCATTTTCTGTGTCTTAGGAACTGATCAGGAAATATGAATTATGGTTCTTGTTCTGGTGAGCAGGTAATATTATTAAATGAACAAACTGAAACTCGCACAATCAAGTTGGGGCTTCATCTGTCTGAGCCTTCTATTGACATGGAGATCATTTGTGGCACTTGTGAGCAAAATAAGCATAAACAGGATTCTTTAATCTTATTAGGTAAATCAGGGCACATTTATGCCTATGATGACCATTTTATTGAAAGGTATCTCCTACAATCCCAAACTAGGAACTCGCCCTCATTGCCGAAGGAAATCAAGGTGAAGATGCCATTTGCTGAATCAAGCATCACCGTAGCAAAATTTATCACAGGCAGTCCAAATTTCTTAATTTCTAGTGATGAGGTAAAATAGTGGCAAATCTTTGGTTTTTCAAAGTTTTGCTTTCCTGGTCATCTTTACTTATTGATAGCAAGTGTGTGAGAATTCTCTTTCTTTGTTTAGGACTACAATCAGTTGGCCAAAAATTTTCCATCATTTCTTCCTCTAGAGGCAAAGCCCAAAGATGGAGCCCTCATACAATTTACCGGGTTTACAAAGGTTAAAAACTTGTACATAACTGGACACAGTGATGGCTCTGTAAATTTTTGGGATGCCACTTCCCCTTTCTTTACCCCAGTTTTACTATTAAAGCAACAGGTACCATTTTATAACTTGGTATTTCTTTTCCGTGTTCACGTTACTTCACTACTCAACCCTTTTTCTTTTGCTTTCCCAAATGCAGAGTGAAGATGATTTTTCTGTAAGTGGTGTAGAATTGACAGCATTGTATTTCGACGTCGACTCTCGGTTTCTAATTTCTGGAGATCAGAGCGGCACGGTGAAGTGATATTTCTTTTGGATTAAGTGAATGATGTTTAACATATTTACGCTTGTCTGGATGCTTATGCAAGTTTGACTATACTATATTTGTATACATATTTATGTTTGCAGTATCCTCTTTTGTGTTATGATTGCTATAATTTTATAACGTGCATGGACTACTGTTTTCATAGCATCAATTTATCTGCAGGTTCGCATCTATAAATTTAAGCCAGAGCCATATGCCACTGACAGCATTTTTATGCCCTTTCAAGGTAATTTCTGAATATCTCCAATGTCGCAATATAAATTTCTTGTGTGATGCAAGAGAAGAAGAAGTTATCTCATGCATGCATAATACACTCTACATTTTCAGTTCTCATATAGTTTTCCTAAAACTGTACCATTTGGACTTCCAGCTTGGTGGAAGCTGAACAGGATTACCGTTGACATTAGCAACTACATGATAAACTTTTCCATACAATGATACTATGATACGGTTTGAATTTTAGATAGTATGACTTGTATGCACAATCTAAATACCGTGAGCTTCTAAACTTGGTTAATGAATAATGTCTAAAAATCAATCCCCAACATTCTTTTCTTGACAGGAATTTCAAAGAAAGGAAACAACCACATCATCCAAAGCGTAAAACTCATCAAGTTGAATGGTCCTGTACTTTACATCAACACAAGCCGCATTTCGGGGCGTCTTGTTGTTGGTTCTGACCAAGGATATGCAAGTTTTCTATCCCCATTTCTTTATTGTATCCTTTTCCATATTAAATGTTTATTTTATTTGCCAGGCCCTTGCAACTGGCTTATATTGTATGTAGAGCTTTTAAAGCTAGAGTGGAAATATGCATTTAACTGAAAGAGCATAATTTTGTTCTCTCTCATCATCTCCGAGTTGAAAAATGGGACATTGACTTTTTATTCATTTTATAGGTATCACTTATTGACATAGAGGGGCCAACACTGTTGTATCAGAAGCATATTGCAAGTGAAATTTCAACTGGCATCATCTCGGTGCAATCTGCAACCTGCTCTATTCGTGGTTTTGAGAAGAACACTATTTTGGTTGCAACCAAAGACTCGTCAATTTTTGCTCTTGAAGATGAAACTGGAAACATGTTAAGCACTAATATAGTGCAACCCAAAAAACCCTCTAGAGCTCTATTCTTGCAAATTTTTGGTAGGCATTAATGTCATGATTTTCCTTTTTACCTAAATTTAACTACTCCAACAATAGGAATCCCGTTCAGTTCTTTTTCATTATTTAGAAATCTTTTATTGGTTAATAGTTTCTTCCACTGAACAGAAGGTCAGGACTCATCAGGAGGATCACACACTTTAAATGTTCTAGATCCAAGCAAGTCTGATGGTGTACCAAAGCAGTCTTTTGTGCTGATATGTTCTGAGAAAGCTGTATATGTGTATTCCTTAAATCACGTTGTTCAGGTAAATCACCTCTTTATGTACACAACTGTGCGTTTTAGATATGCTTAACTAGTTCTTAACTATTCCCTTTTCTATCTTTTCCTAGGGAATCAAGAAAGTTCATTACAAGAAGAAGTTCCATTCCTCTTCATGCTGCTGGGCTTCAACATTTTATAGTGACTCTAAAATTGGTCTAATACTCTGTTTCTCTAATGAGAGAATTGAGATAAGGTGGTGATTTTCGTTCATTACTTTGTCACATTCAGAAATACTCTAGTTATATGAGCAGGGAGATTATAACTGTTGATGAAAATTGGAAACCTCCAATAACTAAATATGGAGTAAAACATAGAAATGCATCTTCTTTCTAAAACTCAGAGTCAAAGTTTTGCTAGATTTCTAGGATTGAGGTTTCTCATATGAATGAAAGAAACCATTAATCGAATATAAATAACAACAAGCGTCGCTAACAGTTGATGCAGGAATTTCAATTGCTTCCTGATTATGCTATGAACATTGTAGGATCTGTATGATTCCTAACTTTTATTCTGAAAATTTGCAAGGTCGTTGCCAGAGCTATCATTTATAAATGAGTACTCAATACGAGGTTTCACACACTCGGTGCCCAAACTGAACTCTATGGCTGATAGTTCCATATGCTGTTCACGAGATGGAGAACTTATTGTGGTAACTTCTCTAAACTTGTAGCTCAACAAGATCTTCCAATACACATCGCTATTTACTGCTGTATCTTCTACTTTTATAGGTGAACAGCGATCAGGAAATTTTTGTTGTGTCAGTTTTGCTCCAGAAAGAACATTTCAGGTTTGTGTCTATGCTGGGACTACATTCCATGGTCCTCTCCTAGCTTCTTGTTATGTGAACAAAAATCAAAAGGAGTAAATATTACTGGCACTCTTGGCACAGTTTGGAGTTACAATGAGGCCCTATATAGTCTTTTCTTCATGGCCTTTCTATTCTAATAGGAATTGTACAGCTTTTCCCGACAGAACTATATTGTCTTCTTGTGGTGAAAACTCCTATGAAAAGATAATCTTGGATTAATAGAATTTGCATGGAGTCACTCATTTGATCCATTACGTTTAATGTACTTCTTTCAGGCTTTTGAACTCTGTTAACCAAGTGTATCAGAAAGAGCTGTTGAAATCAAGAGAAGGACTTCCCACAGGATCCGTGGCTCAAAAGGAAAAGAAAAAGGTATATGCTTGAGACAAACTGATTCATTAGGTTTCTGACTTAACAGTAGTATAATTCGTTTTTCTTAATTGGAATGATAGGGTATGTTTAGCTCTGTGATTAGAGATATAAAAGGAGGCAAATCCAGACAAGTTTTGGAGATGGAAACAGAGGATACTAAAGAAAGTATTGAAGAGCTGGCAGTGATCTTTTCAACTGAAAATTTTGCGAGGAATGATGAGAATAAAGACACTATAGTTGCAGACAATGATGAGACTGAATTAGACATAGGTATTAATTCCACGTGCACTAGATAGGACGATTAATTCTGAGGCAACTTAAGATGGTTCAATAGATTTTCTTAGTCCTTATATTGTTTTCACATTTCTTGTCTTTGAAGATGACATCGATCTCGAGGATTCTGTAGAAAAGCCCAAAGATCAGAATATCTTGTTGGGTCTTAATCAGCAGAAACTGGCAAAGAAACTTCAGGCTTTTGGAGGTTAGTTTAAGATGATATTGAGTGATGTCCAATGTGTTGTGAGCTGTTTAAGGTCATTGTTTTACTTCCAGTCATCACTTGATACTAAACAGAACAGAAATAGAAAGAAAAATATGGCCCATATGCTGCCTTAATTGTTATGGTTTCCGTGTTAGTACTTAAAAGATCAATAATTACAGAATGCAAATATTGCCTAGCTAACTTATTTTTCGAATTTTGTAGGCAAAATAAAACAAATGAAGGTTAAGACTCAGAAAAACGCAAACAAAGAAGAGGAAAACAATGAAAAATTTGGATCAGTAGATCAAATCAAGAAGAAATATGGGTTTTCCTCGACTGGGGTAAGCATCTTTTATACACTCATATTAGAATGCTTATAGTCTTTATCTTGCAAACAA
This sequence comes from Erythroxylum areolatum, assembly GCA_024520975.1. Taxonomy (NCBI): domain Eukaryota; kingdom Viridiplantae; phylum Streptophyta; class Magnoliopsida; order Malpighiales; family Erythroxylaceae; genus Erythroxylum; species Erythroxylum areolatum. The sequence continues at coordinate 17,588,160 of JANIJH010000225.1, read as the reverse complement.
ACGGGTGAGTGACTTTACACTTGATTCTTTCTTTCAATGCAGGATTCAAGTGCAGCAGAACAAGCTCAAATCAAGCTGCAGGACAATGTAACGAAGTTGCAGGTACTACCACTTTAAGAGTTGCCCTTTACATAACCATCTCACAAAGTGAACATCTTGAGATGATATTCTTTTCCGTTAAAGGGTCCTAGATGACCTAGAGTACATCTTGTTCTGATCCTTCATTACAATCGAGTCTGTAGATTCTGCATCTTAAAGGACCTCATAAGTAATTTGTTTTGTTGAATGGCGTAGGGAATCAATGTGAGAGCTACAGAGATGCAAGACACTGCCAGGTCTTTCTCCTCCATGGCAAAAGAAGTACTACGAATTGCGGAGAAGGATAAACGAGCCCCTTAAGCGTGTCATATTTTTGTTTGAGAAACACCGCAATCTGCACAAGTTTGTATTCATAGTTTTGCGTTTTCTTTTTCTTTTTTTGATATTCTTTTGCGTGCATATTCCTCTCAATATACCGATCAGGGCCTCTTCGGATATTCTAACCATCTGTTTATAAGCTTGTGTTCATTTGTTTGTTTTCAAGTTTGTTCATTACTTGTACGGAATACATATGATATAAGCAATAATACTCTTTTAAGTTCCATGCTATTTTATGGTTACAAAATCTGTCAAGATATCTTCATGCAATACCAAGAAGAACCAAATGGGGATTCGCCTTTGTGCAGTTTCTGTTAACTACAATGCAGAAATGGCAGATTTCGGCTTAGCAAAGTAGGAGCTTTACAAGATTCAATTACAACGACTTTTTTGTTAAAATGTCGTAAACCCTGTCATTAGCTGGGTTAACTAGTATATTGAATTCGAAAAGGTTTTGTAAAATAAAGTCTCATTTTTTTCCTTCCACCACGAGATCTCGGAACAACAATAGATCTAGTTAAAACTCCAATTGGTTATGACTTAAGTTTTAGTACAGATTTTTTATTCTCGTAAATCAATTCTTACCTTGTTTTATTAAATTTCGTCTACATATTTGAATTAGATTTATATAAATGTGTGAATAAAATTAAATAATACAAGGTTAGAACACTCTAACGAATACAGAGGATCTCATTATCTTAATTTCAGATAGAACCTAAGCATGATCAAACTTGAGAAGGGTTAAAGTCTAATCAAGTTACGTTAATCTCGGTAAAGTTGGACTAAGTGTAATTGGGAAGTAAAAGTTAAAGAAAATAGACAAATAGTAGAAGAAAATGAGCTAACTAACTATTACATTCAAGAGTATCAATAGTTCATACAAAAAAATCATTATGTAAATCATATCCAATAATGTAATGACCTCACTAAATGAATGCTTGATAAACAAATAAATATACCTTTTTCATGGGATATTTTTTTGGAGAAGAAATCAATTAGATGAATGATCTTCATATATGTCACAATGCAAAAAAGAAAAAATAAGATAATGTGACAAATGATTATTAAATTTTAAAAAATAAGAAACTAACATATTATAAAATATAGAGTTTACCTTGAAAATTTTCAGCATTTAATCAACTTTGGATATATATTAAGTCTTGCACAATTTTAGGATAAAGTCAACTACAATGAAGACTCGTTATCCTATCACCAATACTAAAAGCAGTGTGGAAAGTAATTGTAGACACTGAAATTATTATCAAGTCTTATGCAATTCTTTCTATTTGTCCTTAATTGATAATCATTAAACTATTGCTCTTATGTCAGTAAACAATTACATTGACAATCTTTCAAATGCTTAAGTGCTAACCCTACTGTCTTGAATGTGAAGTTCTATCTTGTTAGACAATTCAGGCCCAACTTCCAAAAATTGTCACACCCACATAATACCCCCTGGAGGATATATGGATGCCACACAAATCAGTACAAATAAATCAAAATATTTCGCGGAAGCATAGCATTAAAAAATAAACATTTCCAAAAACAAACGAAACATTTCACCGTTCATTCCCAAAATCTCAAGCAAACATACAGTACATAACATATCATTCATATTGTGTTTATCATATTATATACCATAAATTCAAAGACCAACATGTATTAAGGTTATTATGAAATACATAGTTATTGTGTAGTTTCTTTAATTTCAACCTATTTGGTGTTACGCTTCAATATACTATGATATTTTGAATTGCTTTTACCCTTTCTTTTATTATCTCCAAGTCATCCTTCACTATCAAATTCACATTATATGCCAAATAGTGTATATAAAATAATCTTTCTTCTATCAATAAGTTCCCAACCTCCAACTTGGTTTTGACGATTTTTATCATAGCATTGTTTATACTACAATCATCCAAAGTATAGTTAAGAGTGTCGTATCAATGTTCCAAAATATTGTATATAAAATAATCTTTCTTCTATCAATAAGTTCCCAACCTTACGAACCTGCAACTTGATCTTGACGATTTTTATCATAGCATTGTTTGTACTACAGTCATCCAAAGTATAGTTAAGAGTCTCGTTATCAATGTTCCAATCTATTAAGCAATCAACCAATACAATTGTCAACCTTTTACTCATATGAAACATTGTGACATATGAAACATTACCTCATTGTTTTCTTCGGCCTAAACTATTTCTTCACTTGATTTATTATTAGGCGTCAGATTAGAATTTTGTATTGTCTTAAGAATATCAAATAGTCTCAACAAATGTCCTCAATTAACATAAAGCTTAACCAATGCACCAAATACACGCAAAACCTTCAAACAACAATGCAAAATGAAGAGCAAAGATTGAATTAGCATTGAAGTTAATTAACAAGAAGCCATCTATAATATATAGATAACTTGGAAAATAATATTGATGGCCTCACATTCTCACTCCACTAGTGCCTCTTAACCAAATCGCAAATAAGGTATATACTAGAACAAAATCATAGTAAATTTCAAGAACCTCTAAATAACTAGATATAACCAAGATTTAACTTAGGCACAATTATGTTAACTACTCTATAGATTTTGTCTATGATAATTTATGAATTCACTTAGTTATGACAAATTAAATTGGAAAAATTAGTTGAACTCTTTTAGCTAGTTGATTTTATTAATCTTTAATATCAATCAAAATTAAAGTCAATGAAAATAAAATACTCACACCTTAAAATTAATCGTTGTTTAATGAGAAGAAGGAAATAAGACTACACAGTCATTGTTACCTCATTATATAATGTTGAAGATTTTTTATTGATAATATCGATTTTCAAAAGATTCAATGCTCTTTTATAATATCTGTTTCAGTTACATTTTTGGTTAGTACAACTAATGAATTGCCAAGATAATTAATTGAACTCTCCAAATTACAACCCTCCCAACTTGCACTATAGAGGTTGAGTTCGTATCATGTTTTGAAGCCACCTTGCATGGTGTATGGTTAAAGAATTTCATATCTAGGCTTAAGAGTTGTTGATTCAATTTCTAAGCCGTTAAGCTTGTATTGTGACAATTCTGATGTGGTCTTTATAGCTAAAAATAACAAGAGTGGAAGTCGAAGTAAGCATATCAATATTAAGTATTTAGCTATAAGAGAACATGTTAAAGAAAGGAAATTTGTCGTAGAGTACATTAACACTGATTTGATGATTGCAGATTCTTTAACTAAAGGCATGCCACCTAAGCAGTTTAAGGATCACGTAGTGCAAATGAGACTTGGTTCCATAATGTGATTTTGTTGTACATTTGTTGATTCAATAGAACTCTTATTCAGTTTGATATTTTCTCATAAATTTTGTGCACACATATTTTGAATAATTTTGAGAAACGTCATTTAATTTGGACCTAGAATAAACAAATAGTTTATTCATTAAATTTAAGGGCTAGTAATGAGAAATTATATATATATAATACATGGAAGATAATACTCATGGAAGATAATACTCACTATAGGAGAACCTATCGCCACGACTTATATATTTGATTTCTTGTTATATGTGGCGTTAGGTTAAACGGACCAAGTGGGAGAATGTAAGATTTCTACCTAACCTGTTCACGTATGATTGTATGGTCCATTTAATACTTTAACCCTTAACACACGCACATGTAGTAGCTCTTATACCCGACCTTCCATCTCTGTAATGGGTAGTAGGTATGACAGTGGTTTTAAAACGTTCGTTTTGGGTCCCTATCCTTATTCATGTTGTTTACACCATCAGTTGCGTGAAGAGCTAGAGGATAGAAGATTCAGAAACTCAGAGACATTCGAACTTCGGTGGGCAATGGCTGGAAGTATTTTGTGTTTTCGGTTAAATTTCCGCTGCTATATAAGTGCATGTATCTTACATAAATTTGCATAAGATGCATGCCATATTGTTGCTGTTCTTATTTCAAACTAACTTTTGCATTCTCCATTTCTTATACAAAACACTTAACAATAGAGTTTTTTCATTCACCAAAAATGGAAGGCCATCAGGATCACGATTAGATGCCTCATGCCATGTTTTGCATAAATAAGAAAATTGCAATATGTCAGAATATGAGAAAAGCTCTCCTTCAGTCGACCTTAACAAGTCTATCAGAAGATTTGACCAGCCATTACTCATCTTGATTCAAGAGTATTAAAAAATAATAAGAATTACTAAAACAAATGAAGAGGCGACGTACCAAAATATACCTGCTACGTCAGAAAATAGAATAGATATGTTGTATAGAGAGCATATCAAAGATTTATAAGAAGGGATGCTACAGAAAAGCTCTTTATACTATGAATAAGAGTATTTTATTGTAAAAGGATTCCTATTCAATTACAAATTTGTCTTTGTTTTAGATATTAAAAAGGATTCCTATTCCTTTTGGGTTTGGGATTCTTGAATCCCAGAAAGTGGCAATCTCAAATTGAAGGAATCCAGACATCAACCTTATGGACAATGTTTATCAGAGGTAAGAGTAACCAAGTAAAGCGACAAGTTTTGGAGATTATGTAAATAAATAGAATAAAATTCATACTGCTAAAACACAAAATATTAACTTGGAGCGATGGATTAGCAATGATGTCATCACTGCATGAGCATGAGCATGAGCATGAGCTAATCCAGTAGTACTAACATGGCTTGTTCTGCAGCTTCATTACCATTATGTGTTTTTGTTGAATGGGGGCAGCTGTGGAGATGCAAGACACTTCCAGCTCCTTCTCCTCCATGCAAAGAAACCTGTTTCCTGTCAAGTTATCATCTTTTTTCTCCACTACAAGGAATTTTTGTTTCAGTTAATAAAAATTCATAAACACTTTCCCATTCTTTTGATGCTCATTCTATTTTTGTTTCAGAATACTAGGAAGGAAGTGTCAGACGAAAATGACATATTTAGAGATAGAAGAAGAGACCAAATCAATTGATAGAGAGAGAAGAGAGATTACACAACAGACACACCACAAAACATGTCGTTGAAGCCACATGTATACGACTTATATTCGGCTAATGTGTTTCTCTACAAGAATCCCTACTCTATTACATTAGCCCCTTTCTTAATAATTGAAACGCTGCGCTTCGCTCTCCATCTTCATAAACCTAACGCTCATCTTCCCTTTATTTGTTTTATGTCGTCTTTGTTTACTCTGTAACAATTCCCTTCCTATTAATATCTTTGTCCACCAAATTAATCTCTGGGTAGCGCTTCTAAAGGTCGAATAAATACTCCCATGTGGCTCCCTCACTTCCTCCACTCGACCATTGCACCAAGAACTGTGTTACTACCCTATTGTGCTTCTTGGTAATACGCCGGTCTAAAATCGCTACGGCCACCCTCTCCACTGATGTAATAAACTCCGGCAGATCCGAGGCGACTCTGGCTTGATTACCCCTCATCTTCTTCAATTGCGAGACGTGAAACATAGGATGGATTAAGGAATTAACAGGCAGTTCCAGTTTATAAGCCACCTGTCCTATCTTCTGCACAATTTTGTACGGTCCATAATATAAAGGGGATAATTTCTAATTGCTTCTTCGTTGCAATGAATTCTGTCTGTAGGGTTGTAACTTGAGTAACACCATATCTCTGATTGCAAATCCTCGTTCGGAACGATTAGCGTCCGCATATTGTTTCATGCGATTTTGCGCCTGTTTCAAATGAAATCTCACTACGTCAATAATAGCTTCTCGATCCTTAAGCACCCTGTGTACCTCCATCACCTTAGAATCACCTGCAATATAAGGTGTATAAACAGGCAGTGAGTAGCCATACAAAACTTCGAATGGAGTACACCCGATTGATGAATGATAAGTGGTATTGTACCACCACTCAGCCACAGCTAACCATTCAACCCATTTCTACGGAGTCTCCCCACAATAACACCTCAAATATGTTTCCAAAATTTTATTGACTGCTTCCGTAAGCCCATCGGTCTGTGGGTGATACGCGGTGGAGCATTTCATTTGAACCCCCTGCAATCGAAGTAACTTTCGCCAAAACTTACTCATGAAAAATGGATCTCGGTCGCTAATAATTGACTCCGGCATACCATGCAACTTAAATATATGTAAAAGGAACAGCTCCGCTATGTCGCTCGCTGTGTACCGGTGCTTCACCGCGACGAAATGGGCATACTTTGTAAAGCGATCAACCACCACTAAAATGACTGACCTCCCCTTCGAC
>JANIJH010000225.1:17565119-17581434 GCA_024520975.1 Erythroxylum areolatum | reverse complement strand
AGATGCAAGACACTTCCAGCTCCTTCTCCTCCATGCAAAGAAACCTGTTTCCTGTCAAGTTATCATCTTTTTTCTCCGCTACAAGGAATTTTTGTTTCAGTTAATCAAATTTCATAAACACTTTCCCATTCTTTTGATGCTCATTCTATTTTTCAGCTGAACATAATCTTTGTACAACAGCTTTGTTAAATCCCTTTAAATTGAAAAGATGGTTTTGTTAAGCTCTCTGAATGTTTACTGTAAAAGAAGAAACTCATTTTCGTCCCGGAAAGTTTCTCAACTAATCACCACCAAGTTTTACATGAAACACAAATCATATATCTCATCATATCACAAGGTTTGGTCAATAGAGTTTCTCACCAGTATCACTTAACTATCTGTACAAGAGAGAGCTTGGGTTTGTCTTTCATGTTTGAGCATGCTGTTGATCAGATGCTCTGCACCATTTGTAAGCTAATCCACCCACAAAACATGACCTCTATTAAGTTTATAGACACCCATTGTCATCCTTCCAATACTCAAATGGTCCCAGACACTCCCTGTCATCTTCGAAATTCTCAGGCGATGCTGTCTCTGGAACAGCTGAAAAATACTTAATTTGGATATATCATCTGAAACAGCTGTAAAGTAAAAGCGCCAGATCAGGTTCTCGTTGCAACTATTAACATGAAAAAACTGTGCTATACGAAGGTATAGCCATAGTTTTATTTGCCAGTGTGTATAAAAAGGAATATAGATACAACTGCATCTAAAACACCATCCTACTTCAGACTTCCATCAGGCATAGAAGTGAAGTGCATCTAAAACAGGAAAAATGCCCAATAAACGTACCCAAATAACTTTTATTTATTCTAAAAGTTATATTTGTAATTTTAAATATAACTTTAAAATTATAGTACAAAAAATATTTTTATTAAGTTTACGTTAAGTTATTTTAGTATAAATTACTATTATTATTATTAAAGTCAAAACACTTACACATATTTAATCACCTAATGTTAAATTAATTTAATAAAAACATATTTTAACATTCTTTAAAAATAAGTCGAAGTTACAAAAAATGTCATGTATTATACTTTACTTTCTAGCTATTACAATTTGTCTTATAATTAATCGATCTAATTGGTTTGGACTGTTTAGGTCCCTTCTTCGTGTTCTTCAAACTGCTATGACGTTTTGATCAGGTAAAAAGCTTGTCTCCTGAAGTTTTGCGGAGTTGAAGGTAAAATAGATATGTATCAATGAATCAGGATATCCTTTTTCCACAACAGACATGAAAATTGATAAATGGAAGTTGGCTTCATCAATGAAGAGTAGTCTTATACAGAAGCATTAGCAAAAGTAATGACCTGATGGAAAATGCTGAGATTCGCCAAAATCCACACATGGCCAAACAAACTAGACTCTACTTCTAAATTATAAATGAAGACATCAGGAGAACATTTGTTTCCAAGTCCTTGTAAACCAATATATGTAGATCATTCCTTGCTCTGGATTCTAGTTGACAAGTCGACCAATATATTTGGAGACCCTGGTGGATATTATCAACCAAGGTATTATTCCAACCTGCAGTTAACATTAAGAAAATCAGAAACTCACTAGGCCTTGACATCTTACATATTCAGTTATCTCAGCCAAAAGTTGGTATAGATAGAGACTAACTGCTCCATGAAGAATAGAAACAAAATCTACCACCGACCAATTATAGGACACTCATCCTACTGAACATCAATCCACCACAAAGATGGCTCTCTTACTGTTGAGTGTTCCGACAGCTAGTGTTAAAACTTTGCGCACTAAAAGCAGCCATTTAGATTGCAGGACGATTTCCTTTTCAATACAAACTCTACATTTTCATTAGGAGAACTCGTTTATAAAAGCTAAACCCAAAAGTTTTAAGCCATAAGAGACTGCACCATCTTCAAGGAACCTTGACCTCAGACATAAAGTAACGGGTAAACGATTGGGAGTTACCATAAGTTTGTTATCTAAGCGTCCTGCACTTCTCCAGGAAAGCATCCTTCCTGCCAGTACCAATAAACAAACTAAATCATCTAAAGAGCATAGATCCCCTTCTATTAACATAAACCTCATGTTGTTTACTGGTTCTGTTTGTTTTCTTTTCTATATTGCCGACAAAAAAAAGAAGAAAAAAGGAAAGCTAATCTCAGTGGACTTTAGAATATCAGTCTAACTAATCAAATCAATGTAAAACCAAATTCAAGATAATGCATAGATACTGCAGTCGATAAAACTGATAATTGACAGTGCAAAAACAGTCTTACCAAACGGTTGCACAAGTTGCTGCGATATGACAGCAACAGGAGTCCTCCAAAACCAGCATATCAGCCCAAAGTAAATCAGGACCTATAAACCAAATAAACCTGTTTGGACCTCAATGAATCAAGAAATGGACTTCTAAACAACTTAGTATTCTTATTTCTACCTTGGAGAAAAATACAATTCTCAGATACAGATCATAAGATAGTTTCATCTCCTTCTTGTTTGATTCTTGACCTGTATGATAAATAGATATGTCAGAAGCTATACACAGAAAGCTAAGAAAATAATACAATTAAATGAACGTTAAAAGCTATAAATTGAAGTGAATAAATTGGCCTTACAGTTAGCAAGTTCCTTCTCCTTAGCAGCTGCCGACCTCCTAAGTTTTGCTGCCTGAGCAAATGTTGACGGCCTAGGAAAGCAAATTATTTAATTAACTAGCCAGTGAAACTTCTAGAAATAAAAAATATGGAACTTCAGCACTCCTGGATAGAGGAAACTCCTCCATATTACTAATTAGAAGGACAACAAGAATGAAAAAACTAAGACATAACAAGCATTTGAAATCCCAACCACAGTCCCCTGCAATAGTACAACTTTTTTTTAAAAGCAATTATTCTGCTGCAGCAAGTAACTCACAACACCTTAATCCGATTGAATAACAAAAATAGTATCATTTTAAATAACAGGTAACAGAACACTTAAATGACAAATTCACTTACTGTGTTAATGTGCTCGCCTCTTTCAACAGTTGCTTTATTTCGTTACGCAATTGAACTTCTCTTGCACTCACGGATGCTTTCTGAAAAGAGGACACGAATCTCTTTAGTCAATTACCACAATAAGAAGCCAGTTCGGTGTGAAAATTAAGCCTCCAAACAATTCAAACTCAACGTCAAATAGCGTCATCCAGCAATTATGCCATAACAAGCTGAACTCTTGTGCTAAAACTTCAAGAAACACGACTATCTAGTGTAACAGGACGAGGAATTAAATGTACAATGTGAACAACGCAATGAATCATAAACACTTAAAGAGAAACAAAACTACGTTTGATGCCTTTTACGGCTTAATGAATTAATGAATTCTATCTTTCAAAAAAAAGCCAAAACAAAACAAAACTACTTTCAACATAACATTCCTGAACACCGCGCCCGGCTAATCGAATCAATGCAGTCATTACTCGTCACAAGGAAACCAAAGAGCAATCCCTCAAATCATAAGCACTTAAAAAATTCATTCCACAACATCTAATCTATCCACAGAAAGAGCAGGTTCCGAGAAACAGATCCTTATGATTCTGAAGGTAGCATTCAATCTTCATAGCAATCAGAATTCCAGAATACAGAAAAATGGAAATTAATTTGTTTTTAGTTTAAGAAAAACGCAAATACCTTCTTAAGATCCTCGAGCCATTTGGTGAGGAACTGGAAAGCAACGACGACGAAGAAAACCAGAGGAGCCGCAAGGGACCTTCCAGATGCTTCAAGGTTTGCTTCTTCTCCGCCAATCATTTTGTTAATTTTTCTTCCCCAGAATTCAACAAAAATCTTCCGATGAAATATTAAGTTGGTTAAATAGAGTCATCTTTAGATTTTGCTAAATGTAATGTAATCGGTTGATTGAAGCATGAACCCATTCGCTCCTTTATTATTCTATTTGATAAAGCTTTACCTTATTATTATTAAATAAGGTAGGCTGAAATAAAATATAAGGCAAGATTAATTTCTATTGCAATTTTTATCTTTTATTTTATTTATAAATTCATTAAAAATATGTTTAATTGTGTTCTTTTTTGTTTTTAATTTTAAATTTTTATTAAATCATAAAAAATCTATCTTATTTTATCATAATTTTATTTATCGTTAAATTTTTATTTATCCAATATTTATAAATTTTATAAATATTTTTATATTAAATAATTATTTTTATCAATATATTTCTTTTAAAATATCTTTAAAGTATATAAATTTATGTAATAATTTTAGACATTAATTTTATAATTAAATATATATTCATTATCAGATTTTATTGCAGAAATATATTTTATATTTCACTTAATTATATTAAATTAAATACAATTGATTTTTATTAATAAATATTAAAATAAAATTATTTACTTAATTAATTTTTAAGGTTATTTAGTATTTAATTTTTAACAGTATAGCTACACTTACATTAGCAAATCAAATAGATTTGTGTTTTATTTGAAAAACTAGAAACCAAAAACTTAAAATTATAAACAATGAAAATTAAAGCAAACAACCTTTTAGATATTTGAATATTGACAAATCTGATGCTTCATACAAAATTATTTGCAAAAGTAACAGAGCAGTAGCTTATCAAAATAAGATGTCTTTAAATATGGAAAAAAAGTGTACTTTTATCCTAAGATTTTAATTAAAATACAAATTAAACTATGATCCTTAAGAACTTCTAAAGGCAAAAGTTCATATTTAACCCTAAGGTTTATATTCGTTGACAAATTTAACCATAAGCAAATTTAACCATAATGTTTTAAAAAATATAAGTTAAACTGGCCAATGGTGTATTTTAAACTCCAATATTTACACTAGAATCGTTGAACGTTAACATTTTAGGGCGACCAAGTTGAACTTCAAAATTTACAAAACGTTCTCAAGACATTATAAGGATATATATGCCAACTCGGTATATCTTCTCCATGACCATTTGTTAAACAAAAGAGGTTAAGTTATAAATTTGTTATTCAAGGCTAGATTCAATTACCTCATTTACTCTTCATATAAATGTGTTTTGTTTAAAGCCAAATTGTTAAGAATTGGCAGTCATATAAAGATTAAAATCTTTAGTGGCTTGAGGAGTTTTATTCACTATAACACCTTCATTAATTGCATCCATCATTCATATCTTTAGTGGTAGCAATCCTTCGTAAAATTATCGAATGAGGAGTTGTTTAGAAATCTCATGTTGAGGATAGCTTGCACTTAATTGTTTGATTATTTTCCAACATGATAGAACAAAATAAATCAAACTAGGCTTAAGCTTCAAATGTACTTTTAGATTTGGATATTCATTGCAAAGAGATTGTTAAGTCAAAGCTGGTACTACTAATTCTTGTAAGATTCTCTCTTAATCAGTCATTGTCACTCTAATTTCATAATAATTAAAGGATTCTATCAAATCAACTTATGATTCTAATATGGGATATGAAGAGGAAAATAATTGCTTACCTGTAATTTAATTCCCTTTCTTAATCTCCTAATTGTTTTCTAGATCTAACGATCTTATTTTTGTTCACCTACTTAAAAGTTTCAAGGTACAAAAGAAATTAATTTGCTTTAACAATAATTCTCAATAACGACACCAAAATTTAGTACGTTTCAAATCCAAAATATAATCCTACTCTAAGCACAAATGAATTGAATGTAGCGACGAGCAAGGTTGAATTCATATAGACTAACAAAACTTGTCTCATTTGTGAAGTTTTTTTTAAAAAAAAGCAAGGGGGTTTTAGAACATAAATTGAAAATAGATTAAAGGTAAGGGCAAAAGATAATTATGAACGCAATTTAATGAAGTTAAATGACGATGAATAACTAACCTAAGTTATAATTTTAGTGTTTAATTTTGAATCAATTGTTGATGCAAAGATAAACCCTTTTGTTTGTTAATAAAATGGTTACCATTGTGAAAAAGCTCTAATAACATATCTATCCTTAATTCCTCGTTAACCAAAACAATCCCTTTAATTAATTCTCTTATCAACAAACAACCTTAATAAGCTCTTAGAATTTAATCTATTCATATAGAGACCACTAATTGTAGCCAATAAATTTGCAAAATATATAACATTAGTTGAAGACCATATATTACACCATGTTATTTCACCATTAAACATTAGAGCAATTACATATTTAATCGTTCTAATTAACAATATATTATATCAATTAAAAAAAACAATAATTTTAATAATATCTGAAGATAATATAAGTACTACAAAAGAAAAGGGTAAGGAGAACTTATAATTCTTAAAGAATCAAATTTCAAATAACCTTTGGTAGAAAAAAAAAGATTTTAGTTGCATGTGATTCTTAAAGACAAGATGGAAGAAAAAAAAGAACTATCCTAAACATGTAGAAAAAGAAGCTAAAATGAACGGAGACGAGAGGGTGATAGGGCTATTGACCCTTGCAAATCTTTAATATAAAGAATCACAAAACCCTTCTTAACCTTCCTAAAAGTAAGGGATAAAAGCTAAAATAATAATAAATCTAAAGGATCCCACTTTCATTAAGATTATCTTACCAAAACAAGTTCTACTTAATCAAAATTCCTAAATAAAGCAAAATAAAGGCAAAAGTAGAAGGTCTCATCCATTTTTTCCTAAAATTTGTATCTTTGATACTTCTTGAATAAATCTCCACTCATAAGTACATTTAATCCAAATTTCTAATCGAATCCATAAAACACAAAATATATAATTATAATATATAGTTACAAGCATTTTATCAATCCAAACATAGGTAATTAATATGAAATATATGTACTTTATGCATGCTATCTTGTTTCTAAATTGTAGAACTCACATTTAGTTCTATTAAAAGAGACAACATGAGTTATATCAATTACCTAATGCTTTGTTTGGTTAGATGGTTATTTAGGGAATGGAATGTAATGTAATAATATTCTATTTTTGAGAGGAGGATTTATAATGGAATGGAATGAAATGAAATGAGATAGAAAGGGAGGGTTCCACGTTACATTCGATTCTATTATAAATAGTAAAAATAAGTTACCTTTGATTTGAGAGGTTTAGGATGGAATGTAAAATGATAAACAACATTTTACTATATTACATTATGAACCCTTCCATCCCTCCCAAATAACAATTTTTAATATTATATTCATTTACATTTAATTTCATTATAAAATATTTCATTCCCACCAGGCATAGCCTAAATCTTACATTTGATTGCTAGCCATAGAATAAAGATAGGTTTCCATATTGATTTTGTCTAGCATACTATCTTTTAGCTACCTATGAAGATCTATAAACAGGAGCTATATTAGTGAGATTAAGGGGCATATGCCTTATCCAGATAATTATGATGTCTTCTCTAGCAGAGTCTAGTGGGTTGGTAGGTAGAGTGATTTGGGATGATCAAGATGCCACTTCTATGTGTTATAGTGAATTGTATCTTCTAGTTTAGAATTACACTGGTAAATCTTCAGTTGTGTATTTATTTTTTAATAACTTAAGAAGCGTTCCTAAAGAATGACAATATGGTTTTTCTTTCATTACTTACAATGACTTTTAAATCACATATGGTCTTTTATCTTTGAGTTAAGAATAAACTTAAGGATCCAAAAGCTTCCTTTTAGGAATTAAGATAAAAGCTTCTTATTTTTCATCTTTATAGAATGAAAACCTAGACTCCTTTTTCTTTTTGCAAACACACCTCATTCAATTTTATCTTGACCTTGATATTATCCCTTTTGTTTCTTATCCATAAGAAGTCTTTCTTTAGATTTAATCAAGTCATTGGAAGGAAGGGTTGGGAGTATGTAACAAGATCAACTAATGTCTCCTTGTAAAAGATAGTTTTTGTTGTTTCAATTATCAATTCCATGTTGGAATAAATCAAACAAAGAAAAACTGTTAATGTAGGAGAGCCTAAAAGTAGTGACAAGGATCTTTAAGTATCTTAAAGGTGCCACTTATAGCTGGAAACTTGTAAGTTGTTTTAAGTTGCATTGCTCCTACTGATTGCTTGTTGAAACAAATAAGAAAATCTGGACACAATTAATGCTAGCCTTTATAAAGAGTAAGAGATCATCTGCAAATTATAAATTGAACATATTCAGTTGGTTAAGCTGAGAATTAAGCAAGTTAAAACTTCAATTCAAAAAGAGAATTTGTCAGGGTGTGGAAACATTACAATTAAACTTTGAGATATCAACTCATAATGTTTCCTTAATAAGAGTTATTTGAGGCATAAACAAAGACAACATGCATGCACTTTGTTCAAGGAGTGAAGGATCATCAATTTGAGATAGATAAATTAATCAGTTTGTTTAGAATGATCACACGGATAAATTAATCCTTCGAATCCTCACAGCCTGATGTGGATCTCAACACTACCTTTTTTCATCCCATATGAAATCCTCTATTTCCAACCTGGACGGTTAATTTTGTTTACACATTTACAGTAGGATGAGATTAACTGCATAGGGTTAGAATTGGTGAATGGACCAGAAGATCTGGTCCTTTGATCGCCCTTACATTGAGAACAACAGCAATAATGATATTGCTTATACTACTGTCGACAATGGCCTTTTCTCCTCAAACGGTCCTGTGCTAACTCCTCGCACCGAAGGAAGGCTTGGCTCTAAGTGAGTGGCAATGGTAAGATTCCTTTTTGTTTTTCACTCTTCTATTTATGTCACTTTTTTTTTAGATCTAGTGGTTCGAGCATGTAAGCTTAGATCTGTTATGGCTTTGTAGTTCTATAATGTAATTTATAAGACTTAATCATTAGCATGCAAGTCCTTCAACATTTCTAGTACTTTTTAATTGATTGATATGTGAATGAGAACGCATTGTTGAAGCTGCTTCTTATTGGAAACATTAACATTTTTTTATATATTAGCGAGATGTGTATGAATTTGTAGTATAACTTTGCATGACTATAATTTTTGGGGGACTTTTATTTAAAATTTTTAATATAAGACTTATTTTGACCACCTTCTTAGCTTTTCAGGGGCTTTCACAATTTCTTGTGAAATTGGAACTAATGTATTAGTGCCAATAGTCCTATTCCAAATAATTAAATGTGACGGTCTCTTTTTATATTGTTTCAACAATAGTGTTTTAGTTAGTTTGATTATGGATTAATAGTGTCTGGGATCATATGAATGACAATGCCCCTTATTGGGAACTTAATTTCATTGTTTACACGATTGACACATACGTCAATCACCTTCGAGATGTTATAACTAAGCTTGAGATAGAGTTAGACTCAGTGGAGCTTAAATTGGACAAAGGTGAGATTCTTATAGTGATGAGATTTGATATTATTCTAGGGAAGAAATATAGCTTAACAACAATTTCAATTATTAATTTTTTTATGTTTTGTTCTTAGAGGGTCTTTATATTCTTTCTTTGTTTTTACTTATTGGTTGATTGCATTACTTTTTGATAAAATGCCTCAAGGATTTGTGTTCTTTCCTGATCAGGAAGACACTTGTCTTTATTATGCTTCTTTCTTTCTCTTTATATTTGATCCATCAAAATTTACTATTGATATATTGGCATAGCTTCAGTAAGTTGTATCAAACTATTCAAAATTTCAACATTAGGATATGAGTTGAAGCACAATTAATCATAGGATAAGTAGATTTAGGAAAGAATCTTGAAGCCATATTGTGAATTTTTTTTCTTTTTATGCATTTGATCTATCAGGTTATACTGATGAATACTAGTTAAGTATTAACATAGTAGACATCAATCACTTTGATGATTCATCTATTAGCTTTCACCCATCCATAGAGCATATGCAACTCAACTGTTTTACTTGTCAATCCTTCCTCTCCTTCCCCACTTTTTTATGCTTAAAATGATTGGAAGTCATTATTCATTCTTTATAAGCATTGATAGTATCCTAACCTTTTATTGTTATCCTTAAGTTCATGAAATTTGAGCTTTATAGAGCACTAATGATGAATTTGAAAACATAAGGAGATTTGGCTTTCAAATTATAAGGTGTAGTTATTCTTGCACAAGCACTTGGACCCATGCACAAGAGAGGCATTGGGGAGAGAGAGTGAGAGAAATGTAAAACCTGTCAATTTAGCATATACCTGGATGTTGTTTATCTATGTTTAGAGACCTAGAGTATGACTGCAAATAAGTCATTAAATACCTATTCTACTATTATAACAAAGCAGATTAAGACATTATCTTTTCCTTTGTTTTGTTTCTTTTTCTTGTTTACTTCTTTGTTATTTTATCCACTTGTATAAGTTGGGGTCCAAATGTTCTTGTGAGCATATAACATAGTGACCATATGCATGCATTATTTATAGGGTATGATCTTGGGACGAAACTTGATAATTAATAAGTATTGAATATATTTCTGTATAGAATTAAGGATTAGCATAATAAAAGAAACACAATTTTATAAACCATCAACTCATATGATTTGAACCCATTTAAAGGTCATGTGCTATCCTTGGTGTTTAAACTATCTTTACCACCTTATGGAATAAAATTAAGCACAAGAGTTTTGGACTTGCAGGTGGTTTTACTTGGAAGAAACAAATTGTAACATCTCATTCCCATAGTAAGGGTTGGAGTTATAGATTTTGGTAATGGAGAAAATAGCAATGAGAGATTAGAAGAAAGTACATTTCATGTTCATACTTAATGTAGCGTACGCACATATGTGAACAGTAAATTTTACATATAAAAATGATTGTACGTATATTCATTGACATTTCCAGGTATAATTGTTTATAAATGTGATTTTATTGAAAATTGTGGTTTGATTTTATTGAAAATTTGATTTGGAGATTATAATTTTTGATTTATAATTTTTGAAACTTTTGGGGAAATTTTCTAAAATTTCTTGGTATGTTTAGAATAGGAAAAAATTGTCAAGTGGCAAAACAATTGTTAAATGGTAGTAGAAATAAGAGTCAAATGATAATGGAAATTTTTATATGTGACACTAAGATTTAATGACTTATGTCATTGAAAATTGGGAGACAATTGGAGTAAAAATTAGAAACAAAATAGACTAGTCATTAAAGTGGATCAAATGGAATCATGGGGAAGTGACAAGTGGCAAATGACACGTGTCACTTGCCACACCACGTGATAAAACACATTTTTATAAAGTGAAAGACCATATTTTGGTCTTTCACTTGCCAAAAACGACATCTCCCTTGTTCTCTATCTTCTTCATTTCTCATCTGCTCCATTCTTCTTCTTCTTCACTCACGACGCTCTCTTCTCCAAACCACAAGTTGAACCTTGCTTTCTTCCATCTTTAGCCATTCTATTTTCTTCATTTCTTACTAAAGACCTATCCCTATCTCCCTTGAATGGTGATGCACGTGTGAGAGAAGAAAGCTAGGGTTAAGAGAGAGCTTGAAGAGTTTGAATATCTTGAAGCTAAACTAGTAAGTATAAGCATCACTATTCTTGAATTGATAAATGAAACATGTTTTGATGATAGTTAAGAGTTAAATGTTCATAAAATAAGGATGGGTTCATGATGAAACGTGGATGAGAAATGGGGATAGATTCATGTCTTGCTTTTGTATTTTGATGGATAATAGATTAAGGAATGACATAATGTTGGATTGGGTGAGTGAATGGTGTTTAATGGGTGCTGGAAAAATGTTGGCTGTAACATTTTCCATCTGATTATGCTTCAGTTCTTTAGCCATAACTTTTTCTCTAGTTATCTAAATGAGACGATTCTTGATTTGGAGTAAACTAGAGACATATGGCTACATCTGACCTGAATTTGAAAAACTGGGTATGCGTCTGTGAAAGTTCTCTGCGGCAAACTTCTAGAATTCTCCACGGCGAACTTGAAGGTTAGCTAGGATTTCTTTCAGGTAAAGTTCACCATGGCTAACTCTAGGTTTCGTTGAGGCGAACTTGTGAAAATTTAGCGAGATTTCCTATCAGGAGGAGTTCGCCGCGACCAACTTTTCTCTACACTGAACATGTATCAGTATTTTGGGCATATCTTCTTCTGTAGTTATCCAAATGGACTGATTATTGATTTGTAGTAAACTAGAGACATAGGGCTACAAATGATATGAGAGATCAAATTCTGAATCGGACACTAAGAATCTCAATTTCTGGGTGGAAGTTGAGTATAGGGCACTATCTCAGAATAAAAGTAGTCCGAAAATATTTGGAGTATAACTTTCACACTATTTAACAAAATTGAATGATTTAGGTATCATTAGAAACTTATAAAATAGAAGGAAAATTCTTAAAGAGAAAGTGTTCCCAAATTACTTCATTTTCATTGTCTCAAGAACAATATACTCGCAAGCTACTGTTTGGAGAAAAATCTGAAATGATTCGTTAGGTTATGAAATTATATTCTAATGATTTTATTGAGGAATAAACCATAAGTATAAATGGTGCTTAAATGAGTTTGGGAATACAAATTTTTACATGATGTGAATGATAGAGCGATACTTGGGATTGTCATAAACATGAATTGTACATATTCTATATACACACGTGTACATAAATGAATGCTTATAATTGTGCAAATATTAATGTATGTGTGCATTGTGTGTATTGCGTAATTTTGCTGTGTAAGATAAAAGTCTGTATTCAAATGTTTTTAAATCATTGAAGCTGGTGCTAATCTGGAGCGTACTATAAGTAACCTAAATGATTTCCCTCAATTACTTGTTTACTTTAAAAATATGTTCTAAATGATGATATGAATGCGAATTGATTTTATGTTGATGTCGGACAATGAGGGTCCGAGATTTTATGCATGTATGTGATACTGAGGTGCTACTTATATGTGAATTTGATGAAATACATGATACATGATTTGATTGTTAAATGTTGGACTTAGTTTCGGAAGAAAACTGTGAATATGCATATGAATGCAACAGTGATACTCAACATTATGTTGAATGTTGGGCCATGGTCCGAAGATGAATGTGAAATTGAATGTGAATCCGAAAGCATGCGATAGACTGAAATTACGTGAATGTGATGCATTCCATTACATGAATGCATGAAACATAAAGGTAGTTGTGACCGAAGTCACCACCGAGAAAGAGCTTAAAGCTCAGAATGTGAAAAAGAGTCTAGAACTCAAAAAGCGTATAAAAGCCAAAGGTTCACTGTGTAAAATGAATTCTGTATCCCCAATAGATAAGGGACAGTTATAAATGAGCCCGATATTCGCAATGGATACGAGACAGTTAGACACTCAGTCACAACATCGCAATAATTAGAAAAGAGTTACATAAGCATTTCATACACATTTTAAATAAGTATGTTTGTTTGTTTGAAATGCAAAATTACCTTACTTGTGAGTGAGAATGTGATAGGTGATGAATTATGGTAAATGCAAAGATGTGAATTACATGTTACGTGTATTGGTGTTGCATGAATTGAGTGAACCATCGATGATGGTCACCTCATTGAGTTCGTAAAACTTACCCAAAATTTGCAATATTTTTTTCAGGACCCTGAAAAGTTACCCTGTTAGATAAACGGAAGTATACACTTCAATCGAGTAAGAGATTGAGATCAAAATCAGTTCACGTATGCATTTGTTTTCTTTATTTTGTATCAAATAGATCTAGTTTCCGCAATTATTATAACTTGGGTGTTCGAGCATCTCTATTTTGTAATAACTTTCTATATTGGAGATGTTTTGTAAATGATTTCGCAATGTAATCAATTTATGACTACAAGTACTCTGTATTTATAATAGGCCCAAATGGCTATTGAAATTCAAATGATTGTATTATTGTGATTGAAAAAGTTTATGACTAAAATGGGCCCGATTTGGTGATTGATTTCTGCGTACGCGTTTGATATTTTTGAAAAAAAAGTTATATTGAGTTTTTGACTGATTGACTTTACTAGCACATCACTTTAGCGGGATGTGCACTCGGATATCACTCAGGATGTCAGGTACGTGTCTAGCGAGAGTGGGGTGGTACACAAATGCTAGATGATAGAAGATTCCCCAAAATGCTTCTTAATCTGCAAAGACCACTCTATGTAGTCTCACTCCCTAAATTTGTCTTGGTTAGGAACTGACGAAAGGAGAAGAGTTGATGATATTTTAATGATTGGTGCTTATTAAAGAGTAAAGATTTTGTTATTTTAAGTATTATCTGAGGAGCAAGGGATATCTTGAATAGGGTAATAGAAAGTACAAAGCCTGAAATTTCTATCAGTGGAGTTCGTTTATATGTGTTTTTAAGCTTTTTATGGATGTTTAAGAAAAATTTTGCCAATATTCTATTCTGCTATGAGAATGCAATCTTTCACTAATGTTTTCTTATTTTTCTTCCAAATAGGAGAGGAGGTTTTGATTATGCATGGTTTCTATTTTGGTTCAAATAGTATGGAACTAACTACTTGCGCAAAAAACTTATTAAACCTAGGTAATTGCCCATCGTGAGCAAGTATTTCCACGGGTAAAAGAGAAATGTTCTTCTAAGAGGTGGTTTGCCATTGAAATTATTGACTTTCTAGATGGCTAAGGAGATTAAAAGAAAATGTGAGATTTATTACTAACCGTGTCACAATAATTTGAGTTGGTCTTAATAGCTGGCAATTAGAACAACATTAGGTAATCATTTGGGTTATCCACTAATATTTTTGTAATTTGAGTATGACATATTATAATTTGTGAACTGATCTTTTTATTTATTGTTTTGTCTACAACAATTGTCGAAATTGTTATTTATATCTTGTACAGGAACAAATGATCATCCTTTAATGTTATATTCCTTTTGTTGATATAATTTAATAAAATTTATATAATTTTACTTTATATATACAATACTCGATTTTTGAATTAATAATATTTTTCTATGAGTTAATTTAATAATAATAAGCAAATAATTCACATTAAAAATATCTCAATACATTATGTACAAAAATATTGTTCAACATCACGGATTAAAAAGTAACAAATAACATATTGTGACATTAAAAAGGTAGCAAATACTATATAGCTATGAAGATTAAAATGTAGTCAAAATTTTCCCCTCCAACATTCAATTTTTAGCTATGTTTTTTAATGTTTTAGTTACGGAAAATTTTTGTAGCTAATACTTTTAGGCTACGATTCATGAAAATGTTGCCCATTTTTTCAACTATAAGGAATTGACGAGATTTGTGCGATGAGACAAAAAATGTCACAAATAATTATAGATGACGTTTTTTAAACATTTAACTATATTATTTTTCGTAGCCAATACTCTAATTTATTATAATGAGTATTGTAATTAGATACAGGTCTTTGACGTCCTTGTTGTGTATTATGCTTTGAGCATAAATCTCCTTATCTTGAGCTATTTGATGCTAGTCTAGGAAGTGCTCATGAGTTCTTCAAATTCCGAGAACACTTTTTGATTGCCCTCAATTCCTTAGCTTGTGTGGTGTTTGTGAATTTTCTATTAATAGCTTAAAGAAATTTTCGTTTGGAATAAATTACCTTCGTCTTCTAATTTGAGTATTTTCATGGAGCTTGGTAATTATTTATTTAGTTAGACTTTAATATATATTATAACATAGTTGATTCTCTTTAGTAAGGCATTATCTTCGTCAAAGTAAATTGATCTTCCAGTTACATTATAAAGATAACTCAATAAATTTGTTGACTAATATTCTAGGATTATATGGTGAAAGTTAACCTAAATGGATGAGTGTTTATGCTCCAGTTTCTCAACCTCAAGTCTTATACACCATTTTTATAAGAGCAGTGGTAGGGATGATAGTTTTTATTTAGCCCAACCTAACATGCAGTTGATAAGGCCGACCTAAGTAAACCGAGTTTCAGGAAGCCCGAGTTAATCAAGCTTTATGTCGGTTCATTTCTTTTAAATTATTAAATTTTAAACTGGGTTCATACTATGTTGTTCAGTCAAAATGACTTTACATATATATGATTTTGATGAATAATACGAAGAAGTAAAAAAGCAGACACAGAATTAAAAAAACAGACGAAGTAGTAGAAAAAGCAGACGGAGAAGTGAAAAACAGAAGAAGTAGAAAAAGCAGACGCAGAAAGAAAAAAAGCAAACGAATGATTCAAAAGCAGACGAAGATTACAAAAGCAGACGAAGATTTCAAAAGTAGACGAAGAAAAAAAAAGCAAACGAAGAATTCAAAAGCAGACGAAGAAAGAAAAGCAGACGCAAGAGTCAATTCGAGTTAGTTACAGAACTCAACTGATTAACCGTTTCTTTCAAGATTCAAGAAGCAGTTGCAGACGAAGGCTATAAATATGAGTCGAAGTCGAAGATTGCAAAG
>JANIJH010000225.1:17542436-17558900 GCA_024520975.1 Erythroxylum areolatum | reverse complement strand
CGTTTCGGCAAGAGAAGTTATGGCGCAGAGGTGGGTCAGCTGGGACTTTTGGGGATGACCTAGATAGGAGTTGTTTAATTTCTTTTGAGTATTGTATGGACATAATTGTGTAATTATAGATTCTAAGAATGAAATGAAAAATACTTTTGGTTTCAAAGATTTGTGATAATTATGTTGATGCCATGTGGAGTGTAGTTGGGTTTGCTCGGTAGTGCACCCTTATCGTGGGTTATGTGTCGGAATGACCTGCGGGCGTCCCGGTGTGTACCTTACGGTAAGGAGGCGCTACAATATGAAAACCATGAGGCATTTTCAAGTAAACCTCCTTATTAAGATCACTGTGTAGAAAAGCATTGTGGACATCGATATGGTGTAACTCACATTACTTGGCCATTATGATTAGTAAGAATGTTCGCATTGTAACCATTTTAGCCATAGGCACAAATGTCTCTATATAGTCAATCCCTTCAACTTGATGGTTTCCAAATATCACTAATCGCGCTTTGTATTTCTCCACTGAACCATCTAAATTATATTTGATCTTATAAACCCATTTACAACCTAACGCCTTCTTCCCTAGGGGCAAAGACTCGACAACCCAAATCATTATTTTCCAAAGCTTGAATTTCACTTCGCATCACTTCTCTCCATTTTTCATGTTTAACGGCTTCAGTAAATGATCCAGGTTCACGTTCTACTATAATAGCTACAAGAAAGTTTTGATGTTAGAAAGAAAACTTGTCACAACTCATAAAATGTGCTATAGGATATAACGTACCTGAAGTATGCTATGATGCAAATGTGCTTGAGGACAGGCTCAACTTCTGTATTGTATTGATCACATAGTCCTGCAAGCAAATTGAGGGCTCCTTTCTTCTTTGTCCACATCCCAATTGTGATGCATCAGTTGTTGGCCCATTTTTCCCATCTTAAATTTGTGCCTCCACATTTTATAATTCTGTCTACATATGTTTTGTTATATGTGCCCCCTTCACGTTAAAAATAGGAGTCCCGCCTTTAGCCAGTGCACCCTTACGCTTGTCAAAACTACTAGCATTCCTTCCATCTCTCTCAGAATCATCATCATTAGCACTACCCAAAATATGATCATGCCCAGTAACATAATCGCTGGCACATTCATTATTAGAAGTAAAAGGAAATTCATTTTCAAAGAAATCCACATCTCTAGACATAAAAAAACCTTTTTTTAAGATCATATAGTTTCCACCCTTTTTCCCATATGGATGCCGAACAAAAACACATCATTAGCTTTTACTTGCAAATTTATCTCCTTTTGTCCCTTGGTTTGAGCATAACACAAAGAGACAAAAACACGTAAGTGGGCATAAGAAGGGATTTTCTCGTGCCATATTTCATAGGGGAGTTTTCCATTTAGTAACATAGAGGGGGTGCAATTTATAAGATAGCCTGCTGCCAAAACACATTCTCCCCAAAATTCAATAGGAAGATTTCCTTGAAATCTTAACGCACAAGCTACATTTAAAATATGTCGATGTTTCCTCTCAACTCCATCATTTTACTGTAGAGTTCCCTTACATGAGTTTTGAAATGTTATTCCATGTTCAAGAAAATAATGTCCTATGCAAGTGAATTTTGTCCCATTATCACTTCTAATAATTTTTACCCTTTTTCCATATTATTTTCATCCATGGCAATGAAATTCAACATAGTACAATAAACTTCCTTCTTATTAATCAATAAAATTATCCAAATGCAATGTGAAAATCATCTACCACAGTCAAAAAATATGATGCATCACAAGCGGATATGGTTCTATATGCTGCCCACAAGTCACAATGAATAAATTTAGACAAATATGAAGCCTAACAATCACTACTAAGAAAACTATCCCTTGTTTGTTTTACTCGTAGATATATATGCATGCTTTATTCAATATATCACTATTTATATTAAAACTAACATTAGGTACTAACTTCACCACTTTCGATGATGGATGTCCTAATCTTTTATGCCAGAGATCCAACGAGCTCATACCATCTTCCTTGAAAGCTTTTGCATGTGAGACCTTTTGGAAGTAATAGAGCCCATCTCGTCGTTCACCCACACCAATTGGCATATTGAAGTGCAGTCTTACACAACATCCAAATTTTGAGTGAATTGGACAATATAAGTCGATTCATTTATTCGTTGTGACACGAAAATTAGATTGCAGTTTAATTTCAGCACATATAAAAAAATTTAAGCTTCAAATTTGCATAAGTATCACTAAGCCTTCTTTCATTGCTATGGCTGATTTTTCGTCAAGTAGCCCCACTGGGCATTCATCTACCTCAAGTATTTCACATAAAAAAAATCCAAGTATCCTATCATGTGATTTTAAAGTAAATTGGATTAGTTTAAATTACTAATTGTCATTGACGGGATACTACTAAATTTGAAAAGGGCTTGAGTAGAGAAGAACGATTAAAGAAAAAAATAATGACGAACTCGTCACTATTTTATTAAGAACATGTAGAGAAAAGCTTTAAAAATAAATTAATTTTAACAAGACAAATGAATTTAAGATCAATTTTATAAAATAAAAAATGTTAGGTATCATATTTTACCTGTCTTAGTTACTTATGTTTTTGAAATATTTTATAAATTTGAGGAGTAACTCAATAAAAAAGATCTTTTGGTGTGACATGAGGTAAAATACATACTTATGAGTTTAAAAATGAAATAGAGATGAAACAATCCCCATTAGATTAATAGTAAGGATAAATATTACATTAAAACAAAACTAACTACATTCTCTCTGTTTTTTTGTCAAATTTGTTGTTTTCTATTTTTTAAATTATGTTGGTTTGCTTTTTAAATTTTGTTTTTCTTGAAGTCATTATTAGTTCTTTCTTATGGTAATTATAATTATGAGATGCAATAACTATTCATATTACTAAAAAATTTTAGAACCGAAGTGGAAGTTAAACCAGTAAAATAAGAGATTAATATTTAAAATATTCAACTAGTATTCAATCGTTACAAAATTGGTCAAAGATTGAATAAAATTAAAAATTTTAAAATATGATTAAAAAATGTCTTTATCTGATGAAGAATTTGAAATTTATTTTTTAAAAAAATCATTAAATAAAAATTAGTTTATTTATTTTAATTTATAAAAATTGATTAACTTACAAAATTGATCGATTAATTAATAAAATGGTCAATTTTTAACAGTAAAAATTATTAAAGTAAATCAAACAAAAAATTAAAAACTAAATCGTAAAATTGTAAAACGATTTACAGATAAGTTAATTAAATTTTTTAATCATTATATATATATTACGGTTGCAAGTAGACAGTGGTCTGGAGGAGTGGACATAATAAATACGACTTTATGGTAATAACAGATATTCAAACAACTTTTGCACTTTGTAGGATCTTGAAAATTGCACACAAAATAAGGAACAAAAAGAACGGGGCATTGAGGCAGAGCAGAGCTTTAAAGTTTAACATGAAATCCGTACTCGGCAGAGCATTGTGAATTAACGTCGAGGCTTGTGCAGACGAGGGCGATTGCAGAAAATTCTCCCATCTGCTTTAACCAATGCTGCAATCCCCCCACCAAGGCCTGTCCACAAAACTGAGAAGAACAAATGTCGAACATCATACGGCCCTGCAAAGAAGGGGAGGTCATGAGTGGGATAGAGATAGTTTTCACCCTCCACTTCTCCAGACAAATAAGAACAAACCCCACTCACCTTGCCTGAGTGACATCATAGCCAAAAATAAGCAGATCAAGACCAACGACAATGCCAGAGGAAGAGACTGTCAAAATCAACTTGACATCAGTTCAAGGTAGCTCATTTTGAGCCACATGCAATCAGAACAACAGTCTTCAGATGGTCAAAAGAACAGGATAGAATTGGAGTTACTTCATGATGTAACGAATCTCAGAAATTTGCAATACATTCTGGTGAAAATGCAAAGAAATGCAAAAAATTTCTTTATGGAAATATGTTTGTTTGACTAGCACTTACAGCTACTCTCTCGAGACCCCCTGTTTGAGATGGAAAGGTCATATCCCGATTTACAGAAACAATGTAGTGTCCTTGCAGGAGATCAATTGCATCCTTCACAAGTGCCGAAGGAAAGTGTAAGTCAGGATCCGCATGTTAATAAATACGAAGAAAGAAATTTAAGCTTATGATATATAGGATATTGTATGAATCCTCATGAAATGCTTTGTAAGTAAAAAGTGTGCTAATGATAACTTTCTACAAGATTAATTGAGTCCCAAAAACAGAAGGTTATCCACACCTGAGGGATGCCAAAACTAAGTTTCTGGGACAACAGACCCCAAAATAGAAAATTTTTACAATCAAGGATAGCACTGATACGAATTGTACTAACACTTTCCGTGCCTGAAATCTGAATCAAGAATGGAGTCTACTAACCTGCTTTGTTCCATCAGAAAAGTTATTCAAGTAATAGCGGACAAGGGCGTTCACACCATCTTTAAGGATCCCTTGCATGGTCCGCTGGCCACATCTGCAATTTAACAGCAGGATATGAGTTTGCACATACAAGTATTAGGTTTTCATACAGGTCACTGCCATTATCACTGTTTATCTAAGTAAACCCATAGAGGTATATTACAAAGATTTTAATCAAAGGCATTAACAAAGGGTTGATGGGATACAGAAAAGGATGATTAGGGCATGTAAAGGAAATAGAAGATACCAATATAATATCCAAAAAGAGAGAAACAAATTGACTAGCGTGAATCTATGAGTATGTTATTTCCTTTTCCACACTAGTAACCTTTAAACTATTTCGATGATCTCTTATGTCCTTTTTCATCATAGTTCTTGCTTCTAAGAGACCGTAGAGCCTTTAAACCAAGCAAGCAGATTTCCTTTTGACAATCAGGGTTTAGGTGGGGGTGCCACCATTAAGCCTCCTGTTCACTCAGACAAATATGGATAAATATGATCATGAGTGTCAAGATGAGTCATCAATTTGTCAAAAAAATCATTGAACTGAAAAAGTTAAGTGGTTACAAGAGGCTGAATCATATACACTTTCCTATCAATTTCTAATTCTACTCTTCCAACCATTAAAACACTCAACTGTAAATGAAAGAATTTTGATGAGCATGAATAAAGCATCAATCTAAATTTGTGGCGAAAGTGAAATGTTGAATTATTATATACATGACTAACTTAATTTCAATTTGAGACCTTTCGATAATAATGGCTCTAATACCTAGTCCGGAACTATATTGAGAAGTTCAAACCACTGAGTGGGTAAGGAAGATGATTTGTCAATTCTCATAAAGTTCAACAACTGCTCAAGTCCGACTAAGTTGCAAAAATGCACAGCATCATAGAATAAGGTCAATTATGAGAGGACGAGATGATTATGCATGCGGTAACGGTGCTTCAGAGAAAATTCAGAAATGTTAGCATAGTTAATCAGTGTAATGCGTGAAGTTTCGGCATATAGAATTTGAAGAAACATCCATGGAAAGGTACCTTACAAAATCTCCTTTGAGGGCAGGAGTGCCAGAATATTGAATGCTTATATCATCTCCATGATTAGCCCACACTAAAGGTAAAACAGACAAATAAAACATTCATTCAAAAAGGCAGAAAAGTATTGAAGGAAAAGTACCAGCCTTCACTGAAACAGTATTTGAAGCAAATATAAAACACTCACATATTTTGAAGCTTTCATCAAAGTTCGGATGTGCACTAATAGTTTCTTCAGCACCAAAAACTCCAATCCTTCTGAGTTGAATTTCCAACATTTTTCTCCCTATCATGCTCTGCAATCATAACCTGCTATTGTTATGCAATGCAAATAATCGAAAAGAAAGCAAGAAATTGTGCAGTGTGACCAAATGGCATATCATATACAACAGGATGTCAACTACCTGGGTAACATTTGTGCGGTCTAAGCAATCAATACAGTTGGTCCTCACAACCCCAGTTTGCTCTTTCATTTTCTCACCCTTTTCATTCAACAAAAGGAACCTGCCAATCACAGAAGGGCAGTAAAAACCAAGCCATGCAATGCATTTAAGGATATGAGAGTCAAACCATTAATAATTATTTAAAGTTTGGGAAAAAGTGTTACCCATTTTTCTCAAGAAAATCTGCTATTTTGTCATAAAGGATGGAAAGTCGCTCAAAGTGGACATGACCACATATTTGATGAAAGTCAAAGTGCAGATACCTACAACATTCAGAAGCAATTGTCCATCAAAAGGAACAACATATTAGCAGCACAGCAAAGCTGATGTTAGAAGAAAAGAAGTTCTACCTTACATCATCACTAATCACAGATTGCATCGACTCTGCAAATTTGTCATTTAACCGCCCCTCGCCTCCATGCTGATAAGGGATCAAAGTGCATAAATATAAAAACAGTTGTCCTGATATGGTTAGAAACAAAATGCACTGCCACTCCTTGACACTGGCATGAACCAAGAACCATACTTTAAAAACATGCGTTCAGGTCCAGCGGTCAAGTATAATTATGGAAGACATAAAGACAACAAAATTGGACCAAGATAACATTTCTGACAAAAGCATGTTGCACGAAAGGAAAACAAAATTAATTGAACACTTTAATCCTCCAAACTCAGTAGTTGAAGATAGTTTGCACCTTATTGACAAGATCAATGACTAATATCCTCCCATACTTCTTTCTCAAATCAAGGATATGTCGCTCTGCTACTCGTGGCTGGTTAACATGTGATGCAACAGGAATTAAACCAAGGGACTACAGGTCCCATAGGTTAAAACAGATTGTGCAAGAAACAACCATCACTTACAGCTTCCTCTGGTCTAACGATCTCAAATTTAGGCTTATATGTCAAGTCAACAATCTGCTCCCAAAGAAATGGCATAGATCCCCTAACCTTCAGAAAAGCAATAAAAAAAAAGGTAGATGAGATTAACTTTGATACCTCTTAACCTGTTCAACATACAATAAGTAAAAGAAAAGTCCTAATTACTCATTGCATAACATGTATACCAAGCATGGCAACTGAAAAATCAACGATTCTCAATAACAAGGTCAAAGTTACTGTTTTGTTTAAATTAGGACTGTCTAGAATTTTCAGTACCTTGTTAAACAAAGAAGGGTGTTCATAGTAACTACTCAAGTTTTACAGCGCACAAACTATATCATATGTTTACCTGAACAAATGATGAAGTAAACCCGTTCATCTGTAAAATCTGCTCAGTTTCCACGAAATTAGCAACATAACCGTCAGAATCAGCTCCTCTTCTCCACATGCGAGTGCCTTCCAAGAGAAATATTTTCATAACTAAATGAAATCACCCAAAAAAATAAAAAGAAAGATGATACTTATTATCTATATCTGAAGCTGTACAAGTTACAATAATGAAAATCAATTGGCATTTTAGAGTGCACCAGGCATTATATTGCTAGATGCTACTTGGATCACAGAAAAAAACTTAGTTGGTAATGATGCTTTTTCATCAGCATTCATCAGAATGTCACGAAATCAATAAATCTGTTGTCTTATTTAGTTATTACAATGACAAAAGTGGAGTAACAGTTCAGGAACTGGCTACAACTTATAACATAGAAAAGATACCATTTCTCCGAGTGCATCTCCTAGCAATTAGCGTAACATCAGCAATTTCCTTTCCAATGGCTGCTTGGAAGTTCTGAAAGCCTGGTCAGCTGTTAAGGATGAAGCTTAAGCATTGGTTAGGCTGGAGCTAAACTAGTTTTTTTCCAATAATTTTTATATCAAACATTGATATTTTCAAAAGGATACTGCCTTGGACAACAGGAAGAAGGAATGGGTCCAGCTGCAGGAAGAAGATCAAATGAGTGATTAACAATTTATTAGCCACAAACATTAAAATCTGAAGGAAGATGGTGAATATAACTAATAAGGAAGATGGTGAATGTAACTAAAAAAGAAACTAAGGGAACCCAACCTTGTTATCTATGAGCATTTCCAAAATATAATTGTTCCAGAGAAACCTTGGTTCTGCCTGTAATGACATAAGCATAACTGATATTGATGGATGATTAGACACAATAGGAAACATCAATGAGAAAGAAAACTACAAAGTTGAAGGCTTATATTTACAGAGGCTACTTCTGCTCAATAAGAATCCATCAACATCCAAGAAAATAAAAGGAACTTTTAAGAGAGGGAGATACTTTCATGAATTTAAATCTTGTGATCACCTGTCTCCAAAGAGGAAGCAATTTAGATTCATCACCCAAATCATGCAATCGTTGTCCACTGTTAACATAAGAGACCATCCCATTAATTTAGCCAAGACATCTCATAAGCATGCATAGAAACTTGAAGATCGTATCCTTTACCAATTAGTTGTACCATCTAAAAAAAGTCTTTACTTCTTAATTAGCATCTTGTTACAAATGCTGGTAGTTTCCTAATAGTTAACACTGTATAAACAATTATCATCATGGTTTACAATTGAATGTTAGATTATGCTCCTACTCCTGTTTAAGCCTTGAAACTAGCTTAACTGTTGAATTATACTTCTACCCTTTAAGCCTTGAAACTAGCTTAGTTCTTTATTTTACTTCTGAGCAGTGACATTTTAACGTTCACACCTCATTTTGCATTGCAACACCTGAAGTTTTTAGCATGGCCTACATGCTAGAAATCCCAATTATATATAACAATAAAAGGATGATCTGGTAATTAATATACACGTCAAGTGCCAATGCATTTGGAGGACAAGGTGAGAGTGTGAACTAAGGTTTCACAATAATTTAATAGTTTGGTTCATAACACTAATTTAATGATCTAATTATGCGACTGAATTTGAATAAGCACCAACCTTAGTGTTAAGTTGGTGTCTTATGAGAATACAGGCCTCACAATAATTTAATAGTTTGGTTCATAATGCTAATTTAAAGATCTAATAATGTGACTGAAGTTGAATAAACACTAACCTTAGTGTTAAGTTGGTGTCGTATGAGAAATACAGGCCAGAAGTGTGCTCAGCAACATTAAGCAGGGCGGAGAATTCATTCTCTACCTTTTTCTGCAGAAAATAAGGCAGAAATGAAAGACTATGGGATCAAATCATTCTTCTGTAGCACCGGAAATATCATTCTAGAGAATGCAAGAGTAGATAAGAGTTACCTGTTCTGTGGAGGAATTTTTTAAAGAATGGTCACATGGAAAAGTTTTCAAACATTTGATTTTGAAGATTGGATGTCCCAGATATGATCCAGCACACTCCCTTTCGGTTATAACTATTAAGTACGATCCTAAAGGCATAGCAGAATACGACAATAAGGTTAGACAATCACTTGTAATTATGAAGTTGAAAAGAATATAGCAGAACGCTTTACAGTAATATCCTATAGGCAACATTAGATGATCAAATACAACTAGCAAATTGACATTGTGAACAGTGGAGACGAAAACTGTTGAGCTCACAAAAACATGCAAACAGATGATTGTTGGAAAGGTTCTTTTGTAAACAGTTTAAGAAGATTTCTCTAATTAATGCATTACCTGCCACGAGCTTTAGCATTCCAACGACCCCAAAGATCGTCTGAATTTTAGGAACTCGGAGAGCATTGCACTCCGGAACTTCATCTAGAGTCCCAAAAACAACAATCATTATCTACAAGAATCTAAAGAAGCCCGCAGAAACAACAAGACAATACAATCTAAAAGCAAAAGCAAATAATAAACCTATCAGATTCATGGCGCCATCGGCCCGATTGATCGCCAAAGGGGAACCTGAGGATCCGTCAGTGGGTTCAATCACATATTGATCTGGAAATTCCCACAGACGCATACGTGTATACAGCTTCTGCCCCGACTCTGCTCTCTCCATCATTATTGGATTTCCAACTCGCTGCCAACAAAAACCAAGAAAACGAACATACACAAAACACAAATTTACCACTTCAAAATCCAAAATTGATAAAAACTTTTTAACAGTAAGATTTTAAGTTAAATTTTGAATCACCAAAGCTTATCGGAACTCAATCCCAGTTACAACTTAATACTTTAAATGAAAACTTCTAAATTGTGAAAAGTCCCATGCATTGCCAGGCACCAAATATATTAAGGGAGGTTGGATAATTACCTTGACACGACAAAATCACACGTGAAAGCTACTTGTAATTTCAAGATCCAATCCAAGAAGAGGCCTAAACCAGTAAAAGTAAACGCTTTTGCTCTTAAAAAGCGATACTACAAACCCAAAAAAGACGAATCTTTCCCCAAGCGCATCAATTCTGTCTGTTTGTTATTACAAGTTGGCTTTTGCCACTTTCTTCACTTCCCTCGTTCGTTTTTTTGCCCTCTTTGGATGTCTGAGTGTACTATGTTAAATCGTGGTCGTGAGGTGGTGTTGTTTGGGCGGAACTTTCGACGGGTTTGGGCTAAAAGAAAGCCGAGCCGCTATGCCAGCATTTCAGGCCTTTAATTAAGCACAGCGAAGATGCCTGGTAGATGCTGGCCGTTTCCTTAACACTCCACCTTTTAAGGGACCCTCAGACATTGTCAAACATTTAAGTATCACTATTTCTGTTAGTGGGTTCAAACCGTTAGATCTAGTTCAATCTTGGCAAGGTAATTTTCTTTCATAGTCGGGTTCCTTAACAATGTCTACCGTTTTTTCATTGGACTGAAGATAGTTAATAATAAAGTTTTTCTAACCTGTTGCTCTTACTCAAAGATCAGATCTTTTTCTCTTTTTTTTCCGGCCTTCGGCCGAAGATCAAATCTTTTGACAGAACTGGCATCCTCCAGAGTTATATTGCATATTAGATGAGAAGACATGGCCCACGAACAGCTAAACATTACTATAATATCACAACTTCATAAGCAGTAGGGGACAGCAGAAACTAAGATTAGCTGTTAAACCATAATTTGCTCTTGCATGCAGGAGTGTACTGAGAGCAACAAATGTATCCAAGTCTTATTAGAACAGTCAATTAATGACACAATAGATCATCATACTACAGTATCTCCTTTATAACTAGGATACAAGTCTAAGAAGACCTCTTTATGTTAAGTATACAGAAAGCACAACGATGTCATTCTTCAATAATTGACAACTTTCTTCTTTCTTCAAATGTCTTCAGTCATCTTCAATAACTTGGCTTCATATTCAGGTGAGAAGCAATCTTTTGGCCCAGAGACTTGTCAGCCTGTACCACAAACCAAGCAGACGGGTGCCTAAGTAATCATTGGTTTAATGACATGGCTATTGCGTGTGAAATTTAATATCAACCAGAAACAGGCCACAAGAAAGAACCTAATTCAGTTTGCTACGACCAAACATTCATTATGCGCTTCACTATAAATTGAAACAATAAAGCACAGCACCTGAGACCAATATGATATCCAAATGCTGCGAATTTCATATGTAACCCTCGGATCAGACAAGGCCTCAACCCAACGGCGAATAAAGCGCTGTTGCCTGGTGATGTTAAGCAAAACAAAAGAGTGGAGTAGGATTAGTAAATGAGCAATCTGATGTAGGTTATCTGGCAAATCTCTCATTCGCTACCTGTCTGGTGAAAATGAACGGAATCTTTCCCCAGGCTGCTTGAAATTATTCTCCTTCTCAATGATGCACTGTTAAAACGATGAGAACATAATATTTCAGATTTCATCTGATCCAAAATGAATTCTTTGGTACACAGAGCCAGAGTCTTTGAAACAGAAACTATCACAAAATCTTGAGAAAACGTCACTCAGTTTTTCAAATTGAAACAAATGTTAACCCAGTTCCTTCTAATTAATCTTCAAAAGCAAAGAACAAACCTTCTCGCGCTTGCCAGTGCACACTGCAGAAGGATTTGGAAACTTCTCAGCATGGCGAACAGGATCATACCTTGAAGGGAAGTAATTGATCTAAAAGAAGTCCCACCATCAGAAAATGAGAAAATTCCAACACAATGAAAGAAGGTATTAAAGAAACCAATGGTGATAGCGCAATTTCATGTTATACAGGATCTTAATATGATCATATGTGCAAGTTTTTAACATGACTCTAGTACCTCTTCATCCCTATGCATAAAATTCATGAAACCCTCATGATGATTGTTGTGATGGGCACATTTGGGAGCATTTGCTGGGAGCTGAAGATAATTAGGCCCAAGACGGTGCCTTTGAGTGTCAGAATAGGAGAAAATTCTAGTTTGCAGCAACTTGTCATCTGAATAATAGATGCCAGGAACCACAATAGAAGGGCAAAAAGCAAGCTGTTCATTCTCTGCAAAAAAGTTATCAATGTTCTTGTTCAACACCAAGCGGCCCACGGGCTGCAAAGGCAAGATGTCTTCAGGCCATGTCTTGGTCACATCAAGTGGATCAAAGTCAAACATATGTTCATTGGCAGTATCAATAGTCTGAATGAAAAGCTTCCACTCGGGGTAGTTTCCTGCAGCAATTGAATCATAGAGATCCTGAGTGGCGTGACTGTGATTGGCTCCACCCACTCTTATAGCGTCATCCTCCAACAAAGACTTAACCCCACAAGTTGGTTTCCAATGGAACTTCACGTAGTTTGCCTTCCCAGCCTTGTTGATCAGAGTATAGGTATTAACACCAGAGCCATCCATATGCCTATAGTCTTGTGGAATACCAATATCATCAAAGAGGAAAGTGAACATGTGCAAGCTCTCAGGATGGTGTGAAAAGAAGTCAACTATCCTCCAGTTTTCCTGAATGTGTGATTTGGGGTTGGGTTTGAGAGCATGAACCATATCAGGGAACTTCATGCCATCCCTGATAAAGAAGACGGGGAAATTGTTTCCCACCAGATCAAAATTACCCTGACCAGAACGATAAAGCATAATTAGTAAATAAATCACAAGTGCGTAACTTAAGAATTATATATGTGAGTACTATAACTTAAGAATTATAACGTAGAACATGTCACCTCTCTGGTGTAAAACTTCACAGCAAAACCTCGAGGATCTCTGAGTGTCTCAGGACTGCCACGCTCATGGATGACAGTGGAAAACCTGACAATAACAGGGGTTTGAACTCCCGGAGCACGAAGGAAATCAGCACAAGTGAGATGAGATATGTCATGGGTAACTTCGAAGAATCCTTTAGCGCTAGCACCTCTTGCATGGACAACACGTTCTGGAATGCGCTCCCTGTCAAAGCTGGCAAGCTTCTCCACCAAATGATAGTCCTCGAGCAGAATTGGACCTGTTAGAAAAAGAACACTTGAAATCTTATCTCATACTGGGACATTAAACTGCAGTGATGACAAAATCCCGTAACTTTTTGGAATTATTACGGATGGAAAAACTTGTTTCTTCAATAAATATTGCTTATTGACACTAAGTAGTGTACGGTTAACAATACGCAAGGAACAGAATCAGAGACATAAAACAGTCTGGAGTTGCTAGGTGCAACATAAACGCTTCAGTCAAACCATTTTAAGACTTGCAATGAACAAAACGGGTTGATGATAGTAGAGAGCTACGCAATTTACCCCTTGATCCAACGGTAAGTGAGGAATTGTTGTTCCAGACAGGAGCTCCAGAATTAGTAGTAAAGAAAGGAGAATTGTAGGCACTTGAAGGTCGGTACTGCACCAAATTCAGCCAAATAAGAACAAGATAGCATGCATAAAAATTGAGTAGGAGAAAAAAAATGTAGACCATTTATTCAATTCCAAGAAAGAGAAGTGGTGAAGGGACTAAGTAAGAGTCGGTACCTTGTAGGGATCCATAGCGGCTAAAGAAGAGGGAAAGGGGAAGTTTTTGTGAACAGAAGAAGAGGCTAAGCAGCAATGAATAAAGAAGAGAGGCTCTTTAACTATATTTATCCTATGCAAGTCAGTACAAGTTTAAACTGTAAAACAAGGAATATAGACTATTTTCATTTCACAAACGATGAAAAAGAAAGGAAAGTGAAGACACAAAATCACCATTGATGCCTATCAGTACACAAGCAAGTGTTAGTAAGAAGTTACGGATAATTATGATTATTGATATAAAAAAACTGGTCCAATGATTTTTATGAGAACGGCGTCCGTCCACCGCTGCTCCTTATCTAATCTCAGCCTTCGTGGCAGAGGTTGATTTGAGCCCTTTATCAGTGTTCTTGGTTCCATTTTTCTGGAAAAATGTTTTTCATCGGCCATGCAACAATATTAGCCACTATTTATAACGGAGAAAGACAACAAAAATGGATCTGTTCAGAACCTCAAGTTCGAGATTTGTTTGCATATTATGTGGCATACGCGCACCACTCTTTGTCCCCGAGATACTTACAAATCCATATTAAATGCCCATGCAAGAGCGACAGTAGACTTATTGAACGTTGAAAAAACAGATGAAATCATTTTTACACGTTCATTTCTTCTCCTCTTGTATGGCTCTATGGAGGTAAGTTTTAAAAAAACTTAACAACAAACAGCACCCTGACTAACGTAGGGTTCTTCGGTAAAGCACCCTAACAAGCAGCACTCTATGGAGGTAAGTTAACGAAACCAAAATGCATGAAAAAATAGACGGGAGAGAGAAAACACATACAATAACTATCAAATCCATTCAGTTCGGAAGTCTTTATTCGGGCAACTTATTACAAACTATCATCATGCGGATACCTCACGGTCCACAGATTTAGGGAATATAAAATTCTACGTGCCCGGAACACGCTCAACTCTCATTCAAGCAGCAGGCGGTTCGTCGTCGCTGTCCTCCGGAGGTGGAAGGTTCAAATCGAAATTTGCGGGAAGCTTCTTGGTGTGAGTCGTTTCAGCGGCAGCAGGCACTTGTGGAGTCTCATCATCATCTGGGACTACGTTCAAGTCCACGCCAGAGCCGACTTGTTCCTGGTGGAGCTTAGCCACGGCCTCCTGAGCAACACTAAGAAGAGCAGGCACCACCTCTTCTTCAATAATGCTCCTAGCGGCCTCAGGATCGTCGTCATCTTCACCTCTCTTGTTATCGCCCCAGTCGGCGACAAACACGGGAGGTGGAAATGCGCCTTTCCAAGGCTTTTCCTCCTTCGTATGTGCCCTTAAGTGACCACACATTGCCCTGAAAGAAGAAAATGTCTTGCCACAAACAGCACATATCGGAGGAACATCAGCACCGACGACTCCAGTGGATCGTCGTTTAGGTCTCACCGCACTGCCACTGGCACCAGCGTCACCTAGATCATCCCTTGAATCTCTTTTCTTTTTCCCACTAGCATCCTCCTGAGACTCACCAGCACTAACACTCCCGGCAATGCCCTTGTCCTTTCCGGAATCACCTCGAGCGCCAGTTTCAGTTGGAGTCCCCGAAGGAGCATCAACATCCCCAGCAGTAGTTCCAGATTCAAGTGTGGCCTTCTCCTGAGCAGCATTTCCAGAGGTATTTCCCTGGTTTTGCTGCTCATCGGAGGGCTTGTCGTCGCCAGGTGTAGAGGAGGCCCCGGAGCCAGTCATCCCCGTGAACAGAACGGAAATGAGAGTTAAACTGAAAATAAAAGAAATAAAAAAGAGCAAGAAAAGATTCATATGTGTATTGTGGTGCCTGAAGAAGCATGGTGCAGTGTCGTCTCCTTATATAGAGGTCTTGGTGTTTCCTGAAGTCGACGGTTATTGACAGTTAGCAGTTTTCCCCCGCCAACTTCGGAGGTATGTTGGAAACGGTACGATGTTTCATGCATGAAGGGGTTCCTGAGAAACAGTAGCCGTACGTACACGTGGAATGATGATTAGTTTGGGCGGAGGAGATGGGCGATATCATAATTCCCATTTCCATTTTAGAAGACTTGATCCCGATTCGATTCATAATTTCATAGTCAGCCGAAACTTGCACTGCTTTGAGAAAGGCGGGAAAATAATAAACTGCCATGGGATTACATATATTGTTGATCAATCTACCATTTTGCAGGTTTTGAACCATCACCTTAGGACATGGATGAGTGATGGATCTCTCTCATCTGCAATTAGCCTTGGATTATACATAATATACACCGCAACAAAAACAACATTTGACTAATAAAAAATTCAGTCATTAAATGCCTCAAAATTTTCGCTAGTAGTTATTACCTACGATTTATATTCGTCGCAAAAAAAGTTGTCAAATCTCCTTAGCTGAAAATTATAGGCAATGTTTTTCACTATTGTCTTTAATTGTTTTTGCCTACACTTTATTTTAGCAGTGAAAAATTATTAGCAACCTTTCAAGAAAACATCGCCAATGCATTTTGGCTAAATTTTGTAGTTAAAAATTATTAGCTATTTTTTTCAATAATGTAGCTAATTATTTTTAGTTGCATTTCAAAAATGTAGCCAAATGCTTTTAGCTATGTTTTATAAAATATAGTCATTTTGACAAGATATTTATATTAACACAAAATATTTATATTTTGTGTTAATTTATTATACAAAAATATGATACAAAAGTAATTGATAATTTGAAGCATTATATATATATATATATATATATATATATATATATATATATAATAAAATATCATTAAAT
>JANIJH010000225.1:17482094-17517430 GCA_024520975.1 Erythroxylum areolatum | reverse complement strand
AAGTGTATGTGATTGAGTTGGTAATGAAATAACATTTTGATTGAAGTGTTACGTATCTGAAATGGGCCCAAGTGGTTATTGAATATTAATGTTTGTAATAATTGTAACTTGTGATTAGAAATGCTTTTTAAAAGAAGTGGGCTCGATTTTACTAATGATTTCCGCATATGTGTACTTTGTTTTAAAGAAACAAAAGTTTTGTAAGGAATTTTAACTGAATGGTTGTTTTAGCATGTCACTTTTGTGGGGTACATACTCGAATATTACCATAGATGTCAAGTATGTGTCATTTGAGAGTGGGGTGCTACATTTAAACCAAAACACATTACCAGATCTCAACTGCTAAATCTTTGATAAACATCCTATGAAAAATTGCTTTCTGATCTGTGGTACATTATGAAAAACAAGGTCTCATTCATCCAATAATCACGAGTATTAGTATATAAGAAGTATAACTGTGAACAAAAACATGTGAAGAACACGCAAAATCCACCAAAAACTTATTGAAGTTTAATAGTAATGTTAATATCAAAATCTTTTGGTGCTCTTTTCAAAATTAAATCTCTCACACATCCACCCACTAAATAAGTAGATAATCTTTCTTGTACAATTCCTTAACTGAGTAGATTTTCTTGCACAATGAAAAGACAACCCAAATTGTAGTTGTCAATGGATCTTCTTTGTTGTTCAACTCAGTTCCCGAAAATGAGAACCTCAATTTCTTGTACCATATGACCCACAAAAATTTGAAAAGAGTAAGGTAATCTAGGCACTAAAACGGTAATACCTAAACAATTAGTGAAAAACTGAAAGTGGGTATCAATAAAAAATGGATTTTGAAGCTCCAAAGAACTAACTGGTTGTCACTACCTGGGAAAGGAATTGAAAAAGAACCCACTAAATTACCAAAGAGAAGAAATGAAGGGACTGAGTGAAAATAAATCATTTTCATTAAATTACCGAAATAATGAGATAAATGGGTACTTAAAAATGCAGCGAAGATTATGTATTAGTGAGAGGTTAGAACACAAGGACAAGGTTGGAACATAACAACCCGAAGGCAATGACTAGAACTTAACGTCGAGACTTGAAACGCAAGGAGGAGCTGGAAATGTAAGGAGGATGCTGGAGGAAGCTCGAAACGTGAGAGAGGATGGTGGAGGATGTTGGAAATGCGAGAGAGCAAGACGGTGGAGGAGTCTGGAAACGCGAGAGAGGAGGACTATGGAGGAGGAGACTGGAAAGGCGAAAGAGGAGGATCGTGGAGGCTTCAAAAGTTTAAGAGAGGAGGATGCTATGAGACAGATATTAAGTTTCATAAATGATAAATCGTCATTTTCGTTCATAAACATTGGAATTCGCTATGCTTTCAATAAATTGTCGCTAACCTTTATTGTCCCTAATTGATCGTTTTAATTTGCCTTCAAATATTTGGTGACATTTCTTCAAATTTGTCACCAAATTCGTTTCTTTGCTTGACCTTTAGTGACAATATTTACAGTCGTAGTCAAAAAAATAACTTTTAGTAACTGTTTTTCTAAAATCGTAGCTAAATATCGATATTTGGTGACGATTTTCAAAATCGTCGCGAAAAGTAAACCTTTTATCGACTATTTTCGAAAACGTCGCTAAAAGTTATTCTTTTGATGACAATTTTAAAAATCGTTGTCAAATATCGATCTTTAACTATGCTTTTAAAATTGTAGCAAAAAAAAATGTAGCCTTTTCCTTATTTTGTTGTAGTGATGGTTTGAGATAAATGCCAGAACAAATAATTCTATTAACTTTTATTGAGCACTTCACATAAACATAATCACAAAATAATTAAGGTTGTAAATTACATGGAATGCATGTTAAATATATAAATTAATTTGTTACATTTATATATATACAGAATTGTTATAATAATAATAATAATAATAATAATAATAATAATAACTACTACTACTAAGTTATTTAAAATCATATTTATTAGTTATTAGCTTAATGTAATAACAAATTAACTTTTTCATTAAAATCCTTTTAAGGTAACAGTAATAATAAATAAAATAATCATTGTTTTATTTTATTTACAATCCATACTTTTATATAAATAATTAATAAATAACTTGATTGATCTTTACTCTTAATAAAAAATTATATTTTTAATGTATTATGTTTGTGTCTCACTAATTATATCAAAAGTATATAAAAATTTGTTAATATATAATATAGTTTGCTTTTATTAATAATTAACAATATATTAATTTATTATATTTTATTAATAATTAAAATTTTATAAACTAGCTTAACGTGACATTAAATTGAGATTTTTAATTAGAAGTTATTTTATTATCCAATAATATTAATAAATAAGAAGATTAATTAATTTCCTGATAAAAATTAATAAAATTAATGAAAGATTTAATTTACTCTCATGTTAAACTGATTAATATAACATTAGTTATTAATAAAATATAAAGTATAAAAATATTTTTATGATAAAATAATAATAATAAATCAAATTGATTATTAATTATTCATAAAAATATGAATTGTAAATAAAAATTTAACAAAAGACGATTTACTCTTATATTAAATAAATAAATAAATTTTTGAATATTAATAAATATATTTTAAAATTTTATTATTAATAAAATTAAATAATATTAAATATCTTTACATTTAAATAAAAATAATAATATGTAAATACATGTCGCTTGCTGTCATAATTATCCCTATACGATGTTACAGTTAGCATGGACCTATGTTCTCTTGAACTTTCTCTTTGAATAAATTTATATTTTTAACGACTGGTTTTTTTATTTTCCTTTTGGTAACAAAACTACTTTTCACAGGACATCAAAGTCGAAAGCATAAGAAAATTTTAGTGAAATTTACGAAACCACAGGAAAGATTGATATCTTTCAATGATATAAATGATGGCATTACGCATAAATCAGAAACATTCAGTGGAAATCAGATGGTAAACCCAGATTCCTTAATGTTTATGTCATTGTATACAGCAGGTAAGATTTCTAGGAATCTGAATACCTTACGGCGCAATATTATGTTTCGTTCCTTCACAGATACCATATTTCGAGTCGATGAAAGGGGAAAAAAAAAAGCAAAAGGTGAACTGCTAAAGCTTTTAGGATTAGCAGTAAATAATATGAAGTCGTTTAAAGTTGTGGATGGATGATCATTGAATTGAAAACGGGGGGAGGAGAATGAGAAAGGGAAAACTATCAAAATAATTCACTACAATTCCTGACTACTTGTCAGTACTTGGCAAGCTCCCATCAAGAAACGAGTAAACAAGGATAGAAATAATTCTCACTCCATCAAGAAATGGATAAAGTGAAACAAGAAGTTAAGATTGTTACAAGCTCCAAAAGTATAAGAATCTGGAAAGTAAATCGTTCTTATCAATCTTAATGTGAAGTCTATAAGTATGTACAAGATGTTTGGCCTGACAGATGCCACCACAGAAACTGTAGTAGAGAAAATGATACTTCCAACTGTCACAGACACACATGAATATTCTCTACCCTTACCATCATAGTCGAACTTATTCATTCCCAAAAAGAGGGCTTGAATACAACTCAGGTCGAAACTGACCAAAGCAGTCCAAATGGAAACAAACCATATTAAGGATTACCTACTGACCGGAATTGCCCAAAAGTCGCTCCACTGCAGCATGTACATTTCCTGCAGTTGCAATTAGCGCCCGTATGTTCTCTTGTGTATCAAAGAAACCCATTTCCTGTAGCTGTGTCAACTGGGTTGCATACAGTTCTTCAGGAGGTACTGCAATAAAGAACTAAATAAATGAGTCAACAAGAGAGAGTGAGAGAGCGAGCGAGCGAGACTACTAACCATTAGATCTGTTGGGAACTGCCAAACTGCCTGCCCCAAGTCCACCAAACATGTTCATCAACATCTCTAAGCTTGCATTATTTCCTGTTCCTGCAATCATGATCAACTAAACATCCTGAAAATGCACAAAAATCTTCTACAGAATGAAGGGAGAAGGAATAGGGGAAAAAAGTGGTTTGATACATTTAATTTGTGCAGTACATAGACAACTAGATTAAGCTGGTCCTAGGATCAGCAAGCATCCATTGTTATTTGGTTGCTCCATTAAACATTTCTATCCTAATGTATCGCCAATACAGAAAATATCCTACGCCTACATATGAAGACACTCAAATCATGAAGATATAACGCAATATGCCATAGAAAGTAGCGTCAAAACTGTGGTTCAATTAGAAGGCAAATTTTGAAGTTCTCAATACCTGTGCCCGCACCAGTCTGACCTGGTTCCCTGCAAGAAGACATCATGTCAATAAACTTGAAGCAAAATCAGTCATAATAATATTCCAACACCAGTGTACAACCAATTGCCATTGACATTTAGCCAATTCCAAACTAAACAGGGATCTACACT
This sequence comes from Erythroxylum areolatum, assembly GCA_024520975.1. Classification (NCBI taxonomy): domain Eukaryota; kingdom Viridiplantae; phylum Streptophyta; class Magnoliopsida; order Malpighiales; family Erythroxylaceae; genus Erythroxylum; species Erythroxylum areolatum. The sequence goes on along the minus strand of JANIJH010000225.1, from coordinate 17,513,001 downwards.
TCCATTTCAGAGAAACAATACACAGATAGTTCATATTACAACGTACTGGGTTGATTGCTGTCGGCCAAGCTGAGACAAAAGGGCTTGCTGGAAAGTCATAAGTTGCTGAAGAACAAACCAGAATTAGTATGGATATTACTATAAGAAACTACAGTTAGAAGAAAGTGCTATGGATAACTTCAACAAGTAAATGTTTCCATATCTCATTGCAAGAAAGAGCACACATCTCAATGAAACTGAAAGTTATAAGTTTTCTAGGGTATTGCACTGTAGTCATCCGTTCAAGTGGGATTTCTCCTCTTTGTGTTCCTTATCAGTGAGCGTGGAAGGGGTCGGGAGGAATTGTACAAAATGAAAACAACTCTACCTGCATTGTCTCAGGGGAAGTCATTTGACGAAGAAACTCCGGATTTTGCATCATTTCTCTTAGTTGAGAGTTCGAATCTACCATGCCACGAAATTGGGGATTCATACCAAGATCCTGAAACTTGGCAGATGTTAATTGCTTGATATCAATAACCAACAATTTTATGCACAAAGAAGCTTGATAATAATATTTTTACCTGGTTCATGTGCTGAGGGTTTGATAGCAGGCTTTGCATCATTTGTGAAATAGCTGGATTTTGCATCAACTGGGTCATCAAAGCAGGATCAGGCATAGCACCAAACATGTTGTCAAGCTCTGGAAGGCCAAGTCCAGTACGTGCCTGTGGCCTAACATCCCCGGTAGGATTGGACCTCGTGGTATTGGTTTGGGCACCCCCAGCTGCCAGATTTGCGTTAGTAATTTGTGATTAAAAGCAATCAATCTGTGAAACTCAGAGAAGTTTTTACTATTCATGCTTACTATAAGTTGAAAATACATGTATACATAGTTGATGTCTAACTCTAGAATAGGAAATACAGTCAATAGTAGTAAACACCTTCCTATTTTATCACTATACATCCATATACAACTCAACACAATAAAAAATCTTAGTCTGTTCCAGACTAAAATATTGACCCAATCATGAGGAAATGTAGATGCATATAAAATAACACTTTCATGGTGAACAGATAAACAGAAAAATTCTAAACAGACTAGGAAAAATCACTGAGGATATACAGAGATGTAGCCTCAAGTAGTTGTTTCCTTGTATGTCCATGGGTAACTTTGGTAAGTAGTATTTAAAGAGAACAATCTTCACTGTTTTATCTTTCTCAATGCTGATAAAAAGGATGATGGTGAAAAGATAAAAAAAGATTTAGGACAATGTCTATACCAAGATATAAAGCATCCTGTTGAACTACAATCAGAGGAGAGCAGAAATACTTACTTCCAGCAGTCCAGGGATTAGGGAGTGGATTGGTATTTGGAGCAGGTGAACCAGCGGTTGTTTCAGTATTTGTGGTTGATGGGTTAGTTGATCCATCTCTTGCTTGGTTCCCAGCCTGAGCTCCTAAAAGGGCAGAAAAAGGGTTTGCAGTATCACCTCCAGCATTTCCGCCCATTGTAGTTGCATTCAGGAAAGGCTCCTGAACAGTTTCATACATGCGCCTAAGCATATTGAATCCCTCTGGAGAAGATTCAATATTACTCATTGCTCTGTCAGTGTTGCGCATCATCTCCCGCATGAGCTCGGGGTTTCGTGCAGCTTCAAGTGTTTGACGGAGAGTGCTGGGATCATTAAGTATATGAGCCAGCTCAGGATTTCGATCAATGATATCACGCATTTGAGGATTGTTCATAATCAAATTCCTCATTATCTCAGGGTTGTTCATAAGGTTCTGCACTACAGGCATGTTCATTATTTCCCTCATAATATTTGGATTCTGGGTCAGCTGTTGCTGCACCTGTTCCAACTCTGGAAGTCCAGCTCCAAACATACCACCACTGCCACCCAAGCCCCCTAAACCAAGCTCAGGAAAGAGTGAAGCTCCAAATCCAGACCCTCCAATTGACCCACCTTCAGTGGCACTGGTAGCATTTGGATTATTTGGAGTAGCATTTGTGACTACAGTACTTGTAGGTGCAGTCGTGTTGGCAGAGGAACTTGGTGGAAGACCACGAACCAAGTGGACTGTTTGATCTGCCCCCAAGCCTACATCAACCACAATACAACGAGAATAATCAAATACTAATGTATATTAACAATACCTTAAAATTTGGCTACTAAAGGTGTTTTATCTTGTGAAGGCTCGTGATAAAATGTACTAACTATATATTAGATGAGAGAGAAACCCAACAACATGGTCTACAGGCCAGCTTTTGTGTCTATACCAATCATTAAAATGGTATGGACGTATCAAATATCCAACCTGGATTAGACATTCTCATATCTACAGATTTCAACACCAGATCATAGACTGAAAATAAAATTCAAGCCTAGGAAACACTACAAAACTCAATATTATTAAGACTAAAAAGCACCACTGGGAACAACAGAACTAGAAATGATGTTCCAGAAATCAATGCCATACCTCAATAAATTCAAGAGTAGAAAAGACTAAATCAATCTCAAATCTGAACAGAAAATCGCAGGAGGCCTAATTCGCTCGTGCTAAACCAAAAGAACAGAACAAAGAAAGCAGGCTCTAAACCGCTGTGGGAACAGAATACAAGGGATAGACAAAGGAAAAAGAACACATAAGCAGCAAGAAATTAAAACTCTGCTAGTCAAAGAAGCTAAATCAAAATAGTAAACCTTCAAACAAAGCCCATTAAACATCTACACGCATATGCCCTCTTCCCTACAAGAATCGACGTCTTGTAGCTTTATTTATTTTCTTGCACAATGAAACATTATGTGCCAAAAAAAGGAAGTTAAACCATGTGAATAATTTTCATCCAATTTCGGATCAAAAATCGCCACCCAACCCTAAAACAGAATCAATCCGTAAACCTTCTCCTATAACACTCCCCAATTATCCTAGATCTCCATAGAAAATCCAAACCCAGAGCCGTTTAATTCTCAATCAACAAAATCAACACTTTCAGAAACATATTAAAAAAGAAAATTGCAAAACATAACATACCGTAGCTCTCAAGAGTCTGATCGTCCTTCAAGATCCTGCCTTTGTAAATAACCCGTTGATTAGCGGCGGGAATATCGCACTTCTCGGCAAGAACGCTCTTGAAAGCTTCTACGGTGGATGATAGGTTGATTTCAACCGAGAACTTAGAGCTGTTAGAGCATCGAACATTCACCGTTACCAAATCACTCCCTCCCGAATTCGATTCATTGACCTCATCTACGGCTCCATCTCCTCCCATTATTCTCTCTCTCCCCTCTTCACACCCAAATAAACACGCAGTAGTCAGAAGCTGAAAATCCACAGATCAAATCGAGAAATTGAAGAAGCCCTAATTAACAAAACCTAGAAGAAAATCGGGGACAAAGAAAAATGAGAGTTAGAGGGGGGAAGAAATGAGGAAACTAGACTGAGAAAGAAAGGTATGTTAACAATAGTATAACGTCAAGACATAAGTTGTTTAGAGTTTTGGGTGTGGGAAGTAGGGGCGTGATTCTTACGTGCCTTGATACGCGAGTGAGTCCCTCTTGGGACGGTGTATCTACCATAGTAAACAAGAAAGCCACGCTTAATTGTCCTTGTCTAAAAGGAAGCTGCAAAATCATTCCCACTCTGTCCACGCTCTGTGTTTTTTGTTTTTTCACATGCCGCACCTAATTGCCTAAACCAAACTTGCATAATGTATATCTCTATTTCGCCCTCTTTTATTATGTATCACTTCTGCTCTATTTTATCTCACTCGTATATTTATAAAAAAAATTTTATTTTATCTCAGTCATATATTTATATAAATTTTTTATAAATATATAGCTCAAATAAAATAAAACAAGGTTGGTACAAAATAGAGAGAATAAAAGATCGTGTCTGACTCTAATATTTAAATTTTTATAAAAATAAATTCAAAATTAATATAGATTATATATTATTTATTTTAGCATAATTAGAAAAAACCTTCTTATTAATTAGAAATAAAATTACGTATTACTGAACCTTTTCAAACCTTACAGAAAAATTCACGATTTGTTGTAATCATTGCATTTTTATTTTAACATAAAATAAACAAAGCTTGGATTTTCTATTAAAAAGTTTTTTTATATCGTATTAAAATAATAAAAAATTTATAAATTATTTAAAAAGAATATTCTGGGAGATTTTAGTAAAATTATATTATAAAAGACATTTGTATAATATTATTATTTACCAATACTTTCTATTTTAGAATTTATTTAAAAATATTTTATAAAACTAAGCTTTTTTCCTCGTTTTGGGCTCGTTCAAAGCAAAAAGCCTCAGCCCATATTGAGAGGTTAAGACCCAAATTAATGGTTTTGAGTTTAGTTTGGAGACATTCCGGAGCGGTTGAATCACAGGTCACAGTTCACACACTCGGTGACACTGGCGCTTAGGTTCATGGGTTATTGTTTATACGACGGTCGGTGCCATGCGATTCCCGATCTTAACAAGAATGGCGTGCCAATGATTTTCATATTCTGATGGCCCGACTCTTCGGAACCAAGTATTACTGCTTACTTATTCCCAGTTCTCCGGCTATTACAGTTTCTTTAGGACATTTGGTCGAACACCTCACTTGTTTTAGTTGCTCACGGCCGTATGAGTTTCAGCTACAACAATTTAACCACAGTTTGGCTGAGGAAGGACTGCAAAGTCGTTTTTACTCAGAAATGGGTTAGGATTCGCTTACTCAACAAAGTAGTTATCTTTTAAGAACCATAGTCACTTTTTGTAGTGTGCTGGTTTTTGACATTCTTGCCATTTTTAACTTGGTAGTGTTAACTTGTGCAGGCAAAGTGGTTAACATGTCAAAATGGAAAAAGATAAACGCGAGGCTTTTGGGTATAGGCCGCGGGATGGTTCCTCCATCGGCTTGGACTGTATTGAGTATTCTTCGTGGTAGAGGTATGTGCTTAACTAGTCCATATGGCCCTCAGGATACCAATTTTGTTATTGATAATTGATACATGAATTGCAACTTTAATATGCAGGGTATGAAGCTTACTTAGTGGGTGGATGCGTGAGAGATTTAATTTTGAAAAGAGCGCCTAAAGATTTTGATATTATCACCACTGCTAAACTTCAACAGGTTTTTGCTGGATTCTGTGTATTCTTCACTTGTTTTTTGTTCACAGTTATATTTCTTGTATACCAGTACTCTTGATTATTGTATGAATGAGACTTTGTTTTTTCACATACTTTACCACAGATCAAAGCACAATTTTTTCGTTCTATGATCATTGGACGGAGGTTTCCTATATGCAGGGTGTTTATCAAAGATTCGGTAGTTGAGGTCTGGTCGTGCAGTGGTTTGAGTGATTCCTTTTTTGTCATTTCACCTTATCTGGGTTGGTGGAGACATTATAATAGTGATTTCTGACTTGTACTTAACTGGAACTGATTTCATGTCTGGATAGGTATCCAGCTTTGAAACGGCATCACTTGTTGATGGAAACGAAAAAGTTGGTTTTCTTGAAAGGCCAAGTGGGTGTGATGAAAGAGACTTCATCCTCTGGAGAGATAGCATGCGCCGGGATTTTACTATTAACAGGTATATTTTCTTCTTCCAACATCCTTTTCATAGTTCATGTAGTTGTTTGCAAATGGTCATTGTTGAAGTGTTGGCTAAAATTCTTGGGCTCTCTCAGTTATGTGTTGAATTTTTAAAGCTGTTAAACTTGAACTTTTAGTTAGATCTTGTGATTAATCTGTGGTTTTGCTTGGGAACAGTTTGTTTTTTGACCCTTTCATGCATCAAATCTATGATTATACCAATGGGATGTCAGATTTAAGGTCCTTAAAGGTGATCTTTCCCCCCTCATAACTTGGTAGTAAGTTTGGCTTCAAATTTAATTTCTCAAGTATTATGCTCACTTTATAGATTTGATATGTTTTCAGCTTAGAACGATAACCCCTGCACAACTATCATTTGAAGAGGATTGTGGTGGGTACTTCCACCTCTTATTTATGAATCTAATATATATGAATTTTAGACACCACAGAGCTTTGTGGAGTTCTTTAGTATCTAACATGCACATATAAAAATGTAGCAAGAATTTTGAGGGGCTTGAGGCTTGCTGGTCGTTTGGGCTTGTCAATTTCAAAGGAAACTGAAACTGCAATGCATAAACTCTCATCTTCTGTTGAGAATTTGGGAAAGGTACTCGTGAGTCTCAACTATGACTTCTTTTACACCTTTTCCGTTTTTTCTGTTTGTTTTCGTTAGTGATTGCTTAGAAATGCTATGATATTTATTCCCTGTATATGGATCCTGATTTCTTTGCTAGATATATGCAAACATAGGTGAAGTAAATGCTTCATGATCTTCCTTTCAAATTGATATTCTCTCTTTTCAGGGAAGGATAATGATGGAATTGAACTACATGCTATCCTATGGAGCTGCTGTATCTACGATCTGCTTGCTTCAAAAATTCAACTTGCTTGAAATGTTTCTTCCATTTCAAGTTTGTAACTTTCAATCTCTGATTTACTATATGTTTATATTAGTTGTGGCTATTAGTTCAATTCTTATGTTAAAATCTTGCTTGTAGGCAACCTACCTTCAGAAAAGTGGTAAAAGATCTGCTTGGACTTCCAGAATGCTATTGGTAATGTTCAGTGGAAATTTTGACTTAATCGATTGTGTCAAACTTTGTCAACAATAAAGATATGCAAGTTTGAGTCTGTTGAGGTGACTTTGTTGACAATAAAGATACCCAAGTTTCAGTCTTCTAAGATGACTTTGTCTACAATTAGATTCCTAAATTTGAGTCTGTTGAGGTGACTAATGATGGTTTAATAAAATAATTAGGATTTTGCTTTTGTGAGTTGTCAAGATGATATTTTCAGTTACAAGGGACCTTGCATAACCCTAACAAAGTTGGAAATTATGCGAGATGGCTTATGTACATCAGGAAACTATCTCAAATTCTTAAATAGTAATTGCTTGTAGGTAAAATTTTCTTCTTTGAATACAATTTGCTAAGAGATTCTACTGGAAACCTGTACCTTAGTGCAATAGCAAATGTGTCCAGAATCTTCAGTATCTGTGGTGCTTGCATGAGCATAATAAATTCTAGTTTGCTTCACCCAGCGTTGAAAATTGAGCAATGTACTTATTTGTTTTACCTTTTCTGCTATTACTTTGATTAATATGTATTTGTGTTCTCCCTGGCAGAAATTATTCTTCAATTTGGACAAGCTGGTTAGTTGTGATCGACCTTGTGATTGCCTTCTCTGGTGAGGGTCATCAAATCCCTTTCCTGTCCACTTCCAAATGTTTCTGCTGGGACTAATCAAACTTACATCATCCACCATTTTTTTGTGGCATCACCACGTTTGATTGGGTTACTTAACCATTGACATGTTGACTTTTCTAGCTACAGACTTTTTTACTTGAACATGTCTTCTGCTTAAGTTGACTTTTCACAGAGAGAGAGAGAGAGATAAAAAGATATGAGGAGGAGTTACTTCTTAGAACTTATTTAAAAGGGTATGATCTGTTTTCTTTGAGTCTTATAATTGAATGCTTGCCTGGAGGGGTTGGAATTAAATACATCGCCAGTATTTTCTGAGCTTCGAGGCTCACATCAGTTGGGATGTATATATCCAATATAAACATATTAAATAGAAGAAATTTGATAGAGCTACCTAGACCCCCTTAGCCTAAATTTGAAGGGTGACCATGTTGTTTACCATAAACTTACCCGCAGTCATGGTTTTCTGCTTGAGATGTTTCTGCTCATTATGCATATACATGTACAGGGTTGGCCTATTGGCATTTCATCAAGCATTGGCAATTAATCCACAAGATGCTCTTGTTATTTGGGCATTTGCTTCTGTACTATATCATGGGAAGTGGCAAGATGGCGTTAAATTTGCAAGGAATAATGCCAAGACAGATGTAAAATTTCTACCTGAAATCTCAGGTTTCTCCGAAATTAAATCAGATACGGAGCTTGCAGAAAAAGTAACTCATCTAGCATTTTTAGTCCAAGAGTTCATGAATTCTTGCACCAGTGATGATGGTAATCCAGATTCTCCATTCTCTAGTGTGGTAAGTATGTGTTAATTTCTCAAGTGTGTGTTGATGATAATAATTGATCTCTGCACTGGCTAAATGCTTAAGAAATGTTATCCACACAACTTCCCTTTCTATGGTGTCTTTTCCACTTATTTAAATGAAACATACATAAAAATTTATTCAGGTGATTGGCAGAATATTCATCAATTTTATTATTTGCTTTCTGCACAGGTATATTGCATATTTTTGTTAAAATATTGTTGACTACTTCCTTTAGTCACACTGCCACTGTTGCATTATGGTCTGAAGATCCTCTTCATGTTTGTTTCGAGTTGACTTGTTATACCTTTTAAAAATATATAATGTTACACTGTCATAATTTTATAAAGTTTTGGGTTTATTCCTGATATTTGGTAACAGTGATTCATGTAAAATGACATGCACGAGAAGCAGTGGCACATTTTTGTTAATTTCATGTTGTATGAGGTGTCTATACTTAGATGTTATAAGAGATACTTTTTTACAAAAGAATCATAATTGGCAAACTTAATAGGATCTAAACATTTGAATTGACTGCAGCTGCACACTTGTTGTGTGAGAACACTAGTAATCAATGTGTCGCCAGCAAACTACTGTAGCACTACCTGAATGAAATGAGGCAAATTTTCGTACTTGGATTGCTCTTTGAATGTTCCCTATTCTTCCTGAGTGATGTATGTTGTCAAAATCTGCTATTTTAAGGCTAGATTTGCATTCCATGTACTTTATAGGCAGCTAAATAAAGGATTGCAGATTGAGCTACATAAATAGGGATTTTTTATTTCTTTTGCACCAGCACAGTGCCATTATGCTTAACATGTAGAGCGTGAATACTATATCTAACAATCAAGTTTTGGTGTTCAAAACGATGTTTAAACTTATCCTGTTGTTCCTTACATTTAGGAGTTACATGATTGTGCACTGATAATGAAGAAAATTATAGCTTGATTGTAAATTAAAAAGATGCAATTGATACCCTGTTTAGCATGTATCTTCCCATTTCTACTGACAACTTGTCTGTGGTTGATCAGGTATTCAATGGGAAAACAGCACATCGTGCTGCTAAACTTTTTGATGTGCTGGTGAATGATGTGGAATCTTACAACAATAGACGAGAGAATTTCACGATTGACCATGTGCTACTTGGAAAGGGAGATCTGCATGAGACTAGACTTGTTATAGGAAAAGTTATTTTGGAGACTTTAAGTGGTGATGTTGTTGAAGGTGTGGAGGTTACTCAGAATCAGCCAACGATTATTCAGGAGGAATGTGATTCAACACTGTCTAATCTACAGCATGATGAAGTTGTGATCAAGAGGGACAAGAAACGTATTTTGTTGCAGAGAATGGATAGAAAACAGAAATTGGCGAAGACAGAAAATTCTTCTGAACATGACATTGTCGTGAAGAATGTAAAGTTGGTCAAGAACGGTATATTCCAAGGGACAACAAAGATGCATAAGAAGTTAGCTGAAGTGACTCAGCTACCTGATGACGAATTTGATGTCATACAAAGCAGGAGTTTAGATGAGGATAAAAAGTGTCAACTATCAGAGATGAGTGCTCAAAGGTACGATGACAGCGAATATCAGGATGAGGTGTTGAAGCATATGGAGGCAAGTCAGAAGCATAGTGTAAGCAAGGAAGAGGAAATCAAACTGGGAGTGAGGAAACATCTTCACACTATTTTGGAGGAGGTGGCAAAAGAGAATACTCAGCACACAAAGCAAGACTTGGTGAAGAAGAAAAGGGATCGGCCTTTGCTATCTAGTCTTTTCAAATGATGGCAATCTATGTTGTTGACTAACATGCTGTCCGATTGTGGAGATGGTGTTATTGTAAACTAAAGAATGAATGGTAACTCTTTGGTTTTTTCTGTGCCAAGCTCTCATGGACAGGCTATATAGACACTTTTACTTATGATTCTCCAATTTGTTGCAGGTCTTTCCTGACCTGAATGGCTGGATGGTAGCTAGACGAGGGTATTGTACATTGGCTTACCTTGGAGTAACATCACTCACTGTTATATTTCAATTTTGGGCTGTTTAAGATAATAGTGGTCATGGTCCACTTCCAGAGTTGTCTTGAAAGATAAAACCTTCAGTTATGTACAGTCAAAAGGCTAAATTTGTGGAAAGGTTAAAAGGTAAATATGAGGTGGGGATTAGGTATAGAATGGAATGAGATGTCCCATGTTAGTATTTATCGCACTTTCATCTTCCCCGGCAGCAAAGGACATGCATGCCGCTGTATACTTTCCTCAGGAATCTGAGGTTCTCTGTTGATTAATTGATCCATTTGAGATTAGAAAATGAGTCAGTTCTCCAAAGCATGTTTGATGCTTTCTCGGTGGAGCATTTCATATCATGAAACCTACAAAGAATCGCTCCAGTGAATGTGAGGAGTAGCAATGTTTAGTCACCATCTTGGTATCTCCGATTATGAGAAATTAGTGAATGTTAGCCCAGAGTCTCAAAGAACCACGACATGGATGTAATGCTGTATTTTAATCATAGCTTATATATGGTCACAATTATGTTGAAAGGTTCTTAATTGCATATCAAGAAACACGGCACTTTTTGACATATGCAAGATTATTCCTGTACAAATCTTCTGTCCAATCTTGTACATTGCTTAAAATGACGTCGTGTTGGCTATTGGATAGGATTAGACAATTTCTATATTTACAAAAGACTTCACTTTGGATATGGACAGGATCCGAGCTCATCAAGTGGGAGGAGAGAGAAAGAGTGAGAGCAAACAAAATCCAAGTGGCTGCAGTCAAATGCAATTTGATTCCTCGATGCTAAAATGGCAAATTCCCATTGGTCGATCAGGGACCAGAACTCAGCGGACCCACAAAAACCCAAGTGGGGAAGAGCGCATAGGAGCGGCACCAGAAACTACTCAAACGATGAGTTTTAAAAAATGGGATCCAACTGGCCGTTGTTAGGACAAAACAAGGAAAGTTGATGCCCTAATACCTATCATCTAACGGTCACATTTCACTAGCCGTTGGTTTTTTGAAAAAAAAAAAGGAAACAAAGAAGAAAATGGAAAAGCTACTAGACACATGCTTCTTGAAGTCGCCTCCTTTTACACACATCTGTTTTTTAATTTCAACATGTATGTGTGGTGTTCTTGAAGAATCCTCGATTGCTTTCAAGACTCTTAAATGCTGCCACCATCCCACCTACACTCTTTAGTTCTGTTGCAGGAGGCTTTTTGCTTCAATTTCTCCTGTTGATTCTTTCACCTTTTTGTCTCCTGGAAAAATGAATATATCTGATGAGAACAATCCCAACATTATCAAACCCACAAATTTTCCAGGTAGAACTTTGATGTTATTCTGAGCATTGTTGGAGATTCTTGCTGTTAAAAACCTTTTCAACTAATATGGGTTTCGGGGGTTTTCTTTGTTTTTACTTCTCTTTCTCATAGGAGGAGTGGAGATGGGCAGCAGAATGTCTGAACAAGAATTTAGACACAACAGAAGAGTTTTAGGTGCGTTAAACCAGAATGTTGTTGGAGCACAAGGATGCCCCCGTATTGTTGTTAACAAGAGAGGATTCCCAGAGTAATTTTCTTGATACTAAATTTCATCTGAAGCTTCAAGATAGAATATTTTCCTTTGTTTTCTGAACATAGATTTGGCTGTTCTCCTGCTCAGGAGTCATGAAGTCTGTGAATCAAACCCAACCAATCCTGTGCACAGAGCAGTTACAAGGTTTGAGATTGCTGAGGAACTTTTTATTTTTCAATCTACTTTAGTCTGCCAGAAAAGGGTCAAAAGGCAGGAAAATATCATTATAGAGATCCAAATTCAAACTATGCTCAAGAGATCATAAAACAAGACTACATCTTCAGTTGAGATAAAACTAACTGATTGAATTTGAGATCATAAAAGAATAAAAATTTCACCTCTTAAGTTCTTACACATCCAGATTTGATCATTTGTCATGTCAGGAAATTTTCTGCACAATTGTCAAGTACAGACCAGCATTGCCCCCAGGTATGTTCCATTCTATTTTAGAATTGCTTAAATCTTGTGTGTTATTGATGGACAGCACAGCTAATTTCCTGGAGCTTAATTTTGTCAGGAAATTAAGAAACAGAAGCCATCAGTTCCGAGCAGTAACACATTTGGAGACTGTATATATATAGATGTTGAAGAGAACAAGTCATCAACAGACTGTCCAGAACCAATGTTCTTAGAACAGACAGCAGGAGGCCTTCATGAAATCGATGAAATGGTATTCTCTCTTTCACTCAATTAAAACTTCCGAGTCTCATCATGGTCATGTCAATATTTTGATCACAATATTTTGATCACAATGACAGGAGGAGATTGAAATGGAAGATATAATTGAAGAACATGTATTGGATATTGATGGCTGTGAAGCAAAGAATCCGCTGGCAGTTGTTGACTACGTTGAAGAAGTCTATGCGTATTACAGAAGAATGGAGGTAAATAGAATTTGTTGATTGCTCTTTTGGACTATTTTTCTCTTGAAAGAAAGAATCACTTTGATGAATTCGCTTATGCTGGAAAGGAGGTTTTCATTACAACATCGCATTTCTAATTTCTGTTGCTTGACACAGATTTCTTAATAAACTAAGATGTACTCTACTATAAGCATATGAATCATAATTTATGGCATGATCTAAATAAGTTACCTGATAAAGGCATTGTTAGTGGATCTCAAGTTAGTAATTTTATGACCTTTATAACTATAACGACATAGGTAGGTGTGAAACAATGTCCGTTCAGGCTCGAGGCTTCCAATACTCAAAAGCATCCTTCCCAAACTTTTGTACGAATTGAAATCTGTTCTAGTCACCAAATTAGGATGTAGAAGAATTGACTCCATGCTTCCAATGCAACAATTAATCTTTGCAGAGTTTTAGCTGTGTCCCACCAACATATATGGCGCAACAGTTTGACATCAACGAGAAGATGAGAGCTATATTGATTGACTGGCTTATTGAGGTACTTCAGAAGTTGCCTTCAACATTATTCATAACTATGAACTCTTTATTAATCTTTATTAAATGGTTGTCCTGTTTCCCTACGTGAAGATCATCACTAATTTCTTGGTTGAATCAACAGGTTCATGACAAGTTTGACCTCATGAAGGAGACATTGTTTCTGACGGTTAATCTTATTGACAGATTTCTGTCCAAACAGACGGTGGTAAGAAAGAAGCTTCAGCTGGTTGGCTTAGTTGCTATGCTTTTAGCATGTAAGTACGAGGAGGTTTCTGTTCCGGTAGTGGGAGATCTGATTGTTATATCAGATAAGGCTTACACCAGGAAAGAAGTGCTTGAAATGGTAATTTTCTTTTTTCCTGTGTTGTGATCTTTCTTAGTTCAAATAACCTAACCGCAAGTAAAATTTGTTCTTTGCAGGAAAATCTGATGCTTAATACATTGCAATTTAACATGTCATTGCCAACACCATACGTATTCATGCAAAGGTTTCTCAAGGCTGCTCAGTCGGATAAAAAGGTCGGTACATCACCAATATCCTCCCTGCATTTGAATAAATCTCCTTTAGCAAAGATAGGATGTACTGAAAAAGACAACACTGACACAAATGCAGCTGGAGCAAATGTCCTTCTTCTTGATTGAGCTTTCCCTCGTGGAGTATGAGATGCTCAGATACCCTCCATCTTTATTAGCAGCTTCAGCAATTTACACTGCTCAGTGTAGTCTATATGGTTTCAAGCAGTGGAGTAGGACCTGCGAGTGGCATACTAACTACTCAGAAGATCAACTGTTGTGAGTTTTCTTCTCATTTCCTTTTATGTCAAAAGTCTCGTTCCTTGAACAAAGAAGATAATAAACTCATATGCAATGTGGCAGAGAAAGTTCAAGGCTAATGGTTGGATTTCATCAGAAGGCAGCAACAGGGAAACTCACTGGTGTATACAGAAAGTTCAACACATCCAAGTTTGGGCACACATCAAAATGTGAACCAGCAGGTTTTCTTTTAGATAACAACTGAACTGAGCCAGGAAATGGGTACAGCTAGTACTGACTTTAACATTGATTTGGTTGGTGGAGTTGCACACAAAAATACTCAGCAACTTTTACATTATTTGGTTGGTGGAGTGAGTTGGACGTAATAAACTCAGCCTGTAGCCGCCTCCTCCGCAGCTTCCTGTCTTTTAGTTGGAAAACACAATTTTACCATTTCAGCAATTGAATACTGTTGGAGGCAAATGTTATTAATTTTTCTGTCCAATAAGAATGCATTCGCTGCTTGCTACTTGCTCCATAACCTCAAGAGCATTGAAAAAGCTTGTTTTGTCAGTAAATTTATTAATATTGAGTGAAAAACGTGAAGATTCAGTGTAACTAAGCAAACGGCATCGTTTCTCAGTCTACATCCTTCACCAACTACACCAGCCAAAAGCGCATACTTCGAAATTTCCAACTTTAGATCCCTCCTATATATAACATCTATTCAGAACTTCTGCATTCACACACCAGCCCCGTTCTCAACTCTAAAAGCATAACGCACTCTCTCCATTTCCAACAATGGCAACAAAGTTAGCTTCGTCGTCAAACTCCATCCTCCTCCAAAACCCTAATCGCAAACCCAACTCCATCTTCAACACCGCCGCCGTCCCTCATTTCTCGGCCAAGATTAAACCTTTTGCGATCAGATGCGCCGCAACGTCAACAACCCCAGTGACGCCAATCCAAGCTCAGACTCCAGACACCGACGATCGCGTCTTCAACTTTGCGGCGGGTCCTGCAACTTTACCTGCTCACGTCATTAAAAAGGCCCAAGGAGAGCTCTATGATTGGCACGGATCGGGCATGAGTGTCATGGAAATGAGTCACAGGGGAAAAGAGTTTCTTTCAATTATTCAAAAGGCCGAGTCTGATCTCAGGGCTCTTTTGAATATTCCTGAAGATTACGCTGTCCTGTTTCTTCAAGGCGGCGCCACCACTCAGTTCGCTGCGATCCCTTTGAATCTGTGTGAACGTGATGATTCTGTTGATTATTTGGTTACTGGATCATGGGGTGATAAGGCGTTCAAGGAGGCGCAAAAATTCTGCAAGCCAAAGGTGATTTGGTCTGGGAAATCTGAGAAGTACACAAAGATTCCATCTTTTCATGGTTTGGAGCAGAGCCCAGATGCGAAGTATCTGCATATTTGTGCTAATGAGACTATTCATGGTGTTGAGTTTAAGGACTACCCTACTCCAAAGAATGGACTTCTGATAGCTGATATGTCTTCCAATTTCTGTTCAAAACCTGTGGATGTTACCAAGTTTGGTTTGATCTACGCTGGTGCTCAGAAAAATGTGGGGCCATCTGGGGTTACAATTGTGATTGTCAGGAAAGATCTGATTGGGAATGCTCAAGGGATCACTCCTGTGATGTTGGATTACAAGATCCATGCAGATAACAACTCACTTTATAATACTCCTCCTTGCTTTTGCATTTACATGTGCGGACTGGTGTTTGAGGATCTTTTGGCACAGGGTGGATTGGAGGAGGTGGAGAAGAAGAACAAGAAGAAAGCAGATTTGCTTTACAATGCAATTGATGAGAGCAACGGGTTTTTCAGGTGTCCTGTTGAAAAGTCTGTGAGGTCGTTGATGAATGTGCCTTTTACTCTTGAGAAGTCTGATTTGGAAACTGAGTTCATCAAAGAAGCTGCTAAGGAGAAGATGGTTGCCCTTAAGGGCCACAGATCAGTGGGAGGCATGCGAGCAAGCATTTACAATGCTATGCCTTTGGCTGGAGTGGAGAAGTTGGTTGCTTTCATGAAGGATTTCCAGGCAAGGCATGCTTGAATCACACCCATTGCTTTGGACGACACTTAAATTCTAGTTTTTGGGGACTGCAAATATCCTATCTTGCATTAAATTCTAGTTTTTGGGGACTGCAAATATCCTATCTTGCATTCTAGACTAGTATTATTATTGTTAGGAAGTGTAACACCTAGATCTTATGCTGTTTCTGTTGATTTCAAATCTTTGATTGAAGGTATTGAAAGCATTTTGTTGGCAATATCTTTGTGATATGCCTAGCTTTTGTGATAAAAATTCAATACGCCAAGGATGATATAATAAATCATTGCTATCGAGTTCTTCTTTCTCAGCTGAAGATGGAGGTTTTATCGGGGCTTTCAGTTCTTACTTTTTGTAATTGTTCGAGAAACAATTGTCAAAGTTTTTTTAATAAAATCTGGCGAAGGGCCTGGAATTTTCAATGGTAAGAGGGTGATCACGTACTTAGGCTTTTGTGCAATCTAACTTTTGACTCTCACCCACAGAAAAACCAGAAAAACGACGGTGACCTGTGGGTGATTGTCTACAGCAATACATTAAAACAAGATAAAGAAACCAAATTGCGATCGTGTACTATAAAATAAAATAAAAAAGGAAACAAAATCGTGAACGGGTCATTTGCCAATATGCTTGCAAATTTTAGTTTTGCTTCTTCAACTAGGGGACAGGATTTTATTCCCATGTTCTCGGGAGCTTGAATCATTTTGTTGTAATCAACTGGTGGACCGGGAAGATAACTTCCTCAGGGTCTGTGTGACAAAACAATAGGGCGTTGGGTCATTGCTAGCATGAGCAAGATGGAGCAAGATTGAAATGGGACAGGCTACAGGAAGTCCTTCCAATGGACCATCGACGTAGATTTGCGTTTACCATATCATTTGAAAGTTAACCATTTATCTTGGTCAGAACATGACATAATACTTGCGCCACTTGATGAGTGCTTATTTAACCGACTTGATCTCTAATTAGATAAATAGCGCCTACACTAATTGTGGAGAGAGGAAACAAGGAGTTTTTAGGAGTAATGCACTCACTATGTTACTTACATATCAAATCTTTTAACATTCGTTTTATATCAGTTGAAATGTGCTTCTAGGCTATACAAATATGTCAAGAACAAAAAGAAAAAGAAAATATTTGAAAGTGAGGAAATTGTCCCCCATAGCGAAAGTATAAACACAGGATACCAATATATCCTCTGCCGATATCTGGCATACTTGACCTATATCTGAAGAAGTTTGATGATGTAAATCTTTTTAGGATAAGATGATGGGATCTAGTGTTACAAAAAGAATACAAGACTGCTGTGAGGTTGAATCCATTGGCTGCTGTAGCTGGAGGGTGGTTGTAGAATTGCAACAAAAAGAAGTTTCTAAGGACATTCGCTTGGAGTTTATGAAAATGCAAATCTGGAGAAAAGGGTCCGGGCAGATCCCGGTGTCTCACTTGCCGGGCTAGATGGGACATCATTTGCGCGGTATGCATTTTGACATTTCTGTACCTGCATTTGCACATTTACATTACAAGTATCTCTGGAGTTACATTGCTGATATCAAAAGAATTATATGCCAAACGTACGTCAAATGTTCTCTTGGGCTATTTCACTACATACGCCCATGGAATTATAATGTCATGCAACAATTGGTTTGCAGCAGATGCATTCTTGGTTAGGAAACTAAAAGGAATGAAAAGAAATGACAAGGAAACATCCAGAGCAGAAAGATTCATGAAGATTAAGCTATGACCTTTTAAATGGTGACCTTTACAATTATGCAAATTTTTACACATCTAATTACTTTTCAAATTTTTATTTTTTTCTACCCAATCACAGTATAACAAACTGAAAACTACTTTAAACAACACAACAACCAGTAAATGGGCAACTTTTGAGGCTAAGCTATTAAAGGAAAACCCATTTTTCTACTACAGATCATTAAAAACAGGCTCTAAAATTCAAATTTAACCACAGCTAGCGTCATCTACATAATGTCATCACCCTACTACAGATCGTTAAGGCAAGGAAGAAAATAGTAGGTTCTAGAATTCAAATCTGATGTAACATCATCATATCTTAAAAGGTTGGAATAAGAAAATCACCTCTTCAGGACTAAACTGAAGAAGCATTGAAATAACAGGCAGCAAGGCCTCCACTTCACCTGCTCCAAGAAAGTTACCAGGAGAAATCAATGCCAATAATATTTTTGCAACATAATAATTCTGTGTGCGGTCAGTCAAGTTGTAACCTGTTTCCAGAAGCTTCAAGACAACATTTTTAAGATAAGTCATGTCTACTCCCTCCCTCTTCTGTGACCTCTCCATGTTGCGAACTTCAGTCTTCAACATGGCCACCTACAGTCATGGAATTCAAAACTTTCTTAGTCGGGAAAATAAACTTATACATTGTTAATTGCCATATATCATGCCAAACAAACATTTTCTCGTCCAGGAAATATTCTTGACTTTTCAATAATAAATCCAAGGATAATTAAGTCCTGACTATCATTCAATTGGACCAAAATCAACTTGATGTGGATTCCAAAGCCTGCCTTCTGACCATCGCCAATGACTAAATTGAGCCTTCTCATTTAACATTCAATAATAATGAAGTGCTTGCTTTCATGAGAATCGAAAAAGTTCTCATGTGGCTCCAGGAACCAATTTCCTTCATATAATCCAAGAAATTGGGTGACATCCATTGATCTTTTTACACTGAGAGGTACAGTAGTGTCTTTAATTAGGTATCTAACTTCATGAGACCAGCATCTATGGAACACAGTACAAGAAAAAATTAAGGTAGGAAGTAGGAAAAAAAGTCCAGAAATACCTGTTGGCTGTGGAGGCGATTTTCCCGTTCAAGTTCCTCAATTTCCTCCTAAATTCAAAGAAGAATAAGAGACTGCAATACGATGGGATTAACCACAATCTTGTCTTAGAATTACATACTTGAAGTGCCAAAATATGCCGCTGTGATTGCGCCAGCTCTTCCTCTCTTTGAGCTTGCTGCCTTGCCAGAAGCTGAAATTTATGGAAAGGGCACAATAAGCTAATTGGTTTCTGCAAATTTTTCAGTTGATCATAGTCCAAATCTCAAGTAAGTTTTTGTCGAACATCATTAAAAGTAATATAAGGGAAGATGTAAAGAAGTAAATTAAGTCAAGATTAAGTAATAAGATAGCTCTGGGAAGAAATAAACCAGAATTTGCTGCTCTGCAGCAGAGGATATATTATTTGGGGCATCCGGTCTTTGCAAGGCTGAAGTCATATAAAAGAAAAGGTTAAGAAAAAACAAAGACTAACGATGATGATTTATTTGCAACAGTACCCAAAAAAAACTATCACCTGTCACTTTGTTATCATTTTGACTGACCTGAGACACATGATTAGACCAAGGATTACAAAAAGGAAACAATGGCGAGAATTATAACATGGTTACATAATCAGTTTGATTTTTCCAGTTGATAATGAATTTCTAAATATTGACTCAATTCAATGTCTGCAATCTGCCTATACATTTACATGTTAGGACAAAAGTAATGTAATAAAGGGCCTTGGCCTAAAATTTGACTACCATTAAGTACTCATAATTACCAAATGTACCAAGCCTTGAGCATAAGAAAGATAACATACAAGTGTTCTTGATTCGAGAGACTGACGAAGATTCTTATTGTCATCAAGAAGTTTGGAGATTTCATTATCTTTCTCCCCAATCATTCTATCAGCAAGATCGCGAAATGAATCATGCTCTTCCTACAGAATGAAAACCAAGTTAAACAAAATAAAGTAAAAGAATTTAAAAAACTTTTCAAGGAAAAGTAACAGAGAAAAACTGGATGGTACTTTGAGTTTTTTAAACTGTAGTTTTAGTGCGTCTAGCTCTCTTTGTATATATTGTCCAGAAGACACTTCATTTTCAGCCTTCAGTGCTTCACATCTCACTACAAAATTTATTCCGAGGAATTTCACTTATAACTCAATCCCATGCATCTTTTAGGGCAAGAAAGAGAAAAGGTAAGAAGAAACTTTTTAAAACAAGTTAAATCAGCATGATACATCGCCATGTTTCCTCCAAAATTTGAAGATTTGTCTCCCATGTTTCTTTTTCTGATTGGTGGCGAGCATTAGCAGAATCGAGTTTTATTTCTATGCTCTTGATCAGTTGCTTAGCATTGTTAAGAGCAGCATCCCTGAAATAGATACAACATTGGGAAGTTTTACCATAACAAACATATACTGAATGGCAGCACATATGCATGTTTTAGACCTATGGGGCTGAACTTCATAAATCTAAATAATTGCACTATAAAGAGCACTATGGCGTCAAATCATAGTTACCAAGCCATGAGTAATCGAGCAGTGTGGTCAATGTAGAAATTAGAATGCATAAATGTCAGCTTTATTTTCATCCAGATTTATATTTCAACTTCTAGTTTTTAACTTAGGGTGTTGAAGCTATGCATTTGGATAACTGACAATAAATTATCTGCTAGTTGAAACCAAATATTGTTTGTCCATCAAGACATTGGATTTTCATTCAATTAACCTTTATTAAAGGATTTCTGGTTACCTCTCAGCTACTTCTTTATCATGATTGGATAATGCATCCTTAAGATCTTGTAAAGCCTTATCCCGTTCTGCAGATGCCAATGATATTTCATTTTCAGCTTCCTGGGGTATAATATTAATCATTAGCAAAGAAATATTTCATGTAAGACAGATTAAACTAATCCTTAAAGAATAATATGCTTATACTAAGACTGTACCTTTAGAGCCTCCTCTAAAGCTTTAAGTTGATCAGAGTCCTTAGCTGCTGCTAGGTCAGCATCCTTTCTCTGGAGAAGTGCGTGAGCCCGAACTTTATAGGAAGAAAATTCACTTTCAAGGCGATTGATCTGCAACACAGATTGATGGAGATATTATTAAAGCAAAAATCTACCGTTATGATGTAACTCTTCCTGATTGGAAGCATTACCAGTCACCACTGAGTATCATAAACCAGTAAGTATCAGTTTCAAAATAAAAGACCTGATTATATCCAACAGTAAAAGCTGCTATTAACACAATCTCTAAAAGAAATTATGTTAGAAACTAGTTTGCACCTCCTCTTTCGCTGTTGATAGTTCAGCTTCTTTTTTACTGAGTATATCCTTTCGAATAGATGCTTCTAATTCCAATTGGCCTGCACAATAATAAAATGATGACTACCACTCAATCAATGACAAAATTTCAATACATTCACTCAAGAATGTCTAAGTACTTCTCATTTTAGCTGCTTCAATTTCGGCTCGTATGCAGTTACTTTCAGCAATTTCCAGTTTCATTTTAAATGCCTGAGAGGCAGCTTCCCAGCTTTCCTTTTCCTTTTCCTGAAAGCACAACTCACGGAATTGGAACCCAAAGCATCTGTTTATAAAATAACTAATATAAATAATAAAGAAAATTAGGTACCAAGGATAGTCAACAGAAAATCATGCAGATGAAACAGAAGCATCTGTTTATAAAATAACTATTATAAATAATAAAGAAAATTAGTTGCCAAGGATATTTAATAGAAAATCATGCAGATGAGACAGACAAGTAAATAGAAAAGTTTGCATCAATGATGGGAAACAGAACTCAGGAATAGGCATTCATCATTTTTGGTCCTGAAATGCCTTTCGAAATGTTCAGTCCTTACATGCACATGCTTCTGGTGAGCTAGTTCTCCTTTAAGACTCTCAAAAGCAGCTTTAAGTCGTGCTGCTTCACCACTTGAAGCTGCATCCATCTCTGTGAGCTTAGATTCTTTCTCAGCAAGTAGAGCCTAAAAAATTTCACCATTTAATAAAGTTTCATGTTGGAGATCTTCTCCTACATTGAGCATTCTCTAGCTTAAATCAATAATTCAATGACATCAACATAACAATATTGAACAAGAATGTTATTTGTCTTACGACAAATTTTATGTTTAAGGAACAATATAAACTGTAAGTCCCACCTGAAGAGAAGATATGGTTTCCCCAGCCTTACTCCTATCTGCTATAACATCAGCAAGTTGGTTTTCCAAATTCTCTATGCTCTATTGGAAAAACAGAAACAGGAAAGACATTAATGCACACTACAAAGCGAAAATGGAAAAAAAAGAACAAAAACCCATCGTAAATAGAAAACAAACGAAAATCCAGTGCATGTGAGACAAGTTACCTTTTGATGTTTAGCAGCAAGCTCTGCTATTGAAGCTTGCCTTTTCTCTTCCGCAGATTCTAGTAACCCTCGCATGTCTTCCAACAACTAAATTAAAGCATCTTCAGTAGATATTTCGAAGAAATACAAAAGATATGTATGTATAGGTATACGTAAAAGGAAAATGGTCTAAATATACACTTATAGTTAACTAAGTCAAAATCAAGAGGCAAGGTTCAGATAAGTTCTGTAACATAGAGAAGTCATTCTCCACCTGTTCTTTCTCCAAAACTGTTAGCTGTAATGCCTCAAGAGCATTTTCATTTGGTTGCAACGATCGTCGCAGTTCCTCAATATTATCACGGAGTCTGCAAGGTAGTCAATTTTATTATTTTAAAAACAGACCAGAAACAAGAATTCAAAAAGGAACTTTGACATCAATCACAGAAAGCACAATCACGTGTTCAGAGATTTTACTTATTATTTGCACTTCTTAGTTGCTGCCTCTCAGCATCCATTGCTTTCAAAGCTTCATTTGCTTGTTGCCTGGTCCGTTCTAGTTCTTGCTGCAGAGCTGATTGTCGAGATGATGCTCGTTCAGCAGCTTCATTAACCTCACGAAACTGTGCTTCAAGATCCTCCTTTTCCTGAAACAACCTCCAAATAACACCTGAGTTCGATTTCTGAACCACATTCTTTCCAACTTTTTTAAAGAAAGTGCAAAATTCAAAAGCAAATACACTTGAAAGTTATTATGGTTTGAGTATGGTCTTCTCTAAGTGTGAACCATAAGAACATAAACTGTAGAAAGCAAATGACAGTATGGAAAAAAGCAAGCCAAAACAAAAGATTTAAAGTCATGACTTTACCTTTTGAACATCTTGAATACGTTGCTTTGCCCGCTTGTGAAGCCTTTGAAATTTGGTATCTAGTTCAGAGTACTTCTCTTCACGCTCTTTAATTTCTTGGTCCAATTTCCGTTGAGCTACTCAAAGAGACCATGCTATGTATTCAGACTAAGATTGCTAACAGATCAGTTCTTCCCATTATGTAAATGTGCATATGGAGTTAGCTTCGTTCTTTACTTGGGTTTCATATGCAGAAAATAACTCAAGGCCAAATTAACAAGTTGCAGAAGTCTGAAATTGATGCAAATGGAAGTCAACATTTTAAATTTGGAACACGTTCACTACCTTTTCCAACAACCACAACTAGATCAAGCTTGATTGAAATAGATTTTCTACAATAATGAACAATAAACGGACAAAATCAAACCTTCAGCAAGCTTCGCAGTGAGCTCTTGAGCCTTTGCATCTGCCTCAAAGTATACCTCACGAAGATGCTTCATAGCCTCCTCTGCAGCTCCTCTTGTTTGCTTTTCTACCATAAGTTCCTTATTCAAAGCCTCAATTGTCTCATGAAGCTGTTTCACATCAGCAGATTCCCCAGTTCTCTCATCTCCAACTTCCACTTTCTGCAGTGATTCATCACTCTCTGCTTGTAAACTCTTGAATCCCTTAAACTGAGACATCAAGAACTCATTTTGAAACTTCAACTCAATAACCATCTGCACAAGCTCCTCATGTGAATTCTCTGCTGGCAGAGCAGACCCATTTCCCTCAGCAACATTCCCATTGCTCTGGATATGCACATCAGACAACTTCTTCTCAGGCTCTACGTTAGAGCCTTCAGTAGAATCCACTGGCATTTCACCAGCATCATCTACCGACATCTCTGCAAAATCACTCCGTCATCAATTCCCACCATATGTTGACAGACAAGAACTAAACAACGTAAGCAACATCGAAACAAGACCCCTATGACTGTCCACACCACAGAAATAGACACTAAAACAAAATTTGAGAAATTAAAATATATAGTAATTAAAGAAAGATATGTGATCTTAAGTAACAGAAATGCAATGCAGGCTTAACTTGCTCTTCGAATTTAAGATCTTTATCATATATCCCAATCAATTAGAAAAAATAAAAGAAAAGGAGATCGCGAATCCGTGAAAAAGAAACAAATCGGCGGAGTGAAAAATGGATTAGCTTCAAGCGTTTACCTTGCTATTGAATTGATGAGATTATGCGAAGGTGAGTGCTTGGAGACAAATCTGACAGACCGTAATGGGATCTCACGCGAGTCTTCTGCGCGTGAGAGCCGAATCGGCAACAAGAAAAAGCACTTGCCGTTCCGTCGATACAAAAACAACAGATCTTTTCTGGACTGGAAAGGTTGAGGAGGAGGATTCAGTGGTGCATCCCTGTGGCTATTGGATGGAAATATTCAGTCTTCATCAGGGGTATTTCAGTCATTTCGTACTTGATTAATCTTAAATAGGCTGAAGTTTTTAACACTGCGTTGGTTTCTGTTTCTCGTATATACAGGCAGAATAAGACGAAAATTTGAAGAAAGGACGGAATAAAATTTGGAGATAGTAAGGTGTTTGGTTGTGATGGATATAATAGAAAAAATTGTCTCTTCTTGATGATAGAAATATGTTTAGATGTAGTGGACAGAATATAAAAACAGTATTAATGACAAAAATGTCCTTGCAGTATAATATAATTGAAAATATACAATTTATTGATTATTTTAAAACAAATGATTTATATTAGTAAAAAAGTTAATAAATAATAATAATAATAATAATAATAACAATAAGAAATTAATTTTGTATAATAATAATAATAAATAAATAAATACTAAAAGAAGAGAGAAAATTAATAATAATAACAATTTAATAATCACAATAATAAAAAGAAAATTAATTATAAATAATAATGATTATAAAAATAATAATAAGAAAATTAATTTTATATAATAATAATAACAATAACAATAATAATAATGATAATAATAATTACAAAATTTATAATAATAATTAATAATAACAACAATAACAATAATTAATAGTAATAATAATATTATTGTTATTATTACAAAATTTATAATAATAATAATAACAATAATTGATGATAATAATAATAATAATAAGGTAATTAATTTCTTATAATAAAATTAATAAAAAGAATAATAATAACTAGAAAATTTATAACATTAATTAATTAATAATAATAACAATAATAATAATAATAATAAGATAATTAATTTTGTATAATAAAATTAATAAAAATAATAATATTAATAATAATAAGAATAATAATAATAAGTAAAAAATTTATAACAATAATTAATAATAATAATAATAATAATAATAATAATATTTCATATAATAAAATTAAATAATAATAATAATAAGTAGTTCGAAATTTCGTAGTATAATAATAATAATAATAATAAGATAATAATTTCATATAATAAAATTATTAAATAATAATAATAATAAGTTTAAATTTTATAATAATAATCATAACAATAATAAATAATAATGATGATGTTGATGAGTTTAATAATATAATTAAGAATAAAAAATTGTTTATATAAGAGAAGAGTATTCCTGAAAATTACTTATGTTTTAATTTGGAGACAAAGACGAGAAATCTTATATCACAGTCATAGGAGGTACAAAAAATTTCTATCTCTGTGTTCCGAAGATGAAACAAAAATAGGTAGAGACAACAAGCAAACACAACGGAGTATGAAACTTTTGTGTACCTATCATCTATCCCCACCTATAAAAACAGCAACCAATCGCAGTGTAACGGATAGCTGGGCCCATGTTAGAGCTTCTTGTCACGATAACATTTTGTGTAATAACTGGAAAACGATGGTATTGTGTTGAAATGAAGACAATATGCTCATTAGTGAGTTGTCTGCTCTGATTGAATAATATATTATCAATTTCAAGTAAATTAAGCTCGTTCACTGTTGTTCAAGATCAAAAAATGGGTTGCCAATGAAACAATGTCATACAAATGGGTATGGAATATGGCTGGACATGGAAACCTAGCCTCTGCTACAACCTCCACTAACATTACTAAATAAAATTGTTGGAAGAGAAAGTTGCACAAGTGCTCCCCATCATCAGCATCATGCAGAAATCTCTCAGGCACCATCATCGTGCTTCCCCTGGAAATTAGGAGACTGGATATGAATCTATTCATTTCAGAATATAACAAAGACACCACTTACCACCATATCTCTTCCCTCCACAAAACGAACTGCTACATGCCTGAAAAATGCTTTGGACGCATCTGTGAAGAAAGGACAAAAGTATAAGACATCCAATATTATATATTGACTAGGCTAATGAGCTCGCTGAGACTAATCTTCGCAGCTGCTATTTACTCTTGTCTCAACTTTATATGTTTTGCCATTCCATACATTTTTCAAACTCACACAAGCTTACACTATGTGCTAACATACATAATCCTTATTCAAGGTTCAAATACAAATGTGAAGTACAAATGGCATTGCTGCTGTGCAAGATATAGCCATGGCAACAAGAAACATGCACACAAAAAATTGAAAAAGAAAAAGGAGAAGGGAGTTTTTCTTTTTTTTTTAACATTCTCATACCATGCTTCATTGTCAGAGAGGGAGCTTTCTCATCCACAAACCCAATCACCTTTGCAGGTATTCCTGCTATCATGCTTTAAGTGCAACCAAGAAAAAGCAAAAGGAAAATAGAACACGTCAATATAGATTATCTCAAAATCAAGTAACAAAGTCATTGATACTTTTAAACAGAATTCATTTGCTTCACCTGTGGGGGGGAATATCTTCCAACACAAGAGAACCGGCAGCTACCATAGCCCCTTCACCTATTTTTATATTTCCTAGTACTGCAACAGAAGCTCCAATAAGTGCACCATCGCCTACTTTTGGATGGCGATCACCAGTCTCTTTACCAGTCCCTCCTAATGTTACACCCTGTCAAACATCTCTATTTTGAGCATAATCTTAAACAAGGTTAAGTAACACATTTTAGCCATTAAGGCATCAATCCCTTAGTCTTGATCCATAAAATCTTTCCCAGCTGGAAACATATCTTATTCCATATAGCTTAAGTACCATTGGCAGGACAAGTTTGGAACATGACAGTGTACATCAATTGCTTTTCAAAAGAGCAATCTAAGGAAGTAGGAAGAAGGCGATACAAGTAGCATTTTCTAATGTAAATGTGATAAATAAGAAATGAAAAGGAATAAATAAAATCTCTGAGGCAGGAACAAGAACATCCCTTTTCTTTCATAATTTAGCAAAGAATTGCTGCCAACTATTGAGGATCATAACATAGACTGTATGAACACAAACACTTAAATTGCAGCATTACTCAATGGTCAAAGGGAAGAATAAGGCTTGCTTACATGCATCAATGACACTCGGTCTCCTACCACAGCAGTTTCACCAATGACCAAACCTGTTGCATGGTCAAGCAATATGCCTTCACCAATTCTGGCAGCTACAAACCAAAATGAAAATGATAAGGCACTATATGCTAGCTATACAAAATAGTTTCACCTTTTGACAGCACAGAGAAATTCCAAAACAAAATAGGAAAAAGAAGGAGAAAAAAAAACTCATTCATACTTCTAGAGTTGCATCAGCAAAATCTACGTACTAATATGTTGCCTCAGATGTACTTTCTACAATTTTCTCCAGAAAAAACATATTCCACTTTTTTCAGTGTTCAAAAGAAGAATCTATTGATTAAGGATATACCTGGATGTATATCAACTCCAAAAACCTACAAAATATAGCAGTAGAAGCATTAGAAGGTGATAAACTAGAATCCCAGAATGTAACTTTCGACACTATATTAGTTCAATATATGGCCTTCATGAAGATTGGCTATGCATGCATATACCTCACTTATACAGCTTTGCAATGCCAAGGCCAATATGCTCCGTCCCTGACTCCAGAGAGCATGTGCTACCCGATAGGATTGCAGGGATTGGTAACCCTAAGAACAAAGTGACTAGTCACATAATGGGTGAATTCTCCATTTCAGTATCAGCACATCATGCAGTAAAATAAAAATGAGCACTTTGGCAGACGAATAAACAAAAATGCTATTTCTCTATCCCAGAAAATATTAGGACCGATATGGGTGAGGATAATTTAGGAAAGGGGGAGAGGAGAATAACAAAGAAGGAAATAAGCCTAGGATATGGAGAGTATACTCGAAGAGAAGGAAAGAAGGTGTAGAGCAGATTTAGTTAGTTATGGGCTGAGTTGGCAAAACAGAATGTTTTGGGGACTAGGTGGTTTTTAGGCTGAGAAGTTGTTGGGAAAAAAAGAGAGGGAGGGGAGGAGAAGTCATTGGAGGCAGAAAGGAGATTGTTCTTTCTAAGGAGCATTCAGGTCTGGGGGTGTTTCTTAGAATCACCACTGTATTAGCAACATATAGTACTTTTTCATTCAATAATACAGACTTACTCTAGTGTTAAAAACTAGAGTTCTATCAGAAAACATGTTAGCACTCCTCATACCAGTACTGATCAACATACTAGTCCATAGGGATATGTTGGGGAAGGGAATAAGACAAATGCCGCATAGGCTAGTAGTTAGGAGTTAGTTATGGAAAGAGAGAGAGAATGAGAAGGTACAGAGTATATATATAGGATTCGGTATAGGAGGGAGGATTCATTCTGGATTATTGTGGAAAATACATCTATTGTATTGGCCTGGGAATTACATTCCAGGAGGGGGAGCTTGCTCCAGTTAATGTTTCCTATTTTTTACTATCAATATACTATCAGCTATACAATCTCTATCGAGATTCCTAACAAAACAAGTCAATCTGCACATCCTGAAGAATGGTGTCTGAAGAAAAATAATCATAAGATAATTATATTACAGGAGAATTCATTCATTACACTAAGAAATCAGAGGAAAGAATTACCTTAAGGTACAATAGAGCTGAGCAGTATGACAGGCATGCTGGATCTCTATATTTAAATGCCTACAGGAGGAAGTAAGATTTTGACATATGAAGAGCAGATTCGGCATCCATATAAATCAAAAATCTCGGTCATGTATTTGTGAATTATGAAATACCTGCAAATCAAGGCGAATTGACTGCTGAATAGCTCTATCATTCATTATAACATTAGAAATTATATCCAGCAATTGTGTGGCTAAAACGGTAGGATTTTGGAGTCTATTTGCCAGGACAAATGCTAATGCTTGCTCCAAGCAATCATGCGACAAGATACTGGCATACAGAAAGCTACTTAATATCGGTTCCCTTTCTGCCTGCAATATGTGGTGGCGGATATACAAGTAATTAGGACAAATTTGAACCAAAATTAAAAAAACAGCACTTGGAAACCCAAAAACAAAACACTTTAATATAAAAAGATCTCGAGATAAAAATCTTTTTATTCTAGGCAAACAGAACAGGTGTCTATGAACCAAATACAATCAGAATCTGTTCAATTTTCTACAACAATTGAACTAATTTAACAAATTCGTCAACTGAACTGATTCCAGTTATTTCCCTCTAAAGATATAGATCCCAAGTAACATCTAGAGTTTATCTTTTTTCGTTCTGTTGCATTATCTTGGGGATTCAATGTTCTTGTGACTAGGATATTCCACGCAATTACAAATACAGAAAAGTTCAGATATCGTGACTAAAACAATTCAAACACATAAAACTGAAGCAAGAACCTTTTAACATCTAGAAACCATTAAACATCATTTGTTTTCCAAACGGTGACATAAAAATGGCATTTTTAAGAAAATCTAATTTCCCAGAAAAAGGCAAGTTGATAAATTTGCGTTTAAACAACTCTAAAAGACCAGCTCGATGAGAAAGAAACCATTTTTATCCATAAAAACAATGGATACTGATAAGAGTAGCCAACCTCCAACTTAGCTTCTCCCTTAACGGCGTCCCAAATAGGGTCACCCGAATCGGATGCTGAGACAGCAGAGCCCGGGTAGGATTCAGGCTTCACCACCCCACTCATGGCATAAACCGGAAACACCTTTTCAAATGGAAAAGCAAGAGACTTGGTCGGCGTTTCTCCATTCTCTTGTTCATGGTTCACAGACAAGCGTCTCGAGAGCATTTCGGGAAGAGAAGACCAGCTCTTGTCGCTTAAACAAGCCATAAAAGAGTAAACAAACTAAAAGGGTAAAGAAAAATGCAATAAATCAGAAGCAGAGGAGCAAGTTGGTGACAGAAATAGTTATAAAAAAAGGAAAGAGAACAGCAGCCGTCAAACACCGCCGTTCTGTTAACAGGAGAACATGATAAATGGGGAAAAGATATGAACAGTGCACATGAGCCTCACGAGTCTGGACAATGAACACCCGCTTTGCTTTTGATGTACACAGTGTAGCTCTTAGCCTGTCTCGTTGTTTCTATCATATGTCAAGCTAGAATTATGAATTTAAAACAAAGGCAAAATTACCGACTTGGTGACATAACTTTCAAGTTTTTAGTAAGTTGTGGTTATCTTCAAGATGATTTATAAATGTTTTCTGATGTGGAAGAAGATTGTAAAATATTCTGATTTTGTTTTACACGAGTCTTAAAAGTGTTGACGTTGTGATCAATCATTGTCCCGTTGGGGCTGCGCGGATATATTTAACTGCCTCAAAAGTTGATCTCATAAATTTATATTTAGCTTCAAATGAAAACTCCCAAGTGGCGTGGGATGAACTCAGGTGATGCTTGGTCGGGGATGGAGTTGACGGGTAAAGAATAAAAAATAAATAATTAGTTGTGGTTTGGGTGGATCTGCACTATTGGATTTTGTCCCTTTTGATCACGTCGGGTTCTAGATTTAGCCCCTCCCTCGTGGGGAGTCGAACCTGTGACTTCAGGATTTTGTTGGGTGCATGACCCACGCCTCTCATCACTGATCCACGTAGCTCAGTGGTGTAAGGCGTGCGTCTCAACGCAACAAAACCCTGAAGTCACAGGTT
>JANIJH010000225.1:17446823-17457054 GCA_024520975.1 Erythroxylum areolatum | reverse complement strand
TGGATTGACCGAGCCCGGATGCTGGCGACGGCTGTGTTTCCAGCGCAGGCCTTACCAATGGGTACCCGCTTCGGGTGGCAGAAGCCTGCGGCCGACTGGGTGAAAGTTAACACCGATGGTGCCACATCTCCCAGTCCTCCCGGGATTTGCTTTGGGGGACTGATCAGAGATTGCTTTGGCGAGTGGCGAGGCGGATTCCAGTAGCACCTTGCCCAGGATTCTCCGCTTACCGCAGAGTTATGGGGAGTCCTCTCGGGACTCCACTTGGCCTGGGACTTGGGATTTCGCCGTGTTATTCTCGAAGTCGACTCCTTTGAGGTTCTTACTCTGCTCTCTGCTCCCATTGGGGTACTAACTGAGGTTTCTGTTTTGGTGACAGGTATACATCAGCTGTTGCAGCGAGAGTGGACTGTCCAGACGCAGCACGTATTCCGGGAAGGAAACCAGTGCGCAGACAGTCTCGCTCGCCTCGCTGGGGTGCACAGTCCGGGTCTTTTTGTGCTGTACAAGCCCCCTCTTGATCTTCAGGAGATCCTCCGCCGCGATGCGCAGGGCGCTATGTACCCAAGAGCATTAATTTAGTATTGTACTTCCCTTGTGTAATAAAAAAAAAACAGGTTCCAATGCATGAAGAGGAAAGGATGTCTTTTCCACCCTTTGACTTTTCTATAAAAGTCCGTCTACTCCTTCTGGTATGTGATCACTTGTTCCAAACAGTTTACACTTGGCATCTAGCAATTGGTTATAAATTAAATTGCAACTTTTAATTTAATGAAAGTTTTTATTAGTCGTCTCTCCTGTGTGACTGTGACCTGCATCATATTTTTCAGTACGATTGTCGCGTCAATGATGGCTTAATCAATCAAATCAAAAACCGAGCACCTATCACCGCCAAGCCCACCCGAATACCATAAACCCGATGGCCAGACGAACCCTACCCTACCTCAAACGGCTCCTCTCCTCGTCCGAGCCAAAACCAACCTCCCGATTCAGCGCCTGGCGATCCGTCACCTACATGCCGCGGCCAGGGGACGGAACGCCGCGAGCCGTGACGCTGATCCCTGGCGACGGGATTGGGCCTCTGGTGACGGGCGGGGTGGAGCAAGTGATGGAGGCGATGCACGCGCCGATTTACTTCGAGCGTTACGAAGTGCATGGAGACATGAATAAGGTTCCTCAAGAGGTGATCGATTCGATCAAGAAGAACAAGGTGTGCTTAAAGGGAGGATTGGCTACTCCAATGGGAGGAGGCGTTAGCTCGTTGAATATGCAGCTGAGGAGGGAGCTTGATTTGTACGCTTCGCTTGTCAATTGCTTCAATTTGCCTGGGTTGCCCACTCGTCACGAGAACGTTGATATTGTTGTGATCAGAGAGAACACGGAGGGGGAGTATGCCGGCCTTGAACACGAGGTCGTACCTGGCGTCGTTGAGAGTCTGAAGGTATGTTCATGTTTCATTTTTTCTAATCTGTAAGGAACTGAATTTAGTGATACTGATGGGTTTGGGGTTCAATATTTGGTAGAGAAATGAGTTGGAAAGAAGCTATTTTGAAGTTCGTTTCTTTACTAAGGATCATTTTTATTTTTCTTTTGGAAAGTAAGGAGCATTTACATTGGTTCTTGGGAAGTGTAGTGTTCTTCAAGGCGTGGTTAGTTGTGTTATGTTTTATAAATTATGATACAACAGAAAAGTAAACGTGGCATTGTGTCCTGCTGGATTATATATTCTATTTGCTGTGAGCATTAGCTTATTTTTGTCTGTGGTTTTCTTTTCTCATTTCTGATTTTGTAAGAGTTGGGTTTATTTTGTATCTCATACTATTAGTTTGTTAGGTGATAACAAAGTTCTGCTCGGAGCGCATTGCAAAATACGCCTTCGAATATGCTTACCTGAACAACAGGAAGAAAGTGACCGCTGTGCACAAGGCAAACATTATGAAACTTGCTGACGGTTTGTTTCTAGAATCTTGTCGGGAGGTTGCCACGAAATATCCTGGGATCCAATACAATGAAATTATAGTGGATAACTGCTGCATGCAACTTGTCTCAAAGCCTGAGCAATTTGATGTGATGGTATGGGAATATGCATTTGAGCAGCTTTCTTGAATATGTGAATTTTACTAATGCTTTAGAATGACCTGAATGTAATGTTCAAGTAGAGAAACCAGAAATGAATAGTTTGCTTAAAGTAACCAGAGGAGCCATTTAATTTCCGAATATCTTTAACCATCAAAATTCAGGCTTAGTGAAAAGAAAGATATCCTAATCTAACCATCTAGGCTTTGGTATGAAATCAGCATGTGGTGAACAACAACTGTGTTTTATTGCAAGCATACTTATGCCTCTTGTTTGTATTGTAATCTTAATCAAGTTAGGCACAAAGAATTGTAGTTTAGTTTTTGACTTCATTGTAGTGATCTCTGAAATAAGTTCTGGAACTGTTCGGTTAAAGCCAAATGATCAGAGAATAGCTCTTAGGATTTGAGTTTGGAGCAACTAGTTTCGCGTCCTCGGTATGAGATAGGAAGGGGGTAAGGACCAAAATTCTCTTGAATCGACTAAGTTACTGGAAAGCTGTCCTGCCCCAACTTGGACTTACAGAGAATAGGTTTGGGATGAAAAAAACATTGCAGGTTTTTTTTTTATTCCTTCATGAATTTGTAGTTAATAGTTAGTAGTTCCAATTTTCCTGAATGATTTTTTTTTTAAAAGTTTGAATTTGTTCCGCAAATAGGAACTTTTAGTGACAAAAGCAAAAAATGATAGGGTTGAGCGACCTACGCCATGCTTGTCAGTGGAATATCATGTTGTTCTTTGTGCCTAACAACAGAGGCTTTCAGCTCCGTGAGTAATTATCCTTAGGAATGAAAAGAGGGGAAATAAAAAGAAGAGCAGCTTACTAATATGGCCTGGTCGTATGTTTTGCAGGTGACACCCAATCTTTATGGCAATCTTGTTGCTAATACAGCGGCAGGTATAGCTGGTGGTACGGGAGTCATGCCTGGAGGTACATTAATGGAAATGCCTTAGTTTGGAACTTCCTATTAAACCTGTATCTACTACTGTTTATGGCATAACAGCTTACTTTGCAAATAGTTGGTGCTAGCGAACACATTTACTTTTGAATAACTGCTTTCTCGTTATATTGAAGACCACGGAAAGCTAATTTCCGTTGATCTTACATGTCTGTAAGTTTCTGCAAGATGAGAATTTTATGTGCTATTGCCTAGATGACACTATTAGTTGAGGCAGTCAAGTACTTAAAAGGAGATCAGAGTTTTGAATTTGTTTGTGCATGATTTATGAACATTCAGCTATCAGCTTTTATTAATCTTGAGCCTTTGCTAAAGTTTCCAGTGCCTAGGTGTTGTTAACACATTCTATTTAGTTTTGCCTTTTGTTGGAGATTTCTATCAAGGTGGTATGCAAGTAGATTCTAGTATTTGTCTTGGTTTCATGTTCTGTATCATGTAATTTAATCCAGGAGTCCTGAGCAAGTGAAGTATTGGAACTGTTTTTGCAGGCAATGTTGGGGCTGATCATGCTGTTTTTGAGCAAGGTGCTTCCGCAGGAAATGTAGGTAATGAGAAAATACTGGAACAGAAGAAAGCAAACCCGGTTGCCTTGCTTCTCTCATCTGCCATGATGCTAAGACACCTTCAATTCCCATCATTTGCTGATCGTTTAGAAACTGCAGTGAAGCGGGTAATTCTAGATGAGAAGTGCCGAACAAAGGACGTGGGCGGAACCAGCACCACCCAAGAGGTCGTTGATGCAGTCGTAGCTAATTTAGATTAACTGGCTACACTCGGTAAGTATTAGCAGCTGCTGTTTCTAAAACGAATGGGGAAATATTCCTTGGAAGCTTTGCTTCCTTTTATTTTTATTTTTTAACACTGCCATGATGCCATTCTTCGATCTCTACCAATTGTTGAAAAAGAGATCCTCTATGGTTTGAATAATCTCAATTCTATTTGAAGCAGCATTATCATCTGAGTTAACTACCTGTAAGAGGGAGTTAATCAGCTTCATGAATACAACTTGCTGTTTAAATTCTAGTTGAGTCGTGGTAACTTGTAAGGAACTCGGATCCTTGATTATGTATTTATCCGTTTACAATATTTCTTAGGCAGACCTTGTGCGCAGCCAAAGGTGCATGCGTTTAATCTCGAACTAGGAAATTTTAGGCCCTATTTGATAATACGAATTGTATTAGCTATTAGCTATCAACATATTGTATTAGTTGTTAGCTATCAACATATTATATCAGTTGATAATATCAGATGTTTATTAAAGATGTTTAGTGAAATTAGCGTAATATGACTTATTATTGTATAATTTTAAAAAATATTTATAAGAACAAAATTATTATATTTTATTAATTTTTGAATATTGTCAAAATCTAAATTTTAGATATTTAATTTTATGAAAATTAATTTTATATATTTATTAAAAATATAGAACATATAATAATAATAATAATAATTACTTTTTCTCATTTCTCAATCTTAAATTAATAATAGGTACTTAATAGAGGCCAATAATTATTGCACAAAAAAATTGAAAGCTTAAGTACCAATAATTATATGAAAATTATCTTAAAAAAAAATCAAAGTTGTATGTAGCTAATGGGAGTCATAAGGAGGTAGTAACAGAAATGATGGCTTTCTTGGGATTGGGAAGAGGCAGAGAAAGGGGGAAAAAACAAAAGATGATGATTAAAGGGTACAAATGAATTGATTGAGTTTCAAATTAAAACACTCTTACATATGAGCTTTTTTAAAATTAGTTGATTGAGTTCAATCAGTTAATTATTAAACATATTTATTTCCTGTTTGATTATGTTAAACAACTAAAACCTTGCAATTAACTAAAAAATGATTGATAAGCTATTTATCAAATAAGGCCTTAGTAATTACAACTAATTTTAGTTACAAGAATCACGTGATCAAATAACAGTTGTGCTCATGACTAAGGATGAGAAAGAGTCTAACCTAGCTCAAAGTTTGATCGGATTTGGATTATTTCTAGTGTTCGAACTCATCTTAGGCATGAATCGTCCAGCTTTTAAATTGACTCATTGCTCGAGTTTGAACTCGTCAGAGGTAAGAATCGTCCAGTTCTCAACTTGACCTGATCAAAATTTTGATGAATGCTTATTATTGTCTTCAACTCCTTTCCATCGCTAAATTTAGAATCTTAAAAAAATGTTGATTAGATTCAAAAATTCCTAAATATTATGGTTTTTTATAGATCTATATAATTTCGTCTTTATAAAATTAAAATTTGACAATTCCCTAATTGTGAATGGACAACAGTCGCAACAAAAACTTAAAGAGGACAAACGAAGAAGATTTGGAAAGAAGGAAATTAAACATCTAGGCATGACAATAGCCAGGTTGGGCCTTACCCCATGCCTACCGGAAATATATTATCTCATAATTATCTATTATTATTTATGTCTCTAGCATGAACCCTTGATTAAATATGAAGGGAAGTGAGATAAATGGTGTTCAATTGAGCCCGAAATAATTGAGCCTTTGTGTAACATCTCGTTACTTATGTTAAGGCTAGAATAGTATACAAAAGAATTTATTGTGAAATTAAAAAGTGCATTTCATACTCATGCATAATAAGGTATACACATACATTTGAATATTGATTCTTTTTGCACATTTAAATAATTGTACATGCATTCATTGACATCTTCTGGGTATAATTGATTATAAATGTGATTATGTTGAGAATTGTAAATTATTTGTATTGAAAATCGATATGGAGAATATATGTATTAATTTAGAACTTTTGGTAAATTTTGGAAAAAATTTCAAAATTTTTTGGGTATTTTCGGACTAGAAAAAATGCCAAGTAGCAAGATAATAGATAAATGGTATTAGAATTTATTGTGCAGTGGCAATAAAAATTTTGATAAATTACTTTGAGATTTATTGATAAAATGATATTGAAAATTAGAGAAAAATTGGAGTAAATTTTGGAGATGATTGAATTAGTTAAATGAGAACCTAAGTTAGAGCCTTAGAAATTGGACAAGTGGCCAAATCAAGTCTTAAAAGCCATGTTTCTTTTAATCTTAAAAGACCAATTACTCTTGTTCTTGTCTTAATTTCTTCTTCGTGGCTTTCTTCTTTAAGCTTCATCTTCTTCCCAAATTTACTTACCAACATCCATCCACATTAAATCTAACTTTGTTATTTCTCACTTGCTACTCCCATCTTGTTGTTTTCTTACATTTGCACTAAGAAAACTTAAACTAATTCATCTTCAAGATGATGTACGTGGGTTGCATGAAAAATTAAGGCTTCTTATATTTTGAAGAAATTGGAGTTTTAACAAGTAAGTATCATATTAATCCTTATGAGTAGTATGAATATGAGATAAATTTGGTGATTATTTGCATTACATGATCATGAGAAAAATGGTCATTTTTAATGAACACCATGGATATAAGATAAAATCATTAATGTGCTATTTTTACGTTTTGATGATTAATATTCATAAGATAGAGATGAAATGATTTTTTGAGTTTGAATGATCAATGAAAATGTGCATGAGTAGAGTGTAGAAAATTCATTAAAAAAATTGATGAGTATATGCTCTGTTTTCTTTTTTGGTTGTTCATGTGAATTTTTTTGGTGCTTTAGAAATTAGCTAAAAATGAGTTTAGAGTTAAGGAAAAGGTGAGGTCGTGCTTTAAGAAGGATGAAAATGATAAATTAAGATGAAATGAAAGTATTGAAAGAAGATGAGAAAGTGCAGCAAAAAATGGGAAATATAGAAAAATGAAAGAAGAAATGCAAAACAATGTGAACGATATGCGTGAATAAATTCTACTTTTGATGTTTATGTTTAATCATGAATTTTTTACTTGTTTGTGTGTGAGTTGAATTGAAATAGAAGCAAAAATGAAGAGGAAATAGGGAGGATATAAGTTATAAATGGAAGATTTAGCAAAAAGGAAGAAGATAAGAAAGAAATCTGCAGTTTCGAAAGAACAAACAAGATCGTGACATTGAAGAAGGAATTAGAAAAGTACAATCATGCTTATGCACGATCGTGAAATTGGTGATCCATCTTGTGAGTCAAGAGCATGATCATGCGTATGATCGACTGGGCACGATCGTGACTTTGAAGGTTTATAGAAAAGGAGACAGTTTAGAACATCCTTCAATATTTTGGCTATAACTTCTTCTCCTAATCTCCAAATGACATGACATTTGAACCAACAAGCTCATAATACATTTTTCTTCCTCTCCACCAAAATGTATGATCATCTGAAATTATTAAAAAAAAACTAATGAATTTGGGATGAAAATGATGAGGAGTGCTAGAATATTGATAAATGGAGTATTTTCACTAAACATGCTTCGGAATTTTAGCTATATCTTGATCTTTAGCTTACCAAATGGGATGATTCGTTATTTCGATTAAACTAGAGACATATGGCTACAAATGCTCTTAACAAATTGAAATTTAAGTTTATATCTAAGAGTTCCAGAGTCTGACTGGAAGTTGAGTACAAAATACTATTGTAGCTTAAGAATAGTTCGAAATATTTTGAATATAACTTTTGGAATACTGAATTAAATTGTATAATCATGGTGTCATTAGAAACAAAAATACATAGGGGATCAATTTTTTAGAAGGAAGTGTTGACAAATTTCTCCATTTTCCTAGTCAAATTGATCATGTAAAGTAGACCGAAAAGTATGTTTTTAGAAAAATCTGGAGTGATCAATTGGATTATGAAATTGGATTCAAATTGTTTTCTAAGTACAAGTTTTACTTATGTGAGTTTTGATATATGAATGATAAAGTGACTAGAATAATAGAAAGATACCTAGGATTGTTATTGAACATGCATTGTGCATATTCTATATACATAAATGTGCATAAATGAATACTTATAATTGTGCAAAGTTGTGATGTGTATCAATTTGTATGTATTGCATGATATAGAGAAGCATATTGAGCGCCAACATCTAGGCGTTGCTAGGACTTTGAGGCAATAGCTTGTGGAGCGATCTGTGAGTAACCAAGATGGTCTCACTTAATTATTTGTTTGTTTAAATTCTGTTTTGAATTATCTTATGAATGTGAGATTGGTTGTTTAATTTCAAACACTGAAGGTCCGAGGGTTGTGATGTATGAATGTGATATTTGAAGTACTACTTGAATGTGAATGTGAAGAAATAAATGATACTCAACAATTTTGTTGAATACCGGACGAAGGACCGATAATAAATGTGTTCTGAATGTGAATGTGAAATCACATGATTGATCAAGAATATGAGAAAGTGAAGCATCCATTACATGAATGCATGAAAGATAAAGACATTTGTGACCGAAGTCACCAGTATAAAAAGCTTAAAGCTCAGATTGTGATCAGAGCCTCAAGTTTAGTTATAAGTGTACCGGTATCCACTAAGGGATATGGGACATTATTTGATACAGCTCGGTATGCATGAGGGATATGGGCAAGTAAAAAGGCACTCGATCACGACAACAATAGTAAGTAAAAGTGAGTCTAATGAGCATTGTATATAAATGGTAATACGTATGTTTGATTGATTAAAATGTATTGCTGTCTTGTATTTGAATGAGAATATGATATGTGATGCTTCTTACAAAATGCAAAGATGTGAATTACATGTTACGTGTGTTGATGTGTTGCATGAATTGAGTGAACCATCAATGATGGTTATCTCATTGAGTTCACAAAACTCACCAAAATTGCATCGTTGATTTTTCAGGACCGAGAGAGGACATTAACTGCTAAGAGACTCTATAAGAAGCATAATTCTTGTACTTTTGTGAAGAAGAAATAGCTTAAAAGTTGGTCAGCTGAGACTACAGGATTTAATTAGACATTTTGAATAATTCCTCTTTCACGTAGCATGTTTTGAATTAGGTTTGGATCATGTACATATTTTGGATGATATTGTAAAAGGTACAATGTCTATTCGGCTTTTAAAAAATGAAATGAGGAATTTGGTTTAAAATATTGTGTTTTTTTTCTATATAATACTTTTTAAGAGAATATAAATGATGATGCCATGACTAAGTGATTGTAATGATTGCTTTAACATCCCATTGTTATAGGTTATATATTGGAATGTCCATAGGATATTTCAGTATGTACTCTATGGTAGTGGGGTGTTAAATTTTTGGTATCAGAGCATGGTTTGATATCTATAGGGACATATAGGAATGTTAGACATGAAATATCATGAGAAATGCGGATAATAATCAAATTATTGTATAACATAGGTCATCCATCATAGGTGATCAAGTGGGACAGTCAGTTAATCTAGGATCAGTAGGAGCCAGTAGAGAGTCCTCTGTACCTCGACTTGAGGTGATGCCTCCTAGAATTCCCAAGAGAAGGGAAAGGAGGTATGACAAACTGCGAAAGTAGGGGGCTATGGACTTCTATGGAAGTACAGACCCTATAGAGGCCAAGGGATGGTTGGAGAGAATTGAGTCGGATGACAA
The DNA here is from genome assembly GCA_024520975.1 of Erythroxylum areolatum. Classification (NCBI taxonomy): domain Eukaryota; kingdom Viridiplantae; phylum Streptophyta; class Magnoliopsida; order Malpighiales; family Erythroxylaceae; genus Erythroxylum; species Erythroxylum areolatum. The sequence continues at coordinate 17,447,541 of JANIJH010000225.1, read as the reverse complement.
ACTGCGAGTCGGATGGGAATTCAACTATGTAGTTTGCTTATTGCAAAGCCTAGCTTACCAATGGTGGAAGACTGTTCTAGGCAGTATCACCAGGCCTTACAATTTGAGGTGGGAAGATTTTTTGAGGATTTTCAAGGAGAATTACATGCCCAAGATCTATCTGGACAGAAAGATGAAGGAATTCCAAGATCTGAAACAGGGCAGAATGTCTGTGGCAAAGTATGAGATCAAGTTTAATGAGCTAATAAGGTATACTACTGTATTGATTCCTACAGAAGAAGACAATTGTAGGAGATTTGAAGATGGGTTGAGCATGGAGATTAGAACAAGGTTAGCAATCACTAACCTGAGCAGTTTTACTAAGTTGAGAGCTGCTTGGATCAAAATTGAGTATTGAGAGAGGGACAAGCACAGTCTGGGCGAGGGTCTAGAATAAAGAGGCCTAGTGAAATTTATAGTGGTTCTGGAAGAAGATTCAGTAAATGTCAGAATCGAGATTTCAGACCCCCAGCTGGATCGAAATAGTCGAGATTCAATTAGAGGGGTAGCTTTATATAGTCTAGTAGTAGAAGAGGCACAGTGTTAGGTCAATTACCCCCTTGTGAGCATTATGGGAAGAAGCATGACAGAGAGTGCTGGTCATTATTAGGAGTTTGTTTTTGATGTGGCTCTTTAGAGCATAAAATCAAAGATTGTCTTGTTGTTGTTGGAGCCCAGT
>JANIJH010000225.1:17376096-17394169 GCA_024520975.1 Erythroxylum areolatum | reverse complement strand
AAATTTTCATCTTATTTATTATATTCCGGTTTGATAGCGGTTCACTACCGGTTGAACCTCTAAACCTTAAACCTTTCCTTCGACCGATTTGATGTCCGGTCTGATTTTTAAAACATTGGTTTTTTCACGTTTATGGATGCATGAAAGTGGAGTATATGAGGTTAACTATGAAAATCGGGTCGTAAATGGACCATAAAACGGGAAAAGGGCTCTGGAATCCCCAAAAATCACCCTCATTATTGACAATGACGGAGAATGTCAGGTTAGTGAACAGTGTGAGCGGAGAGGCAGACAGGCAGGCTTAGCAACATATGGCTCCATCACGTTCTGATCAACACACGGCTCAAACTCCCACGGGTGGCATCGAGACAGACGCGTGCATTGCACGTACCATCCATGTGTCCCAACAGGTGGCGCGTGTGGGTGATATACACGCGCCCTACAGGGCCAACACATCTGTGCGTAAGGCGCTTGCATCACACGTGCCACATAGTGGTCCAATGCGTCAGTGCGCATACAGTGCACGCATCATCCCTCTACCTACACCGCTGACGTCACAGTGACATTAGGCTGGCATTAGCGTAATAGCACTGTTGACGTCATGCTGATGTTAGCACTAGAGAATTTTTTTATAAAAAAATTCAGAATTTTTGTAAGAATTTCCCAGGATATTTTGGGTCAATTTCCAAGTTGAGGGAATTCATAAAGTGATTTTTCAATTTTTTCTGGATTAATTACATTGGTAATTTCATTCTGGAAAATGATTTAAAGCATTTTAAAGCTATTTTTGAGCGAATTTCCATGTTTCGAACTACACATAAGGGAGACACATAATGTTTCGTGTATCATGTGGTATGTTCGATATCCAGGAAAGCACGATAATCGTTCTAATTGAGATTTTTTATGATAAAAGTCTCGAACAAAGTTTCAAGACAATGTTTTCAGCACTATTATGTGATAATTTGACTGTGCATTTGGTTTTCACATTTATTGATGATACATTTTCATATACGGTATGCCCATGTAGATTATGAGGATAACATAAGGATTTATCCCTAATGTTTGTCGTCTTTTTAGGTATTGATGAGATTGTAGTCACCACAGTAGTTTTTCAAGTCATTATTTGGATTGTACCATTACAAGAAAAGAACAAAATAGCGACGGAATTTTACCAACTGAAACTTTTCTGTCAGTAATTACCAACGGAATTGGAGATGCGTCAGCAATGTCGATTGGAAAATAAACTTTAACGGCAGTATAAATTTCATCGATAAATGTCGTTGTAATTCGTCATCTTTCAACTCAACAAAAACGACGTCGTTTAGTTATCCTGAAATGACGTCATTTTGGTTAACTTAAGAACCTCTTCACTTGTTGAACAAAAAGACGCCGTTTAGATTTAAACGAAACGATGTCGTTTTTGCTATTTTTGTAAGCGTATAAAACATAACCAAAATGACGTTGTTTGGTTTAAAACCAACCGACGTCGTTTTTCAATTGCTGGTATAACGTTTATAACTTAACAAAAATGACATCATTTGGTTTAAATCCAAACGACATCGTTTAGATAAAGTTATAAACGTTCAAAACATAACCAAAATGACGTTGTTTTGGTTACGTTTTAAACCACCTGAACTCCCTCTCCCTACCCCACACGTGCTTGCGTCGTCTTCCTCTCCTCCGTCGATCTGCCACCTCCGTCTGCTTCCGTCATTGTCGTCTGGAGCTGTGCTGTCGTCGTGGAGCTCCTGCATTGCCGGCGTCGTTCGGTGGTCTTAACTGAAGGTATTGTCCTCTTCTCCTTACTCTCCTTTCTCCGATGAATAACAATCTGTGGATGATATTGTTGGATCATATGGAGTTTGTGTTTGGTTTTGATTGTTAATGACTGATTGTTAATGATGGGCTATGTATTTGTCGGAGAATAATGGAAAAAGATTGGGAATTTGTCTTGAATTAGGGTTCAAGAGGTTAATGCATACCAAGTGTTTGACAAAATGCATAATGTTTGATATCCATTATTTTTTCCATAAATAATTTGTTTTTTTTGTTCTTGTACTTATTTTCGGTGTGAGAAAACTTCATTTATAAAAATTGGATACTAAGATCATTTTTGTTTAAATATGAATAATATATATTTGAGGTTTAAATGTGGATAATTTATATTTGAGTAAGCCCCAATTTGTTCTCTTTACCCTGTAATGTTAAAGTTTATATTTTAATCTCTTTATTTAGAAAATAATTTTATTTTGTGTTCAAATAAACGATATTACTTTTAATTATATTGTTATAATTTGTTAAGAAATATTCAACTAGTCTTTATCAAAGGCAATATTTTTAGTGAAACACCAAATCACAACCAATTCTTAGATTAATGAAATAAAACAAGAATATTTATTATAAGTAGAAAATTAGAAAGAATGCTAAGTATAAGGATAAAATTATAAGTTTAGGCTTTTCTAATAATTGTTATATGGAAGTGAACAAAAACTACAAATTGACCATAATTGGAAATATTCTAACTTAAGACATGTCAATCAAATAACACTCTAATATTAAACAAAAAATTATTTAATAAAAAGATTAATTAAATTATATATTTATAAGTAGGCCATGTACAAATATGTATATACTTTGTTTGTTCTTCTCTATTTAATGAATGACAATCTATTATGAAAATCTTAATCTTGCAATTACTCAGCATAACTCTCAAACCTATGCTTTATATCTACAGTTTAAGTAGGTTGATGTAAATTTGTTATCTTTTATTTCATTTAAAAAATCTTATATGGATTAATTAAATTAAAATAATGATTTAGAATTAATAAATGATATTGTTACTTATATATAATATCTATTTACATAATATTAATTTATATATAATATATGTTAATATATCAATTTTCATCTTCTTTATAAAAGCAACCTTCAAAGAATTGATTTTATTGACTCTTATAAGGAAAGTATCTTAAGTTTTATCAAACAACAATCATGGTGATGACACATTCTATTACACTGGGTTTCTTTAACTTCTCTTTGAGTGATTCATACACTGTTTTTTTTACCACTTTTGAAAAGTCACATGTAGCCATCAATTAGTTTGTTTCTATTCTAGGCAGCCCTCATGGAAGTCTCCAATGAAGGCAGCTTAAAGTCCTCGTCATCAATAAGTACAATAACAAAAATAAGTACAAGAACAAATTGTTTGCAAAGTAGATAAGATCATAAGTTATTAAAGAACCTAAAACAAGAGTTTCTCTAAATACAAGAATTTACCAAAAATCTTGTCTAAGTGTACTTGATTAATCAATATAGTAATCTTCTATTTCTTTATATCCGTAAAATAACCTTTTATAGACATAAAGGCTAGAAAAATTGTAGAAAAATAGAGATGGGGATTGTGAAATTAGGATTATGGATTTTGTTAGGTAAAACAATTTAATTAGTTTAAATATTTAAGATTAAGGATAAAAATAAAATAAAAGTATTTTATTGTTGATTAGAATTGAGAATATCTTGATGTATTGACTATATTGAGAGTGTATGGGTTACAAATTAGTATACTTAAATTGTGAATTGCATAATTATAGATTTTGTGATGTAAATGTGGACTGAATTGAGAATAGACATATAGTTTGGAGACCCAATATGAGTTATGATTACTGGTCGATGTAGAAGTGTATTGTTTTTTGCAGGATTGACCCTTCTTCCAAAAGGGGGATGTCCATTTTATAGGAAAAACTCTGCAGAATTTTCAATAAGGTCCTCGTAAAATGTGACATCACCGTTTTTAAATTAAAACAAGAGCTCCTAAATATTAAATGATGGTTGAATTAATACAGTATAGTTAATGATCTTGATTAATTATAATATTTCATGGCAATTGATGTGTTATATTTCCCGCTTTCTAACCTGTGAACGAATTTGTTAGTTGTAGGAACTCATTTGTTTCTAGTATATTCATTTGTAGCGAGTTTGAAGAGAAGCTTTAGCAGGTATTAAAATGACATTCATGTTCGTTTATGGTGTGACAATGTCAAAAATGAATTTTCACACATTTTAATGACATTTGTATCAGTTTCTATATTTTCCATTCTAGCTTCGTCACTATCATCCTCGTTCACGTACTTCAGGAAGATCCGTCTATGTGTTGGTTGAGATAAGTGAATTTATTTTTGACTACATTTTTTTGAACTAGGTTTAATTTGGGTATTTATTTGTGGAATAAACTTCAGTTTATCATTGAATTAATATAGGATGAGTGTGACTTATATTATAATTCCAATTACCTTAAATTGTCAATCCGTTATTTCATTGATTCTTATTCTGTCGTTATTAGCTTCTCTTTACTTCTCATGTGCGAATTTTTACACGTAGTCCTCTATGTCCAGTACAGCAACATCTACTTCACAGTCGACAGTGGAACGTATCCATCACCTTGAGAGCACAGTGTAGACCTTGATGGACGTAATGACTAAGCTCCAAAATGACATGGAGCAGTTGAGGAGGAGGGATAGAGACTCAGACCATCGGTGCTCACTAGGACAATAGGATTGTTGTTGTCATTTGGTTTGAATTTATGTACAATTTCATGTTTTTATTATAAATTAAAAAAATCTTTTTCCTTTATATGATCAATTAATTTTTTGTTTATACAAAATCAATATATAAACAAATCAAAAAATTGTTCATAGATAATTTACAGTTGTTGATATTGAAATCAAATTTGATGTCGAGATTTTAAAAACAATTGGCATTCAACAAGTCATTTATAGAGAGTTAAAGGTGACCTCAATGCTGGATTAAGTAATGGAGGTTGCATTTCAGGAAGGAAAATCGCTAAATTATTTGATATTTACCGACGGTTAACAGAAAACCGTCGGTACATGTTTATCATTTTCACCAACGGAAAAGGATATCCGTCGAAAACAACTCGAATAATCTACCAACGATTATTGACAAACCGTCGGTATATGTGACGTTTTTCACCTATGGAAAAGGATATCTGTTAGAAAGAAATCGAATGATTACCGACGGTTATTGGCAAACCGTCAGTATGTGTTTACGTTCTTCACCGATGGTTTATGATAAATTGTCTGTATTTACATCGACGGATGCGTTCTTTTCGTTGGCATATTTACCGACAGAACTAGATTCCTTCGGCAGAATTTACCGACAACGAATTTAGCGATGGAAGTGTCCGTCGATCAAGACCGTCGGTAAATTAAATTACCGACATAAATTTAACATTTTTTGTCGGTAATTTTCGTCGGTGAGTACCCTTTTTGTTGTAGTGTATTGCTTACATGTTGGCGGATGTCTCTGGTCTCATGTTTAGTTATTCTGCCCACAAGTGTTGACCTTATATGAGATTTTGAGATGTGCATAAACGCATTAGATGGAGGAAAGTCGTTGCTTGAATGATCTATTTGCCCATAGGTGGTAGTGTTATGAGAGTGTATGGTATATACTCTGGTCGCTTTTATGTGGAGGCCTAATTGCATATATTATGTATTTAGCTCACAGGTGTTTCATAATATGTGTGATTGGATTTTCAATATAGATATTGTTTTAATGCTTTAAGTATGGTTGTTGTCCTGCATTTATGTTGATCTTTACATTGTCTTTTCTATTTTGCAGTCACATTTTTTTGTAAACAACAATACTGTCACTATTGAGACTTTGACCGGTTTCAATTTCAAGAAGTGGAAGAAGGATGTTGAGTTTGCCCTAGAGATGGTTGATATCAACACGGCGATGCTGGTAAAGAGACCTTCTCTACTTACAGACTTCAGCTCGGAAGCTGATAAGGTGGCTTTGGCGATCTGGGAGCAGTCAAATATGTTGTGTTATTTGACCATTAAGAGGTCAATCTCGGATCATCTGCTAAGTGGATTACCGGAAACAAACATAGCGAAGGAGTTCACGGATAGTGTTTCCTAAAGGTACAAGGTGTTGTCCAATGCGGAGTTGAGCACCTTAATTAAGGATCTATTCTCCATGAGGTACATAAGAGAAGGAGGCACCAGGGAATATATTATCAGGATGGTTTGCCTTTAGAGTAAGTTTAAAGCGTTGGATGTGCTCATTCCTGACACACTGATAGTGCACCAGGCCCTTAATAATCTTCCACGAGAGTTTGAGATGCTGGTAACTTCATATATCTCTCAGGATGAGGCTTGGGATATTAATGCCTTAATTTCTCAATGTGTTGCAGCAGAGGAGAGGCTGAAGAGTTCTTCTCATACAGCCCTGTATGTAGGAGCCAAAGGCAAGGGAAAGGCGAAGCCCCAAAAAGGTAAGGGTAAGAAATCCAAACCCACTCCGAATATTCAGATCGGACAGTCTAGCATTGCCAAGGGTCCACATGGCTTCAAAAGCATGAGGTGCTTCTTTTACAAGAAGAAGGGGCATCGAAAATTTGACTGTCAGAAGTACAAACCTTGAAAAGTCAAACAGGAGCTATCAGGTAACTCCTAGGCCTATATGATTCATGAATCCAATTTAGCTATAACCATATCAAATTCTTGGCAGCTACATAGTGGAGCTTCTAATCATGTTACTTCCATAATGTAGGAGTTCAAATCTACAAGAAGGTTGACTAAAGGAGAGGAGAAGATGATGGTCGACAATAATGAAGAAGTGAATGTTTTGTATATAGGAGATGTAGGTTTAAACCTCAATACGGGGTTTGTATTGATTTTATAGGACACATTTTATATACTGTCAGTTAGACGGAATCTGATCTCTGTATCATTTTTGGATAAAGAGGTTATCAGTTTGTATTTAATACTTCAATTGTAAATATATCTATCAATGCAAAACATATCAGAACTACTTCTTATCCTACAAATTGTATAAAATGTGTCTTACCCCTAATAAAATGTATGCTTCTTCTTATATTGTCGAAAATGTTACTCGTAAGAGAGCTTTCATAAAGGAAACATCTTACATGTTGTGGCATAAACGCTTGAGCCACATTTTCAGAGATAGGGTTGAGAGATTGATAAAGGACAACATTATCCCAACTCTAGACTTTAGTGATCTGGAAGCATGTGTTGATTGTTGCAGAGGTAAGTTGACCAAGATAAAGAAGAAGGGATCAACTCATGCTTCTAGCTTATTAGACCTCATACATACGGACATTAATATATATTGAATAGAGTTTGATTGCACCCTAAAGGACATGATGAGGTTGATGCAGAGCAAGACTAACCTACTCGAATACCTTTAGAGCGAAGCCATTAAGATAACATTATATATATTGAATAGAGTCCAAAGTAAATCAGTGCCTACGACATCTTTTGAACTTTGGAAATGGTGTAAGCTAAGCCTTTCACACATTCGTGTATGGGGCTGCCCTGCAGAGACAAGATTATATAATACTTATGAAGGAAAATTGCAACCTCGTTCCACTCGTTGTTATCTAGTAGGTTATCCCGACCACTCTAAGAGCTACAAATTTTATTGTTGGGAAGGAGGGACCAGAATAGGGAAATCACAAACGTCTAAGTTTCTAAAATACGATGTCCATGATAAGGTTGGACCCTCTCACCCTCCAGTAGATAACAGGACGGATACTACAATCATTTGGTATCTGCCGCTCATACAATCAAGTCTAGTGGATCAAGGTCTGAGTACCATACCTGTGCAGGGACATGAGCTTGTACTTGTTTACGTAGAGGTTCCTAAGTTATCAGAACCTATGTAGTTACGCAGACCTACTAGAGAGAGACGACCTGCTATCTCATCAGATTACATAGTCTATCTGGGTGAGAAACATTATGATATATGACATATTGTGGATCCGATTACTTTTACGGAAGTCATTTCTGGACCACATGTAGATTTGTGGTGGGAAGCAATGAAGGATGAGATGCAATCTATGAGGCACAACAAGGTGTGGGAGCTAGTTGATTTGCCTCAACATTGCAGGCCCGTAAGTTGCAAATGACTATTTAAGACCAAGAAGGACAGTTAGGGTAAAATTGAGCGGTTTAACGCTCAATTGGTTGCCAGAGGGTTCATTCAGAGAGAAGGAGTTGGATTTAATGTTACCTTCTCTCCTATATCCTTGAAAGATACATTTAGAGTGATTATAGAAATAGTAACTTATTATGAAATGGAGCTACATCAGATGGATGTTAAAATCGCTTTCCTAAATAGTGACATTTATGAGGAGGTCTATATGGAGCAACATGAAGGATTTCAGGATCAAGGAGCAATTAACAAAGTTTGCAAGTTGACCAAATCAATATACGGTCTGAAACAGGCTTCCAGACAATGGTACATAAAGTTTAATAAGGTTCTAACCTCTTCCGGCTTTGTGAAAAACAAAGTTGAAAAGATGCTTGTATTACAAGGTTAGGAGGAGCAAAGTCATCTTCCTACTATTGTACGTGGATGATATATTGCTTGCGTCAAATGACTTGACCATGTTGCATGAAGTTAAGAAACTTTTGGCCAAGCACTTTGACATAAAGAACGTTTGTGAATCATCTTTTGTCCTAGGTATATAGATTCACTAGGACAAATTTCAACACTCATTAGGCCTCTCACAAAGTGTATATATTGAGCGAGTGTTACAAAGGTTTAATATGATTGACTGTAAACCTATTGTAGCGCCTATCTCTTATGGTGAGAGATTATCTTTAGCATAATATCCAAAAAATAAAGTTGAGAGAAAGGCTATGAGGAATGATTCATATTCTAGAGCGACTGGTAACCTGATGTATGCTCAGGTGTGCACTACATCGGACATTGCATTGGCTATTAGAGTTGGACTGTTGGGTCAATATCTAGCTAACTCAAGTGTAATCCACTGGAATGCAGTTAAGCAAATGTTGACATACTTAAAAGGTACTAAGGATTATATGTTGACATACAGGAGGGTCAACGATTTAAACCTCACAGGGTATATAGACTCCGATTTTGCTATGTGTCTGGATGATCGCAAGTCCACTTCAGGGTACATTTTTATGTTGACGGATGGTGCAGTATCGTGGAAGAGTGTTAAGCAGACACTAGTAACTTCCTCGACCATGCATGCAGAATTTGTTGCATGTTATAGGGTTGCTAAACAAGTGGTTTGGCTCAAAAACTTGATTTCTGAGTTGTTTGTTGTAGTTTCAGTAGCTAGACTCATTCGGTTGTACTGTGATGATCTTATTGCTGTGTTGTTTAGTAACGACAATAAGAATATCATAAGGTCTAAGCATTTGAAGGTCAAACATTTGACCGTTAAAGAGTTGATTCATAAAGGTGACGTTGAAGCGGAGCATATCAAGATTAAAGAGACGCTAGCCGATCCTTTGACTAAAGGAATTTGCCCACTTGTGTTCGAAAGACATGTATCTAATATGGGTGTGTTAAAGTCCTTAGACAATGTTAGTTAGAGATCGTCATATTTGCTCCTTGTATATTTGTACATATTTTATGTATTATGACACTATGATGTTTATTAATAAAGATAATCATCCTTTTATCCTCAATAATAACTGTTTATTTCCCTTTCATATAAGGTCGGAGACATGTCACTAACCTTTGTCTTGTATGTCTCTTCTTTTGAAGTTGATCATCCTTTTATCCTCAATAATAACTGTTTATTTCCCTTTCATATAGGGTCGGAGACATGTCACTGACCTTTGTCTTTTATGTCTCTTCTTTTGAAGTTAATGGTAATGACAACGACAATGTCTTAAAAAATATCTGATCCTAACAAGTGTTGAAGGGGATTAAGACTAGGGGGACGGGATCCAGTTCGAAGAGAAAGTGACGGCTAGCATCTGTGGTCGAGGTCGTACGGCTTCCTAACCATAATTCATAACTATGCACCCAGAACGTGTGTTTAGCAACCATACAAGACGCTGTTGAGTTTATACTTCTTTGTGTGCATTAGATGATCTTTGAATATTCTGCTCCGCTATGTATGTATATTTTCATGTATACAATTTACATGTTCGAAAATATAAAATTATACACTATTGAATAATCATTCAATAAAGAAAAGTTGTGATCTACTTCTAAAACAAACCTTATAGGCGTCGGCTACAATGACTTCATTTCTGGGTCCGAGAACAACTCCAAGTGGTCTGCCGCCGGTGTTCACCAAGTTCTCCACAGCACTGTCACCAACCACCGAGTCATTTAGCTTGACTCGCTTGATCCATCCGTCAACGCATCCGGTGTAAATTGTGCCTGATTTGTCATCATAAGCAATATCTTCCCGTGCCTGAAGCTTCCCGAAGCCTACAAACTCCGAGCCTTGGAGCATACGGACGTTCTTCGCCGGGGCGGTCAGTTGTAGCTGAGTGAACTCATGCAGAGGTAAGGGTTCCAGGTCAAACGAGTCAAGCTGGTACACGATTACAGCAACAAAAAGTGTAGCTAACACTGAGAAAGCAACGGTGGCCAAGGAACGTTATGTTATTCTCGGCATAACAAGAAACCAGTCAGTTCAAAGAAACAGAAAAGACTCAGTTTATGTGTATATGTTCATAGGCCTATGTAAATGATATGTATATATGTATATAGAGAGAGAATTTGTTTTATCCATTGCACTCAACAGTTTGTTTTATCCAAGAGTTATGTGGAAACTGAGGTTGTTAATGGATTATAAATTTATAATTTTTAAAATATTTAAATTTTAGTGCTTGTATAATACCAATGGAACATTTTAAACCTTAAACTTTTTATTTTACCGATTTAAATTTCGTTCAATTTTTAAAACATTGATTAAATTTGATATAATAAAAACTCTTCTTCTTTTTTACATATTAATTATCAGATAAAATTTAGTAATTCTTATGTTATTACTATTTTTATCCAAGTCTATTTATTCCCATAATTAAATGTCATCTCCTCCCACTCCATTTTTTTTGGTTTTAAAGGATGACAATAAAAAGACTGTAAAGGAGAATCATAGACAGAAAGTACGGAGGACTTTGTGAATAACATTTTCAAAGGAGAACAAGATCATCGGTGCCTATAACCTTGTGTTAACCCTATTTCGGATGATCCCATCTACACATTTCTTTAGGTCTTATATATTTGTGTGGATGGGATCATCTGAAATAGAATTGTTACAAGGTTATCGCACAGAAGATTTGATCCGTTTCAAAGGATACTTTCCACGATTGAACTTCTTAAATCACAAAAGCAAGGTTGTTAATATTCCAATGTCTATCTAATCATGTCATTGATCATCACGTGCTTGATCGTGAAGTATTAAGTACACATCCAAATGACTTTGCATCCACGTGGATTAGGTTAACCTAAATTGTTAAAATGCACCATTTGACTCCAAAGACTCTAATAATGCTATGTTTCAAAAAAAAAAAGTACAATTATGACGGTGCAAGTCACACGTGTACGTAAAAAAGTTTATTATGGATTTTATTACACATCATAAAATAGTATGATATGGATATAAGATTGTGGAAGCTAGAACAAATTAAGAAAATTTGGGAGAGACTTTCATTCACTCATCAATTTGTTAAAACAAGATATACATTATAAAATGAATAAGGTGGGGTGCATATTTAGGGGGAGTTTTAAATGAAGATCTGTTAATAATTGAATATGATATTATCGACGAAGTAGTAAAATTTATCGTAAATATGGGCGGTAATAGATAATGGGAAAATTATGCATCTAAATTATTAATGGAACTATTCTGTTGGTAAATGTCGGTTTCTCCAAAAATTAAAACGATGTCATTTGAAAGAAGGGAGGTTTTGGGTGGCTTATGAGGCTATTCAAAACAACGTCATTTGGTTTTAAACTTTATCGACTGAATATTTCTATTATCGACGGATTTCAAAATTTCATAGCTATATTTAGCAACAACAAAAAATTGTTCGTCGGTAAATTACCAACAGATATTTCTATTCCGTCACTAAAGATTACTGACGATCGTTTCTTCGACGACTCGTGCGACTGGTAATTTCGGTCGACAAATTCACTTGTTGACAGAAAACCTTCACATTCTGTCGATGATTTTTGTTGGGATCTAGGTCTTGTTCCCAATCCTGAAGTGCCCATTTGGGGTGATCGGGAGAGATCGTGCGAGAGACACGTTCCAACCACTCAACTAGTAAGAAATTTCAGCGTCGGTAGTGGCAGGTTCACCGCGATGAAAGTCTGGCTTTGCTGCGGCAATGTTTCACAGTCTAGCGCACGCACCCTTCGGCACAAATATTCGCTGCGGCGAAGTCACAAAATTTAGCTCAGAGATCCTTCGGGAAAGGCTCGCCACGGTGAAACCTTCGTACAAAACCCAGACCACCAACATTTAACAACACAAAAATATATACATTCATACAATTCTTTCAACACAACATCCTATTCCATCACCAAGATACATACACTCTCAACAAAGAAGGTAAACATAAACATGTACAAAAGAGAACAACTTCATATCTTAATCTCATTACTAAATCAAACGTTTGAACCACTTTAGTTACATATCAAAAGCCACACCTTTGGGCTTTGGCTTAATGCAAAATACAAAAATACAATGAGTGCTCATATTGATATGCTTATAAAGCTATCTAAAGATGTAGTTACTAACTTAATTACTAGTAGTCAGATCTCAGAGTATGTCAATTGCCTTGCAAAAATCGCTAACCTTCTCGTACTGCACCTGAGGAGTAAAATGATGGGTTGAGCTACACAGCTCAGTGGCTAATATATTTATAGCTATCGACAATGAGCCACACAATCAAACATATATACATATATGTCTAGTAACTCAATAATTCACAATTCAACTCACAACTCATAATTAACAAAATGTCATCAATAGAACACCTTAAGTAAATTATCCATCAAAGCATAACACTCGATTATGCACCATTCATAACAAATCGAATATGCCATGCACAAACAAATGGCTAGAGGGTTCCATAGAACCAAATAGAAAAATCGAAGTTTACAACATGAACGAAATAAGTCCATTTTTCGGATCTCATATGCCACAAGCGGGCAGCTGGGAGAAGGCTCTTGTCAACGTGCACGTGACGAACGAAATGGTTTCACTCTTACCCAAACAAAAGCACATATCCATGCTCAATTCATTGTATCATATGCTCATACTTTCATGCTTTCTCTTCTTTTCATTTATACAAAATGTTATATCCTCTTTCTAGGTATAACATAATCACAAATCATCATATATTATCAAATCTTTACAACAATTCAAAATTCATGCAATTTAGACATACACATACATAGGCAAGAATTTGCCCAATCACACAATAACTATAAATACATTACCCACCGAAATCATTGGCAAAATCTAAGTCAAGCTTGCCTTTCCTCTTGCTCTTGGATTGACATTCGTTGGTTTCCTTCAAACAACCAAGTTCTCATTCAATACAACATTCCCATAGAAATTCATAAAACTTCAAAAATCACAAAAAAGAAATAAATGCTAAGTTGGGCGTAGGCTTAACCTACCCATAGTCTATCTAGGTTAGAGAAACTAGAAACCTAGTTTAGGAACCCATAACCTCCATCTAGGGTTTCTCTTCTTTCTTTCTACACAAACTCATTTCTCTCTTAAGTCCCTTTTTGTTTTTTCTACTAAGTAAGAAGAAGGATGATACTTACCTTAACAAGTTGATTCTTCCTCTTTTTCTTCTTCTTTCCTTCTTCTCTAACACTCCATGCACTCTTCTCTTCTCTTTTCTTCTCTCCACGTTTTTCTCTCTTTTCTCTCTTTCTTTCCACAATTTCTCTTCGTTCTTTCTTACTTCAAGACCATTTATTTGGTATTTTTCCCCTTTTATCCTTCATTTACCTTGTTCTTCCCATTTTACCCCTTATGTCTATTAAACTAACATATTAACTCCCTATTCTGATATGATAAATGAAGAAATTTGACAACACTTTCTCCTAGAAAAATGATCCTCATTGTCTTAAGTTTCTAATGACATCAAAATCATTCAATTTGGTTCAGTAATCTGAAAGTTATGCCGCAAACATTTTCGGACTGTTCTTATACTAAAATAGTGTTTTGTGCTAAAATTCCATCCAGCAATTGAAATTCTTAGAGACTGAATTACAACTCGATTTCATCAGACAATTTGTAGCCCTATGTCTCCAGTTTACTTCAAATTAAAAATCACTCCATTTGGATAACTACAAAACAAGATATTGTCCAAATACCAAAGCATGTTCAAGGTACGGGCAAGTTCGTCGCGGCGAACTCCTCCCGAGGGGATTTTCGCAAAAATTTCAAAAGTTCGCCACGATGAAGCCAAAAGTTCGCCACGATGAACTTTTTCCGAGAGGAATCCTAACCAAATCTCATAAGTTCACCGCGACGAACTTTCACAGAAGCATACCTAGTTTTTCAACTTCCGGTCAGATTTTGAGACTCTTAATGACAAAATTTGAATTCGATGTCTACCTGAAAAATGTAGTCATATCTCTCTGGTTTAATCCAACATAAAAATATTCTCATTTGGATAACTAGAGAAAAAGTTATGGCTAAAAAATTGAAGCATACTTAATGAACATGTTTCATCAACATTTTCCACCGTTTAACTTCAAACATTTCACATATAACCTATCTTTTACCTAAACCATTTCTTACCTCATTTCTAATTCAAGAATTCTCCTTTTTCTTTACTTATAACTAATCACCGACAATTTCTCATTTAATAGTTCTAACTTCCAAGAAGAGTTCAGGGTCCAACAATTTTCATCAATAAACACCCATTTTCTTGTAGTGAAACTTCAGCTTGATTATCAGTTTAAAAGTATTAAGCTAAAATTGCAACTTATCTCTGCGGAATTCCTATTAAAAGAGTTCAAGAAGATGTTATCTCTATTATTGATGAAGGTTATCTTTGAATGTTATAAAGCTTGAACACATTAGTCAAGAAGCATTACCCAATATTTTTGTTGTATATAGGACACAAAATGAGCATATTTGTTACACATATCGATATCAGCAAAATCATTGAGTTATTGTTGAATATAAGCAACCCTTATATGAATATCTTATTAACATTATCTAAGGATTGCAATAATATGGCAATAGTAATAGTTTCATTTTTATTATGTTAATATTTTTGACATTGTCTCACAAAATTATTACATTCCTCTCCATTACCTTTCAGTAAAAATGACATTAAAGTTTCAAGAAAGAGTATCTAATGCTCCAACATGACCACCAGATGGACCTCATGTAGTAAAATAATAATTTTAGCTCTCATCTACTTATTAAAGCATACTACCACCATCATGCTATTGGTAAGAGTTTGATTATAGCTCTCCTTGAGATAGGTTTATAATGTGAATTTTATTAGTATCATCTCTCTCTTTACTACAAGAAAAATGGGATTTAGTAACAGAAATTACCGATAGAATATCTACACATTCTGTTAGAAAACTTAGTTAGAGATGAAATTTACCGACAGACCAAGGCGTCGAAGATACTGCCATCAGTAATAATTTGCAACGAACCATACAACATTGATCGCAAATTTACCAACAGAAATTTTGTGTAACCATCGATGAATATACCAACTGTTATTCTATGATATCTTCGGTCGGTAAATTTATCGACAAAAAAGCTATGTCCATCGGCAAACTTACAGATAGTTTTGGTTATTTCGTTAGTAAATTAAAGTTGTCATTACCAACAGCAAATTCTTCTTGAATTTGGATGTCATGTTTCTTGAGCATGATTCAGACGGAATCAACCTAATATTAAAACAATTAATTTTATACCTTTTTTTTAATCTAAGCCTATAACTTAATTATAAACATATGGTATTTCATGTATTTTCACTTACAGATTGTTGACAATTATGATGTAAGTTCTTCCATCAGCTCCCTCAGCTCTAAGTTGGAGGTCACCTCCTTCAATCGCATTGTTTACCCCTGATATCTCTGTCGGTATAAGGGTGGTGGATGGTGTAGTAGCAAGTATGGAAGGTAATGCCCCGTCTGCAAGTGTAGTAGTAGTTGAAGGTACAACATCTAATTCAGTTGCATCTGCAGAATGTGATGCTTCACCTAGAAAGTAACTGGCTCCAAATCGTGGTCTGAACCTTGGTTGCATTATATCTTATTTTATCTTTGGTGGCATATTTCAACCTGAAATTCATATCCCATCCTTTAAATTAATATTTCTCATGACTTATATCAGAGTAATTAGGGATATGTATGAAGGAGCATTGACTAACATAAGGACAATAGGGGGTGATACGGAAGCTGTTGGACCCCGATCTTTAAGTGGAATTTAGAAATAGTAAATGAAATTAAATGGGTGTTTTTGAGTATATATGTGTGTAGGTGTTTGAGAGCGAAATGAAAGAAAAAGTGATTTTGGTTTTAATGACTTCGACATTTTAAGTAAATTAGTATGTGTTATGAAATTTATGAAATTGATAGTAAATGAATTGCTTTAATGGAGTTGAAAAGCAATAAATGAATAGTGAAAGTGTGAAATTTTAGGGAATTGCAAGTTTGACTTTTTGGAGATGAATAGTAACAGAAAATTGATTTTTTGGTCTGAAATCTTTGTGAATTTTCCTGGCTTGATCTAGGCAGATTTGGATCAAATGATCTTCATGAAAATTGTAGCTTCTGTTAAAAGCTTTCTATCGCCTTAAAATATGACATTTTTCGATATCGGAATTGAAAGTTATGATCTTCCAAAGTTAAGGGTATGTTACTTTGTTTTTGAAAATGCTCATAAGTGTAGGATTTTGTATGCAGTGTTTTGAGGAAAATTCTGGACAGATGTATTTTGAATTGGGTTAAGTGGTCTACATGAAAGTCATAGAGGATTTTCCTAGCTTTTCAATGATGTATCATATGTTATTTTTTATTGTGGAAATTGGAAGATATGAAATTTAAAAGTTTAGATGTTTTATGGGATGACAATTTCTGAATAGATACTTTGATTGAAAAACTGACCTAGTTAGAGGTTGAAATTGTCTTTAAGTGCTTCATGAAAGTTTTAGTTTATGTTTTGATCTTTCCATTGATGTAAAGTATGGAATTTTTGGACTATGGAATGTGAAGTTATAAATTTTAGAAGTTTCTGTTACTGTTTGGCATGATCATTAGTGGACAGAAACTTTGAGTGGCTTTTTGACCCCTTTAGAGACGGAATTGATTTTTTAGTTCTTCATGGAAGTTGTAGAGCTTTCTTTTGATACTAAGTTTGTAAATTTTTAACTTCTATGTAAAAATTTATGAATTCTTGAAAGTCAGTTTACGTTTTAGAGCGACCTCTTATTTTGGCCGACCGACCTTTGTTTTGGCCGACCGATTTGATCCTTTGTTTTGGCCGACCGACCTTTGTTTTAGCTGACCGACCTTTGTTTTGGCTGACCGATCCAATCCTTTGTTTTGGCCGACCGATCCGACCTTTATTTTGGCCGACCGATCCGACCTTTGTTTTGGCCGACTAACCGACCTTTGTTTTGGTTAACCGATCCAACCTTTTGTTTTGGCCAATCGATCCGGCCCGACCTAATCTGACCCTCTCTCACTCTTTTGCTTATATCTTTTGCGTACGACATTCGATTGACTTGATTTTTAAAGCGTTAGATTCCTAAGACATCCCTCTATCTGTCTATGGAAATTGGGGATTTTTTAGATTAAATTGAAAGAGTTTGATTTAATTAAAGTGAGTTGGAAAATTTTCTGAACATGGTTCAGTATTTTGGTGAATTCTTGATCTGTGGAGATCCGATTGAATTGATTATTATTGCAAAATAAAATAGAGACATGGAGCTACAAGTCATATGAAGGAATTAAATTTCAATTTAGCCCCTAAGACTTCCAATTTCTGAATTGAAGTTGGGTTTAGTGTTCAATCTTGGATTAGTAAGAGCTGAAAGTATTTTGACCATAACTTTTGCTCTAGTCATCCAAATGAGGTGATTCTTAATTTGGATGAAACTAGAGAAATAGGGCTACAAATGTTCTGAAGAACTTGAGTTTCAATTTAGTTTCTAAGAATGTCAATTTTTGGATGGAAATTGAATTAAAGTGTTGAAAATGAATTTTAGGGGCAAACTTGGAAGAACACTTAAGGTTTTAAGTT
>JANIJH010000225.1:17365022-17375996 GCA_024520975.1 Erythroxylum areolatum | reverse complement strand
CCCCGTGTTCCTTCGGGATCACCCATCTTGAGCATCCTCCCAGCGGATGCATCCCTCTCCTCTTAGAGGATGCGGCGAGAATCTGTCACCCGCGATTTACCATGTAATTTTGTTGTTTTCCCTTTATAAAAAAAATGCACCGTTTGACTTCAAAGTTGGTATAACGAGTCTAATAATGCTATGTTTTAAGAAAAATGAAAAAAGGTACAATTATGACAGTACAACTCACACGTGTACGCATAAGAGTTATTGGATTTTTTTTCTAAATTAAATTAAAACAAAACAAATGGAACCCATTATTATAGATTTTATTACGCATCAGAAAATAGTATGATACGGATATAAGATTGTGGAAGGTGAAACACATTAAGAGAATTTGAGAGAAATGAAAATTTTGTTATTTTCATTCACTGATCAATTTGTTAAAACAATATATATATTATAAAATGAATAAGGTGGGGTGCACGTTCACGAGGAGTTTTAGATGAATATCTGTTGATAATTGAATATGATATTATCAACGAAATAGTAAATTTTTTTTTCATAAAAATAGACAGTAATGAATAGTGGGAAAATTATGAATTTAAATTATTGACGGAATTGTTCTGTCGGTAAATGTCGGTTTCTTCAAAAATTAAAACGACGTCGATTTGAAGAATGAGAATTTTAGGTGATTTATGAGACTATTCAAAATGACGTCGTTTGATTTTAAACTTTACCAACGAAACATTTCTATTACTGACGGACTTAAAAATTCCTTTGCTATATTTAGCGACGGAAAAAAACTTGGTTTGTTGGTAAATTATCAACGAATATTTCTATTCCATCACTAAAAGTTACCGACGGTCATTTCTCCAATGACTCATGTGGTTTGTAATTTCGGTCGGCAAAATTATTTGTTGACGGAAAACTTTCACATTTAATCGATAATTTCTATTATTAAACACCCATTTTTTTTAGTGAAACTTCAACTTTATTATCAATTTGAAAGTATTAAGCTAAAATTGCAACTTATCTGCTTGTAATATATGGAATTCCTATTAAAAGAGTTGAGGAAGATGTTATCTCTGTTATTGATGAAGGTTATCTCTGGATCTTATAAAGCTTGAACACATTAGTCAAGAAGCATTACCCAATATTTTTGTTGTATATGGGACACAAAATGAGCATATTTGTTAAACATATCGATACTAGCAAAATTATTGAGTTATTGTTAAATATAAGCAACCCTTATATGAATATCTTATTAACATTATCTAAGGATTGCAATAATATGGCAATAGTAGTAGTTTCATTTTTATTATTTTAATATTTTTGACATTGTCTCACAAAATTATTACATTCCTCTCCTTTACCTTTCAGTAAAAATGAGTTTAAAGTTTCAAGAAAGAGTATCTAATGCTCTAAAATGACCACCAGGTGGACCTCATGTAGTAAAATAATAATTTTAGCTCTCATCTACTTATAAAAGCATACTACCACCATCATGCTATTGGTAAGAGTTTGATTATAGCTCTCCTTGAGATAGGTTTATAATGTGAACTTTATTAGTATCATCTCTCTCTTTATCACTACAAGAAAAATGAGGTTTAGTGATAGAAATTACCAACAGAATATCTACACATTTCGTCAGAAAACTTAGTTAGTGACGAAATTTACCGACGGACCAAGGCATCGGAGATACTACGATTGGTAATAATTTGCGACGAATCACAGAATGTCAGTCGCAAATTTACCAACGGAAATTTTTTATAACCGTTGGTGAATATACCGATGATTATTCTGTGATGTCTTCGGTCGGTAAAGTTATCAACGGAAAAGCTATGTCTGTCGGCAAACTTACCGACAGTTTTGGTTATTTTGTCGGTAAATTAAAGTTGCCATTATCAACAGTTATTAGTTTTTTGTCGATAAATCGAATAAATTTTACTAACAAACTTTGTTTTCCGTCGGTAAATTTACTAAAAACTATTTTTTAAATTTCCCTGTATTAAATTTTATTTGATGATGTTATAGTTGACTCATAATTTAAACAATTATGAGTTATCTGTTGATAATATTTTGATTTATTTGAACATTTAATTTGTTAAAACGAAAAGTTGATTGATGATATAAAGTAAAAATTATCTTAATTGATAATAAAAAATTATTTTGTACATAATAAGTATTTGTAATTCATACAAAATGACTACAAGTACGCTATTTAGTTAGTGACTGCGGATGCTCTGATTGCTGCGATAAGGTTCTATGCCTCCCCTTCAACTCATCCACCTCATTACGGAGCTGAGCTATATACTCCATCGACTGTTACAACTGAATTGCCAATGTCTGTATTGTGCTCTGAAGCTCATGGACTTCATTGGGTGTGGACTACCTACTAGATGTTGCTATACTAGATGTGGAAGATTGCGAATAACATATGTTTGCAAATGAACCTAAGTCGTATATCCTTCCACAATAGTCCCTACCACTCATTGCATGAAGATAGGTTTGAGTCTTATCAAAATCTTCAGACTGCTGAGACTGTCGTTGAATATTTTCTTGTGTTTGGTCCTATCATAAGGCAACGTTTATGTTAGTAAGTGATAATTATTAAGCATTAATATTAAAGCATAAAGTTTACATATATTTAGTTCTCTACATCGGGTATTAACGAAGGTCACACCATCATGCTTCTTATTGTGAGTATGCAAAAATAGTTGACAGGGTGTAAGCTTCGTGGCCGTAGACTTTTTCTGCATCAGAATAAAATGTTTTAAGTGAATTACAATTTATATCATTATCATTCTTCATAATATAAATATTTTCATTAAAAAATTCACACATCAAATTATATTGAAATACACCAAAGTAAAAAAAATCAAAATATAAATGTAAAGTATAGATACGTACAAGTCTCTTTGCATACTCATGATGGGTAATAGATCCTTCAGTATGTACGGAAAGACTCTCTCTCCCCGATCCTTCACGTCTGTTGGTAAAATTACGCTTTGAAATGGACATTGCCTTGGGTGATTTCCAATACTGCTGCCAACGACTCTATATTTGTTTGGAAATATAAGGCAGTCGTACACCAGTTTTGTGTATTGCACCAACAAAGTCTCAATAAAATGTACGTGCTCTTCTGTCCCATACTTTATAAATGATCGTATCAAATTCAGAATCCCAAAAAAATTCTTTCTGAAATAAAAAGAAAAATATACGATAAGTATTTATAATGTAATAAAATTTATCTAATAAATGTATAAAAATCAATTTTTAAAAATAGTTTTTTTAACCTCAAACTCGTGACAGTAGAATTCCTTTGTCGTCTGAGAGATATTCTTTCATATATAACCCTCAACATCAATCTTGTCCTTGAATTTGGATATCATGTTTTTTGAGCATGGTCCAAACTGAATCAATCTAATATTAAAACAATTAATTTTATACCATTTTTTAAATTTAAACCTATAACTTACTTATAAACATATGGTGTTTTATGTATTTTTACTTAAAAAAAATTATGATGTAAGTTCTTTCTACAGCTCCCTCAGCTCCAAGTTGGAGGTCACTTCCTTCATCCGCATCGTTTACCCCTAATATCTCTGTTGGTATAGGGGTGGTGGATACTGTAGTAGCAGGTACGGAAGGTAATGCCTCATATGAAAGTGTAGTAGTAGTTGGAGGTACAGTATCTGATTCGGTTATTGCTGCAGAATATGATGCTTCACCTGGACAATAATTGGCTCCAAATCGTGGTCTAAACCTTGGTCACATTATATCTTGTTTTCTCTTTGGTGGCATATATCAACCTAAAATTTATATCTCATCCTTTGAATTAATATTTCTCATTTTCATCATTATCATTATTCTCGTATATGCAAGCTTACGAATAACTAATTGATTTCCTCTCTATGATCGAAAATCTCAATCTCTAGATTTACCTTAGATTTAATATCTTTATTGTATGAGTACCACCAATTATGAGCCTTTGGGTAACAAGTGGAATCAGAATTTTTTAGCCTGAGGACTAGTGGAAGAATAATTTGATAACCCGAAAGCTTCTTCTTGGTCTCATATATAATTCGATCATTTAACCAAGCCAATTAGAAATGATAAGATGTACGAGTTGAAACTAATAGGTACGAAATAGTTGTACAATTTCATTTTATAAGTACAATTATAGGAATATGTTCCGTCTAAAAAGATGTAGATGCAGAATAGATGGCTGCAAGTCTGTTTGTTAGAATAATCACTTCTAGTTCTGCTTCTATGTCTCTTAATATTTTAATCTCCTACTTTATTAACAAAATCCTTGAAATAATAGCGATATAACCTTACCATAATCTCTCTTCAATCCATCCTCCATTTCACTTGCTCATACATAAATCTCTTTCAAAAACCAAGACATATTATATTATACTATAAAAACTGGAATATCTTGCCACTCCTAGCACTGGTTTCAGGATCAAATGTTATTAGTCATGTACGATGGAGGAAGAATGCAAAATGGAAGACAGACAGGGACCTAATGTCCTTGCCCCATGTGAGAATTTGCTTCGAGCTATGAATGAATGGTATAATCTGTTAGATATGGGTCCCTCTCACATGGAGTGACACCATATTTGACAAATTAATTATGGCACCGATTTTGGTGCCTAGTTGAAATAAATATAAGAAGACAGCTGCATTGGAGTGCCTATATAAGGCATTCCCTACTTCAGAAAAACATAACAAAGCATAGAGAGAAAACTAGAGCAAATCAAATGTTCTGAAGTTAGGAAATATATTCCTACAAGGTTGGTGAGTGACAAAATAATGAGGTTAGTATTTTTAGGTTGGGAAACACCTTGTGAGTCACTATTTTGGTTTTGTCTTTGTATACCTACTATTTGTAATAGTGGAAAAATTATTCTGAGTTTTTTCTGTGGACGTAACTAAAAGTTAAGGGTAAACCATGTTAAAAATTCTGCGTCTATTTTGCTCATTTTATTTTTCCTTTTCACAAAATACACCCGCTACGTCCAACAAGTGATATCAGAGCTGTGTTTTCATTAAAGGTATTTTTTTGAAAAGAAGCACATCATCATGAAGACAAAATTACAACGAATTTTTTGACGTGATCGGTTCGAAAAGTTGACGTAAAATGGTAAAGGTGATGAATAGTACTTTTACGTTGTTTTAATAAATTTACAAGGTGACGCACTGTGTAGCAATAGTAACTGGGTCCCACGGTACTATTCATAAGTTACTATTTACTAGGTCCCACAGTACTATTCCAGTGGGGTCCGACGAATACTATTTACAAGTTACTATTTACTGAATTCCGCAGTACTATTCTAGTGGGATCCGACGATATTATTCTGATCCCGTGATGAAAATTTAGAAGATATCTTTTCTGTCAAATTTTGACGTCCTGGTTCCATCTCTGAGTTCCATTTTCTCAAATTTGGCTTAATTTGGCAAATGGAGGTAAAGACGAGTAAAATGATCAATTTAAACGATATTAACTACCGTATATGGTGAACCAAGATGAAGGATCTCTTGATGATTACAAAGATGCATTTGCTGGTATTTTCGACAACTAAATCGGAGGAGATGTCCAACAAAGATAGGGAGTTTGAGCATGAACAAGCATGTGGTTATATTCGATAGTTTGTTGATGATAATGTGTACAATCATATTTGTAACGAGACTTATGCAAGAATGCTGTGGAATAAACTGGAGCAACTGTATGCTTTAAAGACTGGCAACAACAAATTATTTTATCTGAAAAAATTGATGCCAGTAAAATACCAAGAGGGTGCTTCTGTAGCTGATTCTTTAAACAATATGGAAGGGATGGTTGATCAGTTATCAAAGATGGGCATAAAGTTTGATGATATGGTGATTGCTTTAATGGTGCTAGCTTCATTATCAGAGTCTTGGGAGACTTTGGAGGTGTCTTTGACAAATACTACACCAAATGGCGTATTAAATATGGAGTCTGTTAAAAGCAGTATACTAAATAAAGAGATGAGACGTAAATCACAGCATGCAACCTCTTCATCACATTCAGATATTCTGCTTACAGAAAATAGAGGAAGGAGTCAATCCAGAGGTCCAAAGTCCAGAGACAAGAGCAGAGGAAAGTCAAACAGATATGCAAATGTGAAATGTCATTACTGCAAGAAGAAGGGCCACATCATGAAATTTTGCCGAAAGTTGAAGAAGGAAAAAGACAAAGATGTGAAGAAAGACAAAAGCAGTGACGATGAACAAAGTAACATTGTTGATGTATTCAACCTTGTTATTGATACAGAGATAGTCAGCCTGGTGTCGCAAGAAAAAAGTGATCGTTGACAATGGAGCTACTGTTCATGTTACATCTTACAAACAATTTTTCTCATCCTAAACACCTGAGAATTATGGCGTTGTTAAGATGGCAAACGGAAATTTGTCAAATGTTGTTGGCAAAGGAGATGTTTTTTAAAGACAGTGAATGGTTCAAGACTGTTGTTGAAAGATGTCCGATACATTCCTAATATGCGTCTGAATTTGATTTCTATAAACAGGCTAGATGATGAAGGTTTCCAAAATACTTTTGGAAGTGAAAAATGGAAGCTTACTAAGGGCTCCTTAGTAGTGGCCAGAGGTCAGAAGCACTCAAGATTGCATATGAAGCAGGCAAAGCTCTCCAGTGATGTTGTCAATATAGTGGAGAATGATAATACAGTTGATTTGTGGCATAAAAGACTAGGCCACATTGGTAAGAAAGGGATGAGTCAACTTGAAAAAGGAATATGCTATCTGGTATAAATCAGATACATCAGAAGAAATATGCAGATTGTCTAGCAGGGAAACAAAACAAGATTTCTTTCCAGAGTTCTCCTCCATCCAGAATGAAGAATGTTCTAAATCTGATTCACTCAGATTTATGTGGACCATTGCCAAAGTCACTCGGTAACGCATAGTACTTTGTGACTTTTATTGATGATCATTCCAGGAAAACGTGGGCCTATACTCTGAAGACTAAAGATCAAGTGCTAGATGTGTTCAAACAATTTCACGCCTCAGTTGAGAGACAAACTGGGAAGAAGTTGAAGTGCATTCGGACAGATAATGGCAGAGAGTATATCGGATTATTTGATGCTTACTATAAAGATCATGGTATTCGACATCAAATGACTCCACCAAAAACACTACAATTGAATGGCGTAGTTGAGAGGATGAACAGGACTTTGATGGAAAGAATCAGATGCCTATTTTCACATTCAAAGTTGCCTAAGGTATTTTGGGGTGAAGCTTTACTTACAGTTGTTTATCTTTAAATCATTCACCATGTGTTCCTCTCTAGTATGAAGTTTCAGAAAAGGTGTGGTCAGGAAAGGATGTTTCTTATGACCATTTGCGGGTCTTTGGTTGCAAAGCCTTTGTCCATATTCCTAAAGCTAAAAGGAAAAAGCTTGATGTCAAGACATGACAGTGTGTATTCATTGGCTATGGTCAAGATCAATTTGTCTATAGGTTTTATGATCTGGTGCAGAAAAGACTTATCAGGAGTCGTGATGCTATGTTTGTTGAAGATCAAACTATTGAAGATATCAACAAGGCAGAGAAGGAAGTTCCAAGCTCCGATGATGACTCAACAAGCTTCCGATTGAATCCTCTAACAATGGTGTCGAGACAAGTTAGAGATGAAGTGCAGAATGATCAACTAGAAACTGATAATGAAGATGCCCCCAATGAAGTTGAACCAGAGGATGATAATGGTGTTCCAATTCAACCACCAACACCTGAAGATTCTCTAGTCCCATTACGAAGATCTAGTAGAAATAGACAACCATTTACTAGGTATCCAGTTGATCAGTATATAATGCTAACTGAGGGGGAGAACCAAAAAGCTTTGATGAAGCTATGAATGATGAACACAAGAAGAAATGGAAAGAAGCTATGCAAGACGAGATGAAATCCTTGAATGAGAATAAAACATTCGAGCTGGTGAAGTTGCCAGAAAGTAAGAGAGCATTGAAGAATAAGTGGGTGTTCAGAATCAAACACGAAGAAAACAACCACCATCCTCGAATCAAAGCAAGATTAGTGGTCAAAGGATTCAGCCAAAAGAAGAGTATTAACTTTGATGAGATATTTTCACCAGTGATAAAAATGATATCCATACGTACAGTGCTAGGGCTAACTGCAAGTTTTAATCTGGAGGTTGAACAAATGAATGTCAAAACTACCTTCCTATATGGGGATTTGGAAGAAGAGATATAAATGGAGCAGCCAAAGAGTTTTGTGAAAAAGGGGAAAGAAGACTATGTTTGTAGACTAAAGAAGAGTCTATATGGTCTAAAACAGGCACCAAGATAGTAGTCTAAGAAGTTTGAGTCTGTTATGGGGGAGCAAGGCTACAAGAAAACTACTTCAGATCACTGTGTATTTGTGAAGAAATTCTCTGATGATGATTTCATTATTTTATTGCTCTATGTGGATGATATATTGATTGTTGGTAAGAATGTTTCTAGAATCAATAATCTGAAGAAATAGCTGGATAAGTCTTTTATCATGAAAGACTTAGGATCAGCAAAGCAGATTCTTGGCATGCAGATTATCAGAGATAGAAGCGCCAAGAAACCATGGTTGTCAAAAGAGAAGTACATTGATAAAGTACTTCAGAGATTCAAACTAGACAAAGCTAAAGCAGTTAGTTGTCCTCTTGCTAATCACTTTAAATTGAGTTCCAAAGAGTGCCCTTCTACAGATGAAGAGAAGGAAGAAATGTCTAGAGTTCCATATGCTTCAGTAGTTGGAAGTTTGATGTATGCCATGGTTTGTACACGGCCAGATATTACTCATATAGTTGGAGTTGTGAGTCGTTTCCTTTCAAATCCTAGAAAGGAACATTGGGCTACAGTCAAGTGGATTCTCGGGTATCTTCGAGGGTCATCCAAAATATGCTTATGTTTTGGAAGAGCAGAACCTATGTTAGCTAGTTACACAGATACAGATATGGCTGGAAATGTTGACTCGAGAAAGTCTACATCAGGATACTTGGATTACTTTTGCAGGGAGAGTTGTGGCATGATAGTCAAAGTTATAGAAGTGTGTTGCTTTTTCTACAATCGAAATAGAGTTTATTGCAGCAATGGAAGCCTGTAAGGAGTTGCCATGGATGAAGAAGTTCTTTAATGAATTTGATATCAAGCAATAACAGTATCAGCTATTTTTGTGACAGCCAGAGCGCTATTCACCTTGATAAGAATGCCTCGTTTCACTCACGATCAAAACGCATTGATGTGAGATATCACTGGATCATAGATATGATGGAGACGAAACAATTACAGTTAGAAAAGATCCATACTGATGAACATGAATCAGAAATGTTAACCAAGATTCTACCAAAAGGCAAGTTCGAGTATTGTCGATCAGTAGCAGGCTTGATAGAGCCCTCCATGTAATCGAGAGTGGGAGATTTGTCAGATATGGGTCCCTCTCACATGGAGGGACACCATATTTGACAAATTAATTGCGGCACTGATTTCGGTGCTGCGTTAGTTGAAATAAATATGAGAAGACAGCTGTAGGCAACTGTCTTCCGCATTGGAGTGCCTATATAAGGCACTCCCTACTTCAGAAAAACATAACAAAGCATAGAGAGAAAACCTGAGCAAATCAAATGCTCTAAAGTTAGGAAATATATTCCTAAAGGGTTGATGAGTGACAAAATAGTAAGGTTAGTATTTTTAGATTGGGAAACACCTTATGAGCTACTATTTTGGTTTTATCTCTGTGTACCTACTATTTGTAATAGTGGAAGAATTATTCTGAGTTTTGTCCGTAGACGTAACCGAAAGTTAAGGATGAACCACATTAAAAATTCTGTATTCATTTTGCTCATTTTATTTTTCCTTTTCACAAAATACACCCGCTGCGCCCAATACAATCTACCTGACAGTTGGCTAATTCATGTTATCGACCTGTCCAAGATACACCAATGGCTTATAAGGCTTATGAATTAAAATGGATAGTAGTCATTATTACGTCTTATCTATAATAAGTGAACTGGACATGAAGGGGAGGGGTCAGGAGATAGATGGTTGAAACTGAGTCCAATGTGAATCACTAGGCATTTGGATCCACACGCACACAACACACATTTGCCCCTTTCCCAGCAATTCACTGCTCTGAATGGTTTTGGTTGTGCTCGTTAGGAAATGGCATGAAGTGGTACTACATCAACCTTTGTCCTAGTAAAAAAAGTAGGCAATTAACTTGTGGTGATAGAATTTATCACCCAAATTTAGAAGACATATTTATGTACAAAACTATTAGCTTGTTATTGCATTTCCTAACAAAACTATTAGCTTTTGACGGACTATAGGTTGTTAGGTCATAAAACCCTTTTCTTTTAATATACTACATTAGATTACAAGTGGGCAGATAATAATGTTAAGAAACTAGCTATTGCTATTTAGTTAAAGTAACAAACACTGAAAAGGATAAACAGTATGTCCTCTTATGGAATTCAAAAGCTGATGGCCAGGTGGTAGAGTTAGAGATCTAGCGTTGGACTCAAGCCCTACTTTCATCAATTATAAAAGAGAACGAAAATTATCTGGAGTATTTGTATGCGTGAATATTGTTGGAGTTTTCACTATTATAAATACTAAAAAATAACTGAAAATAAAAAACTGAAATCATTTTTTCAAAGAACAGATATTTTATCAAATACCTTACATGCATTAGAAATTCATCCCAACATCAAAACCAAAATCACATCTTGTTCCTTCTATCACTAACATTTATACCTTAAAGTTGTTTTCCAATCACAAGATACACAAATAAACGAAAGTAATCAAATACCCAAATTAACTTTCATCCAATATATGAAAAAATACATGACAGTGGTTGTAAAAATACCTCCACCGAAGGACACGATGATAACGGCTGGAGAAAACAACACCGATGAGCAGAAGAGGGGATAACGCCGGAGATAAGAAAATAGCACGA
>JANIJH010000225.1:17265408-17284345 GCA_024520975.1 Erythroxylum areolatum | reverse complement strand
ATTTTAATTAATTAATTATATTTTAATTAGATTTTAATTAATCATGTAATTAATTATATTTTAATTAACTAATTAGACTTTAATTAATTAAGTAATTATATTTTATGTTGATTAATTATTTAAATTAATTAATTAGTTAGATTTTATCTTAATTAATTTAATTTATTGTAATTAACTAATTAATTAATTTTAATTATATTTTAATTTCATTTTAATTAATTAATTATATTTTAATTAATCACATAATTAATTATATTTTAATTAACTAATTAGATTTTAATTATACTTTAATTAATCAATTAGATTTTATGTTGATTAATTACTTTAATTAATTACTTAATTAGATTTTTTAATTATTTTAATTAATTAGCTTTTATCTTAATTAATTAAAGTTATTAATTAATGTATGAATCACTCCCATTCCTCTGGAAATCCAGATGAATAGAGTATTCCTTAAAACCAAGGAATCAAAATGATACCTCTTCAATGATATATCCATACCAACTATTAGTTTTAATTCCATTCCCACATCTTTTTTCTTAAACCCTCCAAACAAGCACCCCCTTAGTCATCATACAAGAGCTACATCATAGAAATTACTGGGAAAATATCATTTTGTGTGGGAAACTAAAGCTACCGGACCAACATCATTTATAGAGAATGTGAGATCATCAAATATGAGATTGTTTCGATCACATTCTCCATTCATTGACGAAAGGACACAATTATTTTCATGTGTTATTAGAAAACAGTGGACTTATGTCATGTGATTTTGAGGGAATTAATAAAATATATGGGTCGTATAGCAAATGCAAAGTTATAGTGCCCCATTCCCTAAGGAGGTTAAAAGAAAATGATCATTTTTTTTTTCATGTCTTGTCATGTAACCTAATATTATTTTATTTTATCTTTTCAATTACGGTAGGCAAGCAACTTGTTGAATCGTTATAATGATTTCGGTTACACAAGATGATCAGTAAACAACCACCAATATTATTCATAACCTAGTTAATCTTACAGAGAGAAATTAAAGGGTGGTCTCCTAAAATTAAGTTAATTCATATGCAAAAATAGTAAGATTCAATAACTGATTTTATTAAAGGGAAAACAATTAATACATAAGATATACAAATTTGATTGAAAATCGAGGATATTATAAATCATAATTAAGCAAAAATTAGGTAACTTCAAGCATGCAACAACTCAATTGAACATGTCGTTTTAAGAAACAATACCTAAATAAGCTTATTTTTATAAAAATTAATGAAATTAACTTTTTTGAGAAATTAAAAAATATGAAATTAAAAAATTACTAAAATAGAAAAAATGCATAAAACTTTTAAATGAAATACCAAATGATAAGATTGAATGAAACTGAAGGTTGTAAAACCTTAGGTTCCTTATTGTATTAATTATTCATCAATTTAAATTTTTTTAAAAAATTATTCATCAATGTTATAAAATCCTGCAAAGTTTTTAACAATTTTTAACGTCCCTGATCTTTATTGCTTAATTTTTGGATGATTATTTTAATTTGTTATCTATAATATTTTACTAAAAATATTCTATTGATGGAGATGATTGATAAAATTAATGAATACCCTAAGTATAATACATATAACTAATTTGAAATTGACCAACTGAAAATGGATCTTAGCAAAATGAATAATTTTCTCATAGGTTCATGTTTCAATTCATTTGGCGAGAAATAAAAGTTTTGGGAAAATCAACTTTTTAGGAAAATTTAAAGGCCTTGTATAAACAATATAAAATTTATCTAAATTTGGTAGCAACTTTACAAATACACAATTAGATTCAATATTTCAATAACACCCATTTTGGGTTTGTAGCTGAAAGCCGAAATATTAAGTTGAGATTGTCAACAGACGGATTTTAACTTTTTGGGCAATCTGGCCAACAATATATATTTTTCTATTATTTCATCAACAATATATTGTTATATATTGAATTTATATTGTTCTGTTACTGGAAAATTCAATAAAATGTGAATTTTAGGTTAAAAAGATGCCATCAAAGAGAAAACAGGATATAATGTGGCTAAGGTTTAGGTTACAACGATTTGGAGAAGCCAGTGCATTCCAAGGTGAAGTATCACATTATGCATATGCTACTGCACATCCAATGATGCATCACCTTATGTACCTGCTGCTATACCATCCAACAGCTCTGCTATATCATCCACCAGCCCTACACTATCCACCACCCCTATACCGATAGAGATATTAGAGGTAAATGTTGCAGATGAAGGAGGCAACCTCTAGCCTGGGGCTAAGGGAGTTGATGGAATAAAGTACATCACAATTGTCAACAATTTGTAAGTAAAATCCCTGCAATTTTGTAATACATGATAATATCATAAATTTATACTAAAGTTATAGGTTTTAATTTGAAAATGATCTAAAATAACTTATATATTAAGTTGGTTTCGTCTAGAACATGCTCAAGAAATATCTCATCTAAGTTAAGGAGATGATAGATCTTGAGGGTTATATATGGAAGAATGTCTCTTAGCAAACAAATGATTTTTCTTATCAAAAGTTTGAGGTGTTCAAAATATATTTTTAAATATTTTTCATTTTATCTAAATTTATACATTAATTAGATAAATATTGTTGTTTATAAAAAATTATTTTTTTAGAAAGATTTTTTTTTAGGATCCAAATTTTGATGATGTAATTTATAATGTAAGGGAGAGGCAAGCTTGTACACGTTATAGATACTTTCTTGCTTCGATACACAAGAATGGTTTATGAATACCATATATATCTTAAAAAATGTGGAGTCATTGGCAATAGTATTGGGTATCACCCGAGGCAATATCCATTTCAGAGTGCAATTCTTCCAACAAACATCAATGACCAGACGGAGAGAGCCTACCCGTAC
The DNA here is from genome assembly GCA_024520975.1 of Erythroxylum areolatum. Lineage (NCBI taxonomy): Eukaryota > Viridiplantae > Streptophyta > Magnoliopsida > Malpighiales > Erythroxylaceae > Erythroxylum > Erythroxylum areolatum. Next base: position 17,281,441 of record JANIJH010000225.1, on the reverse strand, counting down.
ATACTGGAGGATCTTTGAACCACTAGGAGCACTTCAACTTGTAAGTATAAAAACTTTACACTTATATTCTAATTTTTGTACTTTAATGTATGAAATTTGATTTCAATGTAATTTGATGTATGAAATTTAAAATGAAAATATATGTCCAATATGGAGAATAATAATGTTACAAATCTCTTATGCCATTAATGACTGTGTTGTTGAGTTAAATTTTTTTGTCTAACATAGGGTATATATCATAAAAATAGAGAGGAAATTCTGTCGAAATTTTTGTAAATTATCATTTACTTATAATAATTTATTCTGATGCAGGAAGCCTACACCATGCCAGTTCTTTTTGCTCACTCACACTAAGAAGCATGATGGTATGACCTTCATCAACACCTGATTTAGACAAGTTCATGTATGTAAACTCTATACTTTAATATTAGTTCTTAGAAAGTATCACTTATTAACATAAACAATTATAATGATAGGATCAAATATAAGAAAGCATTGAACGACAGTCTCAAAACTCTAAAACTGTTGACAAGAGTCAGGCATATCTTGATGCAGTGGGTGGTAAGGACAGTTGTGGAAGGATTTTTAGCTTAGGTTTATTTGCAAGCACATGTTATTCGTAATCCTCCACATCCATTACAGCTACATCTAATAGGTGGTTCGCATCAAATAAGAGAGTCCTCCATATTGAAAGCACAGTAGAGAGGTTGGCAACTCAGTTGCAATAGTCGATGGAGTACATAGACCAACTTCGTAATGAGATGGTTCAATTGAAGGTGATGGACAATACCTTATCGCAATAGTCAAAGCATCCACCTTCACCATCTGTATAAGTGAATGTATTTGATGTTTTGTTACACTTAAGTTTTTGTACAAATTCTTAATTTACAATTAATTACAATGATTACTTAATTGTGTACATTTTAATTTTTTATTATATTAACAATCAGGATAATGTTTACTTTATATTAATCAATCAATGTTATATTATTTATAGAAATAAAATATACAAAAAATTCATAAGATTATGAACAGAAAACTTGAGTAGGAAGTAGAAATTTATCAAAGTTAAAATTTTCGATGGAACTACAATATTTCGTCGCTAATTAGCGATAGGACTAAAACTTCTACCAACGGAAAATACCATTCGATCACTAATTAGCGATGAAATAAATAAATCCATCCTTAAGTTACCGACGGAATATCTCACTCCGTCAGTAAAAATTTAGCGATGGTTAATGTTTTTGTCGATAAATTTAGGGACGAAAACATATATATCCTTCAGTAACTTTAGCGACAGACATACAATTTACCACCGGTAAATTCACCGACAGAATATTGGGATTCCGTCCACAGAGTAGCGACGGAATTCTATAAATCTTTCGGTAAATTTTCTTTAACTTACCCACGAAAATCCAAAATTCCATTGCTAATGGTACCGACAAATACACAAGTTATCGTTGCTAAATTTACCAACAATCGCTTCTTTGACATTTCTTTCCGTCGGTAATTTTCGTTGTCAAATTTGTTTCCCAACAAAATAACTTTATTTTCCGTCGGTAATTTTCGTCGCAAATATTTTTTTTCTTGTAGTGAATCTTCTCGTAACGATGATGTTATGTCACCAAACAACTTTATCTAGTAAATGTTGTATAGACTTTAATTTTTAGTTAATAAAATATAATTTTTAAATAAAATAAATTATAAAAATACTTAATTTTCTTTTCTTTCTCTCTCCCTGATACTTCTTGCCACAATAATTTTACAAGACTTGAAATCACTTTTTCTTCATCCTCTTCCAAGCAACAGATTACCATATACGCTTTGACTAGATATGCTCATCTTTTGAGTTTTTCCAAAAAGGTTATTTATTATAATAATAATAATAATAATAATAATAATAATAATAATAATGATGATGATGATGATGATAATAATAATAACAATAACAATAATAATAAATTAAAATTAAAATATTTTATTATTATTTTTTGAAATTCTCATTATAATTATAAAATTTAATAAAATTTTAGAATTTTTTTTTGTAATCAACCATTTTAAATCAAAACTCTTTAAAATTTAAAATTTTGAAAATTTTGTTACTTACCGATAATTCTTCTAGTTACCTTTTATTAATTGTCTCCTTTAAAAAATAGCTTGGAAAGACAAACGTGTTTAAATTTTTCCACATGCATAGATACATCACATGTTGGGGAGTCATGGGTCCATGCATCACATGCATGGCAAGGCAACGAAATTGTTGGAATCAAAATTTCAACCCTACGACATCCTTAGAAAATTTAGAATCCATGTACATGTATAAAACAGATTATAAGAACAAGAAGTTACAACTTATGTACCTTGTAAATACTCATTTCTTAAATCTTCTCCTTGTTTAGGTTATAGCAAACACCAAACAACTTCCTTAGCCTCAAGAGAGCACACAAAGATGAAGAAAAATCAATGTGTAAGGGTGGGTAGAGCACCAAACAAGATAAGTTTGAGTAGATGCTCTAGTGAGAGCTATATCAAGACCAAGTTTCTTGCAATTAATCCCATACAACTATTGCTTAAGATTGCATGAATAAATCTCAATATCACTCTCCTCTCAACTTCCTGAACTCTTCTGGACCCTTAATATCTCTATTAAGTGTGTTTTATGGCTAAAAATTCGAGTGCACATAAGTGAAGAAGTCACTTATTTATCACCTGTCATTAAGTCGGTCATGATCGTGGCTTGCTTAAATGATAGCCATTCACACTTTGTTTTTCATCCAATCTTTTATGTGTGTGATCCTTAGGTTCCGAGTAATTTTGGCCACTTAAATTAACTCTTAATCTGAGCAAATCATGAAGGATTTCATGATGCCAATTTACTAGAATGTAAGTGGATTAACACTCAATCTCTTTGATAGTTAATTATCTAACTTACGAACCTTTCCTTGGTCAATTACTGTGCAATTCTTCCCTTCACCATCTTATACCCTACTTGGTTTGGAGTATAGGCTATGTGTTAACTCCAACTAGACTGACTATATCAGATTTAGTCCAAGTGATATTAGTTCTTGTCCTAAGGATCTCATTACTCTATGTGTCATTGAAGACTCTCTTCATGACATTGAAGACTCTCTTTATGACACATAAGTGCTCTGACCAGAGACTTTTGAGTAATGATCCTAACAAAAGGTCGTTGGTGTCATCTCCTTCTATCAGGAGTGGTGAATACTTTATTGACTACCCAATTACCTTCGAATACTAATAGCTGTACCCAATCACCACCCTATGAGCAACATCATCTTGAGGCAACAAGAAATGGTGTCAAAGCATAGGATCATTATCCAAGATATCCTTGAGTACTTCAAGTCTAAAGATATTTGCATTATTGCTATGACGAGATTAATCACTGACATTTGATAGATTATCCATATGATAATCTCATAGCGGGTCATTTGATGTACTTATACTCTTAGTAAGCATCCACCTGTTAACTCTAAACATCTCATGCTTACAGATTATGAGATCCACAACTTGATCAAATCAAGGAGTATAACATGTGCTAATCTATCCGGATTAACAATGTCTTGTCTCATTAATCCTATAACTAGGGATAATTTAGACACTAACATAATTACACATGATAGGAATCTCATTATCATAATCTCATCATAATTTCCTTCATGCTATATTTTGTATCATGTACTTCATTAATTCGATTCAAGATAGAAATCAATTCATAAATAAATGAACATCAAATTAATGAAAATTGTCTTTCGCTTTATTAATCAAAATAAAGTTTGTACAAAAGTGCTAAAGGTGATTACCTTTAGTGCACTACTATAACATTACAAGAGTTTATTAATAGTTCGCAAACCTAAAATGTTTTAATTGATTTATTTTTTATTTTTTTTATTTATCATATGTGTATATTATCATTTATATTAAAAATATAGTAATATTATATATATAATTAATATATTTTATTTAATAATTAACCAGTGCCGATTCTGAGCAAGGACAGCCAGGGCACCTGCCCTGGGGCCCACTTTCACTCTCAGTTTAGCAATTAGTAGCATTTCCATGTTTATTCCCTTAGTTGTTGGAGGATATTAACTGCTATTTAATGGTTATAGAGAGGGAAAGAGATAGTTTTAGGTTGAGATGATTCTCATATTATTACATAATCTTTTCAGCTTAGTCAATGTTAACTTCTTATACTTATAAATTCATTTGAAACATCTTATACTGTAATTTTTTTATGTCCATCAACATATGAATCTAAGATACTCCAACTTAAAATTTGCAACAAAGGATTTTCACGGTTCTGACTTCTGAGTTTTAAGTGATAAAAAAATTAATAAACATTAATTTTTTATCACTCAGAATTTTTGATTTTATGATCTTTTTTAATTTTTAGATTATTATTTATAAAAATATAATTAAGCATTAATAAATAATTTAAATTTTGTAATTGTAATTTTCATTATAATTGTGACTATAGTATCAGCTGAGAGAAGTTTTTCAACGTTAAAATTATTGAAAACCTACTTGAGGTCATCAATATCACAAGAGAGGTTGAATGATTTATATATTTTATGTACCAAGAAGGACATATTGGATAATATTGATCTTAATAATATTATTAATGATTTTGCATCTAGAAATCCACGTAGAAATATTTTCATAAATCATGATCATCTGTGTATTTGTTAGTACAATTCTCTTAGTATTTTGCAGTCTAATATTACTGTTCGATTGCTGCTATTGCTATTTTGTTGTTATTGCTACTATTTTTAGTGATTTTATTGTTTTTAACATTTGTGAGATATTATTAGCTGATGTTATAATCATTTAATATTTTGTTGAGTATGTAGACTTATAAATTGAGTCACTTACGTATGTATATTAAATTTTAATAAATAAAAATATGCTTTAAAAATTTACATGTTTGTATATTGCTAATTTATTGGGACCTTTTTTCTTACTGCTCAGGGCCTATAAAACGTTAGGAACGACTCTATACTTAACAAATATTCATTCATTATGATCGTTACTAGCTTGCTTATTAATTTTATACTATAATAAATTAATTTTTTCATTAAATTTTAATTTATTATATGATAATAAATAAGATATCAATTTTATATTTAATTAATAATTTATATTTTACAAAATTTATTTGATTATTTTTATTGTTAATAAATAAAATTAAAATATATTGGTTTATCATATTTACATATATTAGCTTATATTAAATATAATAATATTTAATATGTAATTTTAATCAATATTTTGAATAATTAATAACCATTATTTTATTATACTTTGTTAATGATTAACAAGATATTTGATAGTTTCATATGATAATAACATAATATATACTAATTTTTAATTATTATATAGTAATAATAACAAATAGGATTACCAACTAAAAATGACTAATAATGCTTACTATTAATAAATAAATATTGACTAATTTATTTTTTGTGTTAAGAAATATTCTTTTTTTATAAAAATAGTCAATTTTAAAGAACTTATTATCAACTTTATTTGATTTAACATTAAGGTTAATTAATTTTTCTTGTTATATTGACTTTATGAACTTAACAATATTATTGTTAATTAGTCTTATAAAATAATAATAAATTACTCAAATTAATTATTAATTATTTACAAAGAAATGAACTAAAACTAAAAAGAAGAAGATAATTATCTTATTTTTTGGTGTTATCATATAATACATAAAAAATTAATTAACAACTTAGTTTATTATCATATAAAACTAATAAATATATTATTAATTATTAATAAATATGATAAAATAGTGTATTATTAATTATTAAATAATTAATATTACATATTAAATATCATTATAATACTTACTATATAAATATGAACATCAATAAAATAAAAAGAATTTTATAGTTTTATTTATTATTAATAAAAATCAATCAGCTTAATTAAGTAAAATACACAGACACCCTTTCTGTTTTTCTTGATTTAAAGAAAATCCTATGTTTTAATATTATGGAAAAAATCATACTTTATTAAATAAACACATATAACTCTTTATTACCTTTTTACTAAAAAAAAATTGATGGAAGTAGCACATGACATGGTTTGAAGCACGCCACGTAAAATAAATTAAAAAAAAGAAAGTATGTGTTTCCTTTTAAGAATATATGAGGAATTTGCTTGAAAATATTAAACTATAGAAGAGTTTTCTAAGAATGAGTCAAATTATTAGAAAAGTGTGAGGCTTTGTTTTTAATAGATTAAATTATTAACATATAAATATAATAAATATACCATTAATTACCAATATTCTTTCTTAATTTGTTAATATATTATATATTATTAATATAAATATAATAAATCAATTTATTTGACATATATCTTCTATGTAATTTATAATTAGATAAAGCCCAGAGTAACTATTCACTTGGAAAAAAATTGCTCTATTTCTCATTTATCAACAAATTTAGGGAGAAATTTAATAGAAGGGAGTCTCAAAAAAATTTGATAGAAAGCCAAAAATTATACAGAAAGCTTGCCTTTTTATATATATATATACATTAACATTAATTACGGAAAATCTAATGTTATTTCCCCGTTAGTTTTGGGGGAGAATTAGTAATTTTAGTCCATCAAGGTACATCTGATTTATAAAACAGAATACACATAATGAAGTAATATACTAATAACTTTACAATAGATTTTTTTTGATTCAGGTAATTTTCTTTTACTTAGGAATCTCTTCCTTTTCTGGAATACCTTACACACGAAAAAAATCAAAATATTACAATTTATAGAAAGCAAAATTATGAATCAGAAATTTTAAAAAGAAAGGTGATCAAGAGCTGCATAGAGGAAACTTAAGAATTTCCGTTCTGTCCCTTTCATTTCAAAAGTTGTTTCTATTTACTTCTTTTTGTAGATTTTGATTGAAACGCTTCCATCTGCACTTGTACGATTTTAGAAATCATCGTTAATTAGCTCATTATACAACAGAAAAATGAATTGAAAAACAGCTTGGAGATGAAGCTGTGACCTTCGTAAATGTGAACTTCGTACGTATATTGTTTTACATAGTAATTCTATCTTAACTTACGTGCTCAATACATTAGATGTATATATGACCCCATTCTTGCATTTTCTAAATAAAAAAATATTTCTTGCATTGAAAAGGAAAATCTGATAAGTCTTATGGTTCCTTCTCTTCAATATGTTATTTTATATCCGACAACCAATCGTTTTGGTTGTAGTTTAGTGACAATTATTTAAAGATATTCTTTATCTTGTATATGTTTAGATGTATATAATAAAGTTCATGAGATAATTGTATATTACAAATAAAATTATAATGAGATTATAATTATGAGATTTATATTACATTTATATATTATCCCTAAATGATTCCCAATCATTGTGCTATTAAGATTGTTCATTAATAAAATACAAAAATACTAACATAAGCTATGTTTTTTCTTATGAAGGAAGTAATTGATCTTATAAGCTAAAGTATAGAGATACTTAACCAAACGTATAGGTGCTTGTTAAAGAACAAGTTCACTGAACAAACCCGACATGAGAAATCAATTTGAAGCATTACTTATATGTCTATGGAACTAACACTTTCTGCTTAACCGTCTCTGTAAGAGTTATAGAGTTCTCTCAAACCATTATGTGGATACCATTAGAGGTCAGACATTTGTGCGGTTACGATAGTTGAGATGAATCGATTTTAAAAATGATTCGAGAGATATGATAACAAAATGATCAAGTTTTGGAATAGGGTACGAATTAAGTTTTCGCTTTATTATGACTCGTGTTAATTATTTTATACATTAAATATATCTTGGTTTTCAAAAAATTCAAGATTATGAAATTTTTTTGTAATTATTCCACTGTGGCTGAGATTAAATCCTGACCCGATTTTCCAACTCCATATAGATGTATAAATTAACAGTCCAGTTCTGCTACATATTTTATTAAATTCCCAACACCATATAGATGTATAAATTAACAGTCCAGTTCTGCTATATATTTTATTAAATTCTAGCATTGTTGTTCCCTTGTTTGTAATATGGGAAGAATCGCATGTTCATTTGAGTTGCTTCACGCCAGGAAATATTATGTTATACACACGGTGTTGCTGATGCCTGCTCCGGAGCTGTGTTATATAGAACTTAATTGTTCATTTAAAAGTTTCACTAATTAAACATTAAATCCGATTCCCAAGAGTTAAGCAGCGGAGGAATTTTTATGGTATAGAAACCCACACCTTCTTGAAAGTAGTTTACAATTAATTTAGTTATACTATATCAAGGTTCAAGTATATCACAACGTCGAAGTGCGTGAATCAGTAGTTACTAACTTCACCAGAAATTGAAGTTTGGTATTCTATTGTTCACATTATGCACTTCTTTTCTAGCCACGATGGTTTTAAAAGTTTTACAAAGAAAATCATTTGATACGGTAGACATGAAGCTTTGCTCTCCCGCGTAGTTACTGCAGTTACGATAATAGGGCTGTGTTTCCATTTTACTGTTTAATCTTCCAACAAGATAAGTTCAGAGACTGAAAACTAACAACCTTATGATCAGTGAAAAAAAGTTCTGAAACTTGGAACATTCCCCACTAGACCTTGAGAATTCCTAAGCTATTCAGCAACGGCAACGTTTTGGAACTTTCCCTTTTGAGTGGCTTGCGATGTTTGGAAAGCAACGCTCTGTCGTAAACTGTTATTTATCCATAATCTTGAATCTGTTCTATTTCATCTGCACGCAGCTTGAAACAAGAAAAGCTTCCTGGAAAATTTTATTAGAGTCCAATATCAAAAACCTAGAATCATCGAGAGAAGCATCAGCAGCCTTATACATAAATGGCTATATGGTCAGATCATCACCAGACAAAAGACTAAACGTGGAGCTGGAGCAAAGTATCAAATCAATTCAAGAGGATGAGGAGCGTGGATTTTCATTTTGTTGAAAATAAAATCTGTCGTGAACTTTGTTTTGTTCAACTTGTAACTTGAATCTGACAGTTTTTTCGTCCTGTCCTAAGTTTATGGCTCAAAGTGATTCTACGTTTAGAGTCATTGGCAGTAATGAACACAAAGAAAAACTTGCGGATCATCAGGAGATGCATATATCATAGCACTTCGCTATATTTCATTTATGTGGAGATTATAATCATTTACAAGATATACTCCTTAGTCCTTAGCATCCTGTAAAACTTGGATGCGGTATAAAGACTATAAGAAGAGTCCAAACTAATGCTTGAAAATGCTCTACTGGGAGACCATGTTAAGAAGCGAGGCTCTTGTTTTAATCAAGCCCCTGAAGACACTTTGCAAGCCATTCTCAAGGTCTTGAATGCTGGTTTTTAACGCTTCCAGCTTTTCCTGGGAAGCTGAAGCCTTGTCAAATTTGGACACTTCACTAAGAACAGTATCAACACTCTCCCACTCGTTCTCCTTTTCTTGTTTTCCTTCACATGCTATTACTCCCTTGTACATTAGCTTTGAAACAAGTGACCACCTGCTTTGCTTTAGCTTTGACACTGGGGTCGACAGGAAGGAAAGGAGGGATCGGAGTATTGAACTGTTAACTGAGTTTACTTCTCTAAGCACCCGAATCACAGCAGAAAGGTGAAGGTCTTGTTCTACAAGAGGAGATAGTCCAACTTCATTTTCCATTTGCTTCAAGGCCTCAGTGAACCTTTTCGCGTTTTTCTTTATTTTCTTTCTGAAGCAAGTGTAGTTGCTAATTTCATTGTCAAGGTTTGAATCATTTTTTCTCCTTCGAATTGCTGATTGAAGAGCTTGAACATGTTCCTTAATTTGCAACATGAAGTCCCTTGTAAGGCCACAGATATCTAAGAGGCTAACAGAACCATCCAGCAACCCGTCAAGAAAATTTTCACTTTGATGACGAGAAACAGCCTCTTTTGTTGATGCCATGTGGAGTATATCATCAACACATTTATACAAGTGATCTACTCCTGATAGGCCAACTCTAATAGAATCGGTTGTTAACTTTGATGAGGCCTCCCATGTTTTAAGCTTGTTCAGCTCTTCTTCAATTCTCTGGGTTGTAGGGTGAGATCTTGAAGGCAAGCTAATTGATCTTGCATGGAACCTGCTAGCCATGATTGAAGTGTTTTCACGGGAAAGTAGGGAAATTGAGATGAGTTAACCACTTCCATGGCTCTCTACTTATAAGGACACAATCATGCAAATGAAAGATGATTGTAGCCATTTAGGTCAATGTGGTGAGCATGTGAAGCCGGTGTGAGCTCACCTCTAGATTCGGTTACCTTGTCACATCTTTGGCCAACAGAACTCCAACAATATGCTTGTTTAAAAGTCCTTGCAATTATGAAACAGTATGAGTTGTCTTGTTATTTTGTCATTTTTGTGTTTGCTATGCAGATAACAAGATGAGTCATCCAAAATACTGCCTTCCCTACTGCCACATTACCCTCCCCATACGTTCAGCATTAAAAAATTTCAGCCCGAAAGATGTGACCAGACTGTGTTGTCCTCTGTTGGAGGAACCTTGAGCACCAAAAAGGCTTTAAGAAAATGGAGGCCTTAGATCTCCGGAGAATTAAAAACAATAACAAATGGTGACTACAGTGCTAATGAACGTATGGGCACTATTCTATATGTGCACGAGTGGTTGGTTCGCTTCCTGTTTCTATTCTATTTAACATCATGATTTTGTTATCCCTTTCCATCGACTTACTCTGCAATCGTATACTCAGGCATTGACACGTTCGTCGCTCGTCTCTTCAGCACGAGTGAGTTGTCAGTGATGATGTGGCCATGTGGTTTCTGGGAGACAGGTGGTGGTGCTCTCTGGCAGGCCAATGAGATTTGGCCCTACGTTTGTGCAGCACTCTCAGGAAGTAGCCTTTTAAGAAAATTTTGAAGCTTTAGCTAGGGTAAAGTACTAATACTAATTAATATCTGTTTAAGATAACTTTAAAAATTATAAAATAATCATTAATTTCATAATTAAAATTTAATTTTATAAATTTACTATTAATAATAATTTGAATAATTAAATATAATGGAATATATATGGTGTTATATAATTTTTAAAGAAATTATAAAATATAAATTAATATAAGAAGCATTCTTTATCTCTGTTAATATAAAAGCACAGTGGCTTAAAGTTGATTGTATTGGAATCCCATCTTCCATTCTCATATATACAAACTTATAGAAATATACAATCTAAGAAGTAGGAACAATTGTAGAATGATGAATGTAAGAGGTAAATTAATTGGCACAGGTATCTAAGGCAATGTTTAGTTGGACATAAAGTTTTTAATAAAATAAAATAAAATAGAATAATTTATAATAGAATGGGAACATAAATAGATGTAATATTAAAAAAAATATTATTTGGAAGAGATGAAATGGTTCATAATGTAAAATAGTAAAATGTTGTTTAGATGAAGAGTTTATAATGTAATATAGTGTAAAGTTGTCTATCATTTTACATTCTATCCTAAACCTTCCAAATTGGAAGTTTTTTATTTTACTGTTTGGAATAAATGAGATGTAATATGAAAGTCTCCTCTTCTATCCCATCCTGTCCCATTTCATTCCATTATAAAATCTCCTCTTAAACGATGGAATAATATTACATTATATTTCATTCCATTATAAAACTCTCAATCAAACATAGCCTAAAGGAAGAAAGAATTGTTGAGGATTACAATAATGACATTAAGAGAAGATGATATAAATACTTTTATAACCTTTTTAATGGAAGTGTAGAGGATGCATCTTTTTAGGTGATCTTAGCATGTTTGAGAGGTATCGTAACTTTACTTGGTGTTTGTAGATCAAAGGGAAAGAACTAATTAAAAGAGCTTTAGGGGAGATGAAGAGTAGAAGGACGGTGAAGCTTAATGAGATAACCATAGAGGTATAAAAGAGCCTAGGTGAAGATAGTCTTACTTGGCAAGCCAAGCTTTTTAATATGATCCTTAAATACGTTAAAATGATGGATGAGTGGAGACTTGGTATGCTAAATCCTTTGTAAGAATAAAGGAGACATTCAAAGCTGTAAAAACTACAAAGGCATTAAATTACTTAGCCATACTATAAAGTTTCGAGAGAAGGTGATTGAGAAGAGAGTAAGAAATATATATATATATATATATATATATATATATCCTTGATAGAAAAAGGCTCAACAACAGGCCAGTAGTTGGTCAAGCTGAAGAAATCACTCTAGTAGTTAGGATAGATTCAAACTATATATATATATGGTTTCTATTGACTTAGAGAAGACTTTTGGTACCTAGGGAAATCATGTGGAGGTGATTAGAAGTTAGAGTTCCTATGATCTATATTCACATTATTAAGGATATATATAATGGTGTAAAGACTAGGGTAAGGATAATAGGAGGAGATACAAAGCATTTTCTATTAATATTAGGCTACACCAAGGCTTCTCATTAAGCTCCTTTTTATTTGTAGTGATGGATGTGCTCACTAAGAATATTCAAGGGAACGTGTCTTAATGTATATGGTTTATTGGTGATATTGTTTTAGTAGATGAGACAAAAGAGGGTATCAATGTCAAGCTAAAACTTTGGATATATTAGAGTTGAAGATATTTAAATTGAGTAGTAGTAAGACTGAGTACTTAGAGTGTAACTTTTTGGGCCATAAGTTGGCTTCCAATGTGGAGACAAAGATTGGTTCAAAAGTTAAACTATAGAAAAATGTTTTAAGTATTTAAGATATATCATTCAAAGCAATGGAGAGATTAATGAGGGCATTTTTCACATTCAGATCGTGGTTATTTAAATGGAGAATTGCAACAGGAGTTTTATGTGATTGTGTAGTGATTAAGTCAGCCAAGCTCTATGAGGTGGAATGTTGGCTCATCAAATATGATCATAGTCACAAGTTAATAGTAGCAGAGATAAGGATGCTCTGTTAGATATGTAACCTTAATATAAGAGATAAGATTAGGAATGTAAATGTAAGATATCTAGAAGGAAGCGTTATCAAATTTTCTCATTTACCTGATCAGAATGATTATGAAAATTTTACCCAAAGGTTTGGACTATTGGAAGAGTTTGAGTATTTAGAGTTTAGCTTAGTGAATGTGTTTTATAGGTTCTTAATTTGAATTTCTATTAAATGAGAATTTTGTCATTTATGAAGGAAATCAAGGAGATGATCAAGAGAGGCAAGAGGATCAAGAGGAAAAACATCCTTAAGCCAATTTCTTAAGCAAGGAATTCAAGGTGGGTACATGTTTATAATAGAGTAAATAAGCCACTAAATGTTTTCTTTGAATCAAGGAAGTTTAATGATTGCAATTGCATCATAGCTATTGCATTTATTGCTTCTTGAATGACTTGTGAAATTGTTATATGTTTGATATATGAATTGTGTTGATGATTTAAGAAAAGACTTTAAAAATGATTCTTTTTTAAAAGATAAATGTTTATAAAATCAAGATTTTAGAAATGATTTTCGAAATATCTTACGTTCATGAAAAACAAGTTTCCAAAATGTGCCATATAGGCAAACTGTTTTTAATTCATGAATTACATATTATGTGGGTTTGGTGTAATCCATTCAAGAATGTCATGTGCACGTTGACCAAGTTAAAGGCTTCTCCTGCCTATTCGCTAGTGGCACGAAGCTCCCTCATGTTTACGTCTACGCAAAACTACTATGTGGGATTGCGATAGTGCATCAAGTTTACGACTACACAAGATCATTATGTGAAAATGTGTAGTTCGTCATATTCATGAATTTACCCAAACTATTTTGATGTGTTTATGTGCTTATGATATATTAACAAGTTTGATGCATACATGATTAATTTGTGAATGTTGGTTAAGAATTTGAGAATAATAAGTTTTTCTAAATTCAATTAGACTTTGTATTTGACAAATGAACATTTCAATGAGCTTTAAGCTCACTACCTCCCATTTCGTCTCATCTTCAGGTGAGGAGCAAGAGATCGAGTGATCAAGAGCATAAAGACATTTGGTAACTACAAGATAGTTAGCATTCGTACTAAGTTAGTTTGATTTTTGAGTAACTTTAGCAACATATCAAACATAAGCATTCGTGTGTATTTTGCATTAAGCAAATGATATCATGTTGATATGTGATTAAAGTTTTGTAAAACTCTTTACTTTTGAAGTTAATGAAATATGAATTTGCGTATGGATGAGGTTAAGTTAAACTTAGGTATACTTAAGGAAGTTATCGATTTGAGATGATAACTTTTGAATACAAATTGTTGGTACATATAAGTGAGATGTGTTATCGTAAAGAAAAATAGGAATTTGTGAAGGATGTGAAGGATGAGAATTAGTGGTAAGTAAGGAATCAAATGAGTAAAGATTAGAGAGTTTTATGAAATAATGTTAGTAGTTGAATTGTCATGAAATGATGTTGCATTAGAGAAAGTGAATTTAGGAAAAGTTAGAATGAAAGTAAGGTTAGGATAGATGGAGAAACCTAGGGAAGGCTTTTAAGAGAACCCTTCCTGAAAGGTGTTATTATGGTAAATTGTGCATCTTCGTAGGGGTGAAGATACGAGGTTCACCGTGGTGTATTTATCCCGAGAGGAGCGGAGGGGAAAATTCTGGACCTTCGCTGCAACGAACTTTTCCTGAATGGTCTCCGCAGAAGTTCTCATCCATTCGTCGCAGCGAAATATAAAGTTTTTCACGACAAACCTGCCCATCAGGACTCAGGGATCCAACATTTATGGGATTAGAGCATGAAGATGAACCAATCATGGCTAAGGAGATTTCATTAGATTACAATCACGTTTTATGACTTCAAAGTTAGGCTCCAGAGATAGGGTCTAACATCTATCCTTAAGGCCATGTATATATGGGGTGTGGAAACAAAAGGAACCTCAGACGATTTGGCAGTATCAAATCACCCAAAGAGGTTCTTGCATCATAAAATAAATCAAGAGCTCAGAGAGCTCATCCTTTTGAAACAACTTAATTAAGCAGGTAATAGAAATATCCGAGCTTTTCTAAATATGTAAGAGACTAAGGGATTCAACATAAGAGCATGCAAGGACAAAGGACATGAACAGAGGGAAAGCAAGAGGAAGAGAAAATCGACTAAGGGATAATCAAGTATAGAAAGTAAATACAGAGTAAGAAGATAAAAGAAGGAACCTGATCAGAGACCTTTCTGAATGTCCTTTGAGGAAGGCCATATCTAGCCATAGAGAGAATTGCACCAGTAATCTTCACCTAAGAAAAGAAGAAAGTAATCAAATGAAGAAGCAAGGAAGGATGAAACAAGTAGAACTGTCTCACCTACGAGTGTTGGTTAAGGACCGAAACTTTATTGCCACTAAAGAAATCAACCCTAATGTTAGGCGTCGTTTCCAGAACCCAACCTCGGAATCATAAAGCGAAAAAAAACAAAGTGGGCGAAAATGAAAGAAATCAAAAGGGGAATTAAATAAAGCGCATGAGGAAGAAAACGAACGAAATCAAAAATCGAAAGTCGGCCAACTTCAGTTCGAAAACCAAAGGAATCGAAAGGCTCGCAATAAAAAAAAAAAAAAAAACGCTTAACTCTGACATCCGAATGTTGGAACTATAAAAACACACTTGGTCCAACCCAATCCAAATCGGTATAATTTTTTTTCTCAACTTTATTCAAAGCAATTTATTTCCCAAACGGAATGAAACGGTTCCTCTCTCGCCCAAACAAAGCATATAAGCAATGCTCAAAATCATTTTAACAAAATGAAATGCTTTCATACTTTTCATGTTCTTTTTTCTTCTTCTTTCCATTCAAATCAAAATGTCATGACACAATGCAATGGCATAACATTATCATTATTCATAAATCGCAATGAAAATTTCAATAATCATAATAATTTAACAATGCACATGCATTTTTTCACATTTACGACAATTCAATTTCAATCAAGTAAGCATATATACACATAAGCAAATTCTTTAAATCATTTAAAAAGAAACTTTAGTAGCTCATTACTCAAAT
>JANIJH010000225.1:17248486-17260141 GCA_024520975.1 Erythroxylum areolatum | reverse complement strand
CAACATTGCAATTATTTTTCAGGAATTGGCGAGTACCCCGTTAGTGAAACGGGAGTATGATCACTGCAAGAGAGTCAGAGTTTGAGGTCGGGATCAATTCACGTCTGCACTTGTGTCATTCTGAATTCTGTATACATTGTATTTCTGCATGATTAGTACTGTTAGTGCCGAGGGCCCCAACTGATTAATGCTATATTGCAATTTAATTTCTGAAATAGTGTTTTGATAAAAAAAATTTTCATATCGCGGGCCCAAATTTATTTACTGATTTACGCACACTCGATCGTTTTCTAAAAGAAAAATGCATTACCGAGTATTTGAACTGTTTTGACTGCTCTAGCGTACCAATCTCGTGAGGCACGGGCTTGGATATCACCATCGATATCGGGTTCGGGTCTTGCGGGAGTGGGATGCTACATTGTGAGATTGCGATAGTACGTTTTGTTTACGGCCACACAGGACCCTTATGGGAAATGTGTGGTTTGTTCTGTTACGGACCCACCCAAACTGTTCTAATGTGTTTAATTTATTTTGATTTGATTTATTGATTCTGATGTACGACTTATATGAGTTGTGAATTGGCTTGATAAGTTGATAATTCTGTGTTTTATGATTCAATGAGATTTTTGCTATGATCGTGAAAGTTTTAAATGGTTTTCGCTTATTGCCATTTATAAAATTGTTAGCCACAAGCTTTCAAACTCACCCCCTTTTTTTCTTCTCTTCAAGCGATGAATAAGATATTGAGTGATCGAGTCAAGAGTTAAGGCATTACTCCAATTTGCATATTTTGTTTTTGAAGTTAGATTATGTAAAACAATGCTTTAGTCGCATTTTGGGCGATTCTAGATTTTGTAAAGTTTGTATTTTTGGATTATAATGTAAGTGGCTTGAAATGCCCACTAAAGCATTATAAAACTCTTATTTGTTCTGATGTTAATGAAATATACATACATTATTCTCCGCTTATGATTTCCAAAGTCTTTATATTGCATTTTCAAGTTTTTCATAGGGTTAGGAATTGTGTATTGAATTTAAGGAGAAAACTATACTAATCTAGATAGAAATAGATAAAGTTGTCTTCTAAAAATTTGTAGCTTATCCTCTTAGCTTTCCAACACTATAAAGTACGTAAATTTTGGATATCAGAGTTGAGAGATATGAGTATTATAAATTGGTAATGCTGCATAGGATGTATATCATAACAGCCATGGTAAATGATGAGAGGTTGTGTATGTTATGAGTTGTTTGAGTTGAGATTTGGGAGTTTGATGCACTCAAACTAGTAATTTAATGTTTAAGGAGTGGTTTTGTATTAGAAGAAGTAAAATTAGGAAGATTATGAGTGAAAATAATGTTAGAATGGATGTAGGAAGCATTACAGGGGCTTTGGAGGGCTTTGGGAAACCCCCATGTCCATTTGACGGACTTTAGGTTCATTTAACGGACCTTCTTGGGTCAAAAATACCCCCAGCATTGCCCATCTTCTCGGGTGAAAAATGGCTCCTAAGCCCGTCTATGTCCTTTAGGCGGACATTCACAGTACAGCTACTATAGATTATGATTTTTGACCCTTTTAAAGGCAGAATCTCGCTTTGTAACTTACATGAAAGTTGTAAATCTAGAACTTTTCTTTCAAATTGTCCAAGAATGACCTCAATCCAAGCTTTATAGAAAAATTTATGCCAATTCTTCCAAGATAGGTACAATATGATTGAGGATATAAACATATTTGAATCTTTTGGCCATAACATCATCGTCTGACCTCCAAATGAATTGATTCTTGAAGAAATGGTTTCCTAACACATTATTCTATCCCTACATAAAAATTGGTAGCTTTTGGTTTTGATATGAAAAAGATTGATGGAAGGATAGTGAGGGGTCGACTGAGAGAGCATTACTAGGGTATGAACATACTTTGGCTTGTTAAGCATAACTTCTTCTATAGAGTTCCAAATGAGATAGTTCTTGCGTCAAATTAAACTAGAGATTTGGAGCTACAATTGTTTTGAAGAAGTCAATTATGATTTTGGTGATTGACTAGTATGGGCACGCCACTCTTGTTGGATGATGGCTAATAAGGGTTCATGGAAATAACCCTTCAAGGTAATACGCATGCTCACGTCTTATGATGACTCCAAACATTGGGCTCCAGAAATGGGATCCAACACTTAGAATTGAAATAATTATCAAGACATATCTAGCATACAATTTTAGAGGATAACTTAAAACTTGTTAGTGATAATTGTAGCTAGGTTATATAATGAACTAAATGATAAGTTACTATAAGTGCTGCAGGAGCATAGAAAAACTTCTGTACAAAAACTTTTCAACATTAAAGGGATCAATCCTTCATAATACATCCACACAATTTTAATGATGGAAGGTTAGAAATATGTAGTATATTCCTAAAAAGATTAAATCCAAATATGAGCAATATTAAAAAAGTAGAGGTTGTTAAACTATTTGACTTATTTATAATCTACCATATTTTTTATAGCTTATAGGTCCCAGTATAGGTATTACCAAAGAAAAGTAGGCTGAAGATATTTCCAAATGAGAAGAGTGAGTTAATCTTAATGGGCGTTAATACTAGATAGAGATTATGCATTAAATATAGAAAAGTAAATAATGAAACATAAAGAGCTACTTCACCCTTCCATTTATTCACCAGATGCTTAGATGATTATTAAGGCATAAGTATTAATATTTATAGGATGGATACTCAAGTTATTTTCAAATCCTAATTATAAATGATAATTAAGAAAAGACCATCTTTATATACCCCCATTAAATACTTAAATATCGTAGAATATCATTTAGATTATGTAATGACTAGCAACATTTCAAAGTTATATGATGCACTGGTTTATAATTGAGTAGGTTAAAAAAGGATATACAACCTTAGTAAGAATGGATATTAACGGAATGGTTTAAGAGGCAATGAAGGTATTTATGGATGATTTCTTAGTCTTTGGTGAATCTTATGATTAATGCCTATATAATTTAGAAAAGATATTAAAACGATGTAAAGAGACTAGTTTCATACTAAATTGGGAAAATTTCACCTCATGGCACAAGAGGTTACAATAATAGAACATAAAATTACACACCAAACAATTCAATTGGATAATGAAAAAGTTGAAAAATTGAGAAACTATGGCCACCTACATTAATCAAAACAATAAAAGGTATTTTAGCATATATTGGATTATATTGGTAGTTTATAAATGACTTCTACCTTCTCAAAAATAGTTCAAACCTTAATTGACTAACTTAATAAGGATGAATCCTTTAACTTTTCTCCAACTTGCTTGGAAATGTTCACAATCTTAAAGTAAAAGTTAATTAATTTGTGATGTAAGTGATTATAAAGGAGGAGTAATACTTGGACAATAAAAAGACAAACCTTTTTAAATAATATACTATACTAACAAAATTTAATAGATAATTAGAAATTTTATGTTACCAATAAGAAGAAGTTTATAGTTGTAGTATTTCTATTTAATAAATTCTATCGTATCTTATTTTGTCTAAAGTTATTATATACATAGATCACACAACATTAAGGTATCTTCTTTATAAAAAATGATGTTAAACCTAGAGATGGATTTTATTATTGTAGAAGTTCAATTTGGAGATTAGGGAAAGAGTAAAGAATTTAGTATTTGATCACTATAACATTTATAAAATCCAAATATGAAGAAGTTAGATAAAGAAGGTATAGATGATAACTTCATTAGCAATCAATTATACTTCACACAAAATATTTAGTCCCCTTCTTTCGGCTTGTGATTATACTTACTATTTAGCACTCAAAATTATCCTTAAGGATGTTTTATATCAATAAAAGAAGATTTTTTAAATTTGAAATAGAGTAGACTCTTATATTTATGATTTGTATAGATTAAGTAATAAGAAGATGCATAACGTAAGAAGAGATGGAGTCCATAATGTGACAATTTCATTCAAGAGAGGTAAAAGGTCACTTTGGGCCAACTAAACTATAATAAAGATCTTACGAGGAGGTTTTTATTAGCCAAGTGTAAGTAGAGATACTCACAGGTATGTGAAATATTGTGATAAATGTTAAATAATAGGTAAAATTTCTTAAAAATATGAAATTTTATTATTAACATTTTAGTTTATGAATTATTTAATGTGTGGAGGATTGATTTCAGGGGTCCATTCCTAAGGTCATTCGAGAATAAATACATTCTAATGGTAGTAGATTATGTATTTAAATGGATAAAATCAACAAATATACCCACTAATGATTACAAAGTAGTTTTGAAATTTCTCATGAATATATTTACCATATTTGGCATACCTAGAGTGATAACTAGTGATAAGAGAACACACATTCGTAATATACAATTTCAAAGATTAATATACAAATATGGTGTCACACATAAACCTGCAACCCTATATTACCCTTACACTAATGACTAAGTAAATATGTCGATCTTGAAAAGATTGTAGAGTATTTTTTTTAAAGATTGCTCACTGAAGATAGATAATTCTCTTCAGGAATATCAAAACATATATAAGATACCTATCAGAATCAAACCATATACGTTAATTTTCAAAAAAGTATGTCACCTACTAGTTGAGCTAGAGTATAAAGTATAATCGGCCACTACAATCTTAAATTTTGATTTAAAAAATGTAGGTTATAAGATAATTATCTAGTTGAATGAATTGTAGGATTTATGAATGTCCCATACAAAAATGTGAGAATGTGAGAACGTATAAGGAGTAAATAGAATGATGGCACAATCAATAGGTCTTAGTCAAGAAGCTTACAAAGGGTAACAAGTTCTTTTGTACAATTCTCGCCCAAGTTTGTTTCTAAGAACCTTAAATCCTATAGAATGGGTCTAATCACTATCATAAAGGTATTTTAGGGTAATTGAGATTTCACACCTTAATAACGCAACCTTTAAAGTTGATGGTCAAAGATTAAAATGATACTTAGGATGCAATATTGAGGAAGAAAAGAAGAGCTTCATCCTCAATGATTTACGAAGTTAACAAAGGAAGTCTAGTTAAAAGATTCCTGGAAAAGAACTTGTTAAGAGACAACCAAGAAATTTTTTAAATTTTAATTTTATTTGGAGTCTAATTTAGATTTTTCTTGATCAAATTTATTTCTACTAATAGTTTAGTAGGTTTTAATTTCTTTATATTCCTCTTTTATTATTTTAATTTAGATTTGGTAGGAAGTGAAGAAGAATATGCATATATATGAGAACATGACCTAGAGAAGAATTGCGTTGATGTGTTCAAAGAACATACTAGTGTGAAGCTTAAGAATTAGGTACATATTGATTTTAATTATTGTACATGGCTACGTACATACCTATATTCAAGATTATATTTTGTTTGAGGTTGAAAAAAAACTAATCCAAAGTTTAGAGACACACTTATCTCTTAAATCATGTCCCAAACTATGTCTCTACCTAAGTTTTTTCTAAATAACTATATAGCCTAAAACATACTCATGCCCTAAATTATGTCTTTACTTGAGTTTTTTCATATTACCGTATGAAATAGAACACATTTGTATCCCATACCATATCTTGTGATCAAGAGAAATAAGAAGATCCATAGCCTGAGACACATTTGATCTTAGATTATGTATTAATGTAATGAAGATAACAAGATTCACAATATAGGGACATAGTCATGTTACAAACCGTGCTCAAACCCAAGATCATAGTGCAAACTATTTCATATAGGAGATATATAACCACTTCCATATGTAAATGCCCTTTTCACTCAATTCTTCAATCTCTAACCTCATTTTCTCCATTTATCTTAACTTATCACACTTACAGCACAACACGCAAAATCAATCCCAAGCAACACCCAACCTAATTATGACACAAAAGATCTCCTATTAACATGATCCATATATGAATCAAGTGTACAGAAAAGCCTCCATACTATAAGAGTCAAGAAAAAAAAGAGGCACCACCAAAGAACCATTTCAACCATTATTGTGTCTGAGGTATAAATATCTTAAATCTTGAACTTTTGGAGATGGTAGGGTTGTAAGTTGCAATGCTTTGGAAACAATAAGCATATCATCTAGGATGAGAAGATATATTGAGGAATGGACAAAGTTCTTCAAGTTGGATGAATTGTGTTTCAAGGAAATAATTTGAAAAATCTTATTGAATATCAAAGTCAATAAAAATTTGGCATGAAAGATAAGGGTGGTGTTAGCTTTTTTTCTTGAAAATGAAATCTGGAACGTATTTTTCAATGAGTTTGGGTTCAAATGTTGATTTAGGTTATCCAGTTAAATTGAGACCCATCCGTTCAAAGAAGAATTGTGATGAATTGTTCTACCTAAGGTAACTACCAGAAGATTATAATAATATATTACAAAAGTTAAGTCTAACTATCCTCCTACTGAGTTCATGAATGAGAAAATCATATTCTTTGTTATTTGTTATAAACATTGTGTCATTACATATATCTTTATAAGGAGGGCTGAAAATAATGATATGGTTACACCTTAAGATATCTTTTATCTAGAGATTCTTATGTAGGAAGGATCATACGATCTTCAATTCTATTTTGTAACATAATATGATGATATGGCACAACATTTAATTTATATGTACTAACTAAATTATCAAGGAAGTAAAGTGTCAATGATAGGCTCCAAAATTTGACGTTGGATTCTTTCACGCTGGTTGCTAAATTTGAAATGATGTTAGCAATAGACATGATGAGAAATGTTAACGGTTAATATGTGTTAACAAAGAGTGAAAGGGACCTATTTGAGGTTATAGATGCACTTGTACTCCCATCAACAATCTAAAGGATATATTAAAAATAAAGTGTATTAAGGAAACTATATTATCATGCATCATTTAGAATAATTAGAGGCGTGATTGTCTACTTACCTCCTTGACAAAGGGAACTCCAAAAAGCCACCACATCCTTTAACAAATTAATTGTGCATATTATTCACTGCCATTGGCATTAATGACAAAAAGGGTTGTAACTTTGCTTGTTGTTTGATGATGGTCTTATTGTTTGATATTCGTATTTAGATTATCACTTTAATTTCTTTCCATACACATTCAAAACCACATTGATTTCTTCTCTAATTTACTTTTCTTTTAGTATATACTTTGGTATTTATTAATAGTTTTATATTTTAGTTTCATTTGTGTTTTATTTTGTTTTCTTATCATTAGTTTGTTACATGCTAAAAATAAATGGTAAATGTTGATTACTTTAACCATAGACAATATACGACATACATGCTAAAGAAATTTCTTTTTCCTTTCCATTTGCCTTCCTATTTTGATGTTTTTATTGCCTTATATTTTGTATTATTTATATTTGGCGAATTGAGGATAACCTACAAATTAAGAGTGGTGAGAAAAATATTTAGTTTTGAGACCAGGTATATTTTACCTTGGTGAATTAATTTCACCATAATTAACTTAATAAGTAACAATCCTAGGAGCTTTTAAGATTGAAAGGAGAATAATTAAGATTATTCATTTGAAGTTTAATTTTGTTTTGTTATTCAATTAACTTACGTAAATAGATAGGAGAATTAAAAACTAAATTAATTTTAACTCAATCCAATAATTTGAAACTGGATGCTTAATATTCATAATGACATATTTGTATGAATTTACATATTTTAAGTAAGAAATAGATTCTTTTTAAAGCATGTTAGCATCTCACTGAAAATACAAAAATGAAAATTATTGTAAAGGGTACTTCTCCAGTAGGTATCCTCGTGACATAGCTAATTGTAGAATAAGTAAGAACAAATGAATTCACTAATTGACTTTAAACTGAGTATAAGTCATTTGAATTAGTGACCTAGGTAATTGAGAGTATTCATGACAAAATACTTACTTTTGTTACATAAGATTAAATGACTTTTCAAACAAGCCCTCAATACTTATATGTTCTCAAATAATAAATGTTGTTATTTTTTTATTAATTGGTGTTACCTAAATGTTTGAAATCAAAAGCTTCTTAGTGTATATCACTTTATATATTAGGCCATATTATGTGAATTAAATTCATATTTTAAAGATTATTCAACTAAACTGAATTGATTTATGATTTAGTGAGATTATCTAAATTTTAACCAGTTGGTGAATTAGGTAATTGAGAGGATTGTGTATATATTTATTTCTCTGGTTGATTTCTTTAATTTTCTAAGATTGATATGTACGTAAATTAAGAATGATTGAAATAGATTAATTTAAGGATAAGTAAAAGTTTAAGTGTAATGATTTTTTCTATGTATGAAATGGACATTTTTTTTCTTAAGTATTTTGCTTTTACTTAGTTTTTGATTTTTTTTGCAGCTAATTATGGTAAATTGATCATGAGAGGAGCCTAGTTTTTTTTATTTCTTTTCAGTTAATTATGGTAAATTGATTATGAGATGAGATTATTAAATAATTGGAGGTATTCAAGTAAAAATTAAGAATCACAAATTTTGGATGAATACGATCTGACCCTTACTGTGTATGGCTGTATCCTATATAAATCAAGTGTAATAAAAGACATGAGCTAAAAATGAGACCAATTGGTGATGAAGAATGTCCATAAAGTAACATAGCTTAAGCCACATCCGTGCAAAGAATCTACATTAATTTCAAACAAAACTATGAGTTCTACAGTATGGGAGGACAAGTACGTTAGAGACTATATGCTAATTTCAAGAGAAACAGAGAGATTCATAGTTTGGAGACATAGTAGTAATTAACAAAGTCCATATACTAATTCTAGAAGAGTCAAATAGATCTATAGTTTGGACTATGGCCATAGCCTATACTATACCTAATTTTTAAAAGACTTTAGACACATTTTTTAATCTTTAAATGCTAAGGTTAATCATTCAAATTTATATTTATTCCTACCATGTTTTCTTTTTTTATCTATTGCTTTCATTGTTATGATTATAATTAGTTGCTAATATAGACCGATTCATTTTAATTTATGAATGAGATATATTCCTACGAATCATCTATGATCTTAATGAATAAATTAGTTATTCTAGCGATGGAATTGATTTTAATTCACTTTTGAATGCTCTGAGAAGGTCTGCCTGTGAGTGAACCACTACTTAGGTAATACAGTCTAAAAAACTTACGTGATCTTTGTAGTGTTAAACTGAAACTTTTTATAAATCTTAGTGCATTTAAATAAATGTTACACTTGTTAGAGATACGAGTAAACCAACTATAGAGTAAATCATCGTAAATCGAGAAAGGCAGTTTCATGGTCTAACAGGGCTATATCTATTTTAGATTAATCTATTCTTAAAATCATAAGTAATAGAAAGAAAAAAGACTTATTTAGACTTTGATATTTGATTGCATTACGTTTTGATCAATAGTTTGTTATTAATTTTTTAAACTACCTAGTAAAGTTTATTTTATATTTCTTTATTTGAAATTCATAAATTTATTTTAGTTGAGACTACCTATCAGTTTTACGTCACTTCTTCAAGAGACCGACTGTTATTCATTATTACTTATTAAATAAAGGTACAATTATTTTAATTATAGGTAATATATTAATAATAATTGTGTGTCCCAAAAAAATTTGGAGGTTTAGGCTTTCGAAATCTTCACTGCTTCAATTTAGCACTTCTTTGTAAACAAGGTTGCGTTTTATAAATTACCCAGGATCTCTTCCAAGCTGTATTTTCAAATCTAAATATTTTTCTAATGAGAATTTTTTAAAAGATTCTGAGGGGTCTCACTCAAGCTTTGTATAGAAGAGTATTTCTCGTGCAAAAAAGTTGTTTACTAAAGGTATTCGGTGGAGAATGGGAAATAGTGAAAGGATACAAAATTTTGAAGACCCATAGCTGAATGATAATGACAATTTCTTTATCAATTCGACCCCTCTTGATGGTATGGAAAATCTTTGGGTTAATGAGCTTCTTTCGGATAATGGACATATTTGGGATATGAATTTAATTAATGAAATTTTTGCTCCGTTAGATGCTGCTCAGATATTAAGCATCTCGGTGACTAGTAGAAAACCTTCCGATAAGTTTATTTGACATTTCATAAAAAATAGAGTTTAGTCGGTGAAAACGTAGTATAAAATTGCCATTGAAAAATTCTCAAAAATTCGTGATTTTTTTTAAGGGGATTAGAATCGTCTTTGGAATAGCTCGCTCTCTCCTAAAATTAAAGATTTTTTCTGACAAGTTTTGAAGAATTTTTTGCCATTTAAAACACAACTTGTTGCAAGGGGGTTCCTATTGATACACATTGTCCGAGATGTGGACTTGGGGAAGATGAAAACCATGTGTTATTCAATTATGCTTTTGCTGCAAACACTTGGCATATTAAAGACGTGAACTTTGCTAATACTCATGCAGTGAATATCATTTGAGACATTCTTATGGATCTTATGGTACCATAGAAATGTTTTTATTTGGCAACAAAAATATGTTTCTTGCACTAATGTGATTTCTTCGGCAGATAACTAAATTACCTCTTGGAACCAAGCTCATGTTGCCTTGGGGAAAGTTTCATCTAGAGCTTTTGCTGTCCTACCTCAACGACAATGGAAGAAACCTGCCCTTTCTTGGTTGAAATTTAATATTGATGCTGCAATTTTCTTGGAAATATCAAGCACAAGTTTGGCTGCTATTCTACAGGATGCAAATGGTAACTTTATTGAAGTTTTTTCTAATTTGATTACTATGGGGGTGCATCCTGTTGTTGCTGAAGCTTTGACCTTGAAGGAAGTTTTATCTTGGCTTAAAGAAAAGGGATTGAATAACATTGAGGCTGAAATGGATTGTTATGAATTTTTTTATCTAGTTTCGGGATTTTCGTTTTCAGACACTGAATTGGGGCTTATTTTGTCATATTGTATTGATCTTAAAAATCATTTTATGTCTTTGTCCTTTAAATGGACATATAGGGATGCTAATAAAGCAGCTCATAGCATTGCTAGGGTGGCTCTATTACAAGCTCACTATGTTTCTTGGTCTAGTCCTCCTATTTGGCTAGATTAAGTTTTATCTATTGATTCTTGTATTTCTACTAGCTTTGAGAATGAAGGATGTTAGTTTGGGTGTACGGGAGAGCCTATTGGCTCAGGGTTAGATTCATCCTCTTTCTCTTTCTATGTTTTATGCTAGTTTTTTTAATAATAATTTTGATGTTTACCAAAAAAAAACTTTATAACTTAAATAAAGTATATAGTTTATACAAATATCAGCCAACATATTTTTTCAAACCAGATAGACACTCTTGATATTAGCATATCTTTCTGCAATGATTTTGATGGTGCCTCCAAATAGATTACTTGGTGGCAGCATAGACAAGAAGGAAAGAATTGAGGTGGCAATGATATATTGCACGAAAATCTATTATCATGCTCCGGAAACTAGTGCTGGCAATATTGTTTTCGATTGTGGAATCTGATGAGTTTTATTATTAGCCGATAGCGGTTATTTTAAGTTAGTTAGTTAGTTAGTTATCAAGATTAGCTGATAGTATTCGTATTCATGTATAAATAGATGGAACGATGTACAGTGATGAGATAGAAATACACACAGAAAGTTTTCACAATTTTTTCTACCTTAAATTTGTTCATGGTATCAGAGCGGTGAAAGATCTTGTATGCAAT
>JANIJH010000225.1:17208675-17235270 GCA_024520975.1 Erythroxylum areolatum | reverse complement strand
TTGGGACAGTTTCAGAGCCTCTGGCTCAACGATTAATGTGCCCTTATTAGGACAGTTTAGGCGCTCGGTCACAACACTGAAATTAAAATGGAAATGTGTCACATGTGCATGTCATATGTATCTGATTTTGGTCTCTTGATTGAGTGAAAGGCTAATTACCTTATGCTTCTGTGGTAGTTCTGAATGTGGATTATGGATGTTTATGAAGTCAATTGGTTATGTATGTCTAATCGTGTGAACTATATAAATGGCCTATGTTCAAGTGAAATTGTGCAATATGAATATATGTTATATGGAACAACGTGTTGTATGAATTGAGTGAACCATCGATTATGGTTTCTCACTGAGTTCGCAAAACTCACCCAAAATTTGCAATTATTTTTTTTAAGACTCAGAAGAATACCCCGTTAGACAACGGGCGTATGACATCTGCTGATTAATGAAGTAGAGAAATGGTCGGGATCAGTTCGCGTCTGCATTAGTGTATTTTATTTTTTCCGAATTATTGGATTGATGATTAAGTCACTTTGTAAGATCAACATAATGAAATATATTGTATTTATGAAAAGGGCCCCGAGGCCACTGAATTGTTTATGTAAATTATTTTCTGCATAAATTATAATGTGTGTGTGTATGTGTTAAAAAAAATTATACTGAGTTTTGACTGAGTGATGTAACACGCTACCCTTGCGGGGCACGGACTCAGATATCACCATCGATGTCGGGTTTGGGTCACGCGGGAGTGGGGTGTTACATTTTACCACTTATTTTCTTCCTTTAAAAATTATTTAGGCAATCTCAAACAACAATTTAACCTTGCAAAGTCTCAAAAAACCAATAACTATTAGTCAAGAATATAAAATAATTCACAAGTAAGAAATACGAAAATCAAATGAAACAAGGAAGACTACTAAGAATACCAAATTGTATTTGGGAATGATTTCTTTAGGTTGCCTTCTTGCACCATTTTCTTTTGTTTTCTTTTTTTTATTTCTTAACCACGTGAACAATGGTAAGAAGAGCAAATTTGACCTTAACATTTTCATCAGAATACAAATTAGACTTTAATGTTTCAAAGTGTTGAAAATAAATTGTGACATTTTCAAAACGTTCAAATTCAACCCTTTATAGATGAAAAATAAGATGAAGTTATACTTTCATTATTCTTCTCCCGTATCACTAATGATATAGTCTAAACATATTATTTTTAATAAAATTTTGGGCCCTACAAATTCATATGGAAAACATGACTTTGTGGGACCAATCCCACTTAAAAAGTCTAATAAATTTAATTTATTTTAATAAATCTAATTAAATTTAGTTAACTCTAAATAAAATTAGTTATGATAACTTAATATATTAATTCATAATTTAACTAACCATAATCTAATAAATCAAAGTCCCTAAAGAGGAAACTGGAGAAGATGAAAAGCTATTAAAAGTTGAAGAGTGTGATTGTTACTCGATTGAAAACTGGTGGCCAAGCCAAGAGACCTTAGCTCTATTGAAGATAAGGTCTGATATGGATGCTTTATTTAGAGATTCAAGTTTTGAAGCTCCTTTATAGAAAGATGTTTGTTGGTCAATTTGGTTTGCTATTTATAGTTTTCATAAGAAAATTTAGTAGAAAAAAAGGGAAGTTGTGGTCTTTATTAGTTTTAGTATGTTACTCATAAGAAATGTTGGAGATAAGCTATTTCTTATTAGAATTTCCACATTTTTCACACTTTTTTTTGGAGAAGATACAAGTTACCCACTTAAGTAAAAGGAATGAAATATTTTTTTTGTATAAAAAGGAATTCATTTTATATAAGATTTCTATCAAATTTGTTGATTAGCAGCATATAGGACTTATAAACATGGTTTTACAGCTATCGCATGGTTCTTTTGACTATCCTTTTAAGACTTTGGTTATGTCACGTGTCATTTTATTGGCTAGTTCATTACTAAAGACATAAAGGAAAACCATGGGATAGTTTTCGTATTTAAAATGATACACTGTGATTGCATAGCTTTGGCTATAGATGAAGATGCTCCTTGCATGTTACTCAACTGCATGGTAAGGGTTGTGACTTGTGCCTGCAAAGTAGTAACAGAGTCAATTGGGATCATACTTTTTTGCTCCTTCTGCCCCTGCTTGCTCCTTTCACTTGACCACATACAACTATTGCTCGCCAATTCTTCCAAAAGGTAATGAGCTGCATCTATTGTTTTTCTCATCAAAGATCCTCCCGCAACTGCATCTATGGTTCCTCTTGTGCTCTGATTTACACTATTATAGAATGTTTGCATGAGGAACTCCCTTAGAAGGTTATGTTGGGGGCAACTTCTCGTAGTTCTTTAAACCTCTCCTAAGCTTCATATAAAGACTCCCCATCGCTTTGTCAAAAATTTGTGATTTCTTTAATGATCCTTGTTGTCTTGGTCAATAAGAAGTATTTAGCAAGAAATGCCTGGGCTAGTTGTTTCCAAGTATTAATCTACCTTGAGCTAAGTGAATTGTACCACACCTTCGCCAAATCTGTCAAAGTGAAAGAAAATAGTCACAACCTTACGGCATCATTAGACATCCCATTAAATCGAAAGGTGTCGTAAATCTCCAAAAAGTTAGCAAGATGGGCGTTGGGAGCTTTATTAGACAACCCATAGAACTGCACACTACTCTGAAAAATGTTGAGGAGTGCTGGCTTAATCTCGAAATTGTTAGCTTGAATCGCTGGCCTCGTAACTCCTTAAGGACTGAATCCTCACCTCATAAAGTCCATCAGTTTCCTTTTAACCCCTCCTTGTTCTCCTTCTTCCGTTTTATTTCTTTGTATGATGTCTTGGTGCTTCACTCTTCCTAACTCGCGTTTGTGCCTTGTGATATCTACTAATTCTTTGTTACAAAATTCAGTAGTCCTTCACTTGTTCCTTGTATTCATGTACCTGCAAAGACACAAGGAAAAGTATCAAAAACTCTTAAATCAAAGTAACCCAAAATAAACAAAATACTAAACAAACAATCCCCAGCAACGACGCTAAAAACTTGTTAAATGCACTACTAATTTTACGCTCAAAACTGCAAGTATACTGGTCGTACTTATAGTTGAAAGCAGATATCGATCCCACGAGGATTATGCTTAGGCACCACTTAATTCAGGTTTTTCTTTGTTTAAAAAATCGTTTCAATAAAATTTAAAAAAAAAGTAAAATAAAGACAAACTAAAAGTAGAAGGGAATAACACAACCCAAACAAAAATCGTAAACTAAGACTTGGAGAAAATCAAGATTAAACATTAGGACTTTTCATTATCCCTATTTGCTCCCATCTGATTAATTGATTTAATTTATGTTTCGCCCAAGATTTCCTAAAATTCTAGCCACCCTCTCTTAAGGTGCAAAGTCTTTCCTAAATATTCAACTAGATATGAAGCTATCCTATAGGCAGTGTATTGATCTATTGAAATCTCTTCCTAAAAAATCAATAACTTATTATTTATAGGTCCATTAATCATTAACTCTCGTTGTACAATTAACACAAATTACTAAGTTCACTCTCTCGATCTATTACAAGGTTTAAGCACAATAAATAACACAAACATGTATTTCATTAAATCAATAACCAAAGGTTCATAAATAATTCAAACAACAAACCCTAAAAAATATTTTAGCCAATCATAATATCCATAACAACCCCAATAATCAAATAATCCATGATAAACAGCTAGAATAGAAAGAAATTAAAATAAGAACTGGACGGGGTAATTACTCCTCTTCTTTGCCCGAATCTGGAAAATCTGGATGACGAGGTGCTCTTTGCCTAATCGGAAATGAAACCTTGAATCTCCACTTATCTTTAGACTCTTAATATGTCTTTTAGCTCCAAGAAGCAAGTTCCACGACACACATCCTTTGCCCTAAGGTTTTTTTAAATAAGTGAAACTTGCGTGCCTCTTTGTGTTAAGCATCCCACGATCGTGAGAATTATCCTTGTGCTTTCCACGATCGTGGGTTAATGTGGTAGAAACATTCTGTCGAGATTTCCCACGATCGCGGGAAACATATCTTTTCCTACAGTCGTGGTTCTTGTTCTTCAGCAGCTCCACTTTTCTTCTTTTCTCTTAGTCCCTAACTCAATCATAAAGGTGTCTACCCTCCATTCCTACACCAAAATGATCAATTCTTACCCTAAACCAACATAAAATACAAGAGAACAACCATAAAGAACACATTAAACAAAAACACACAAAATAAGTCTTAAAACACCATAATACTAACCTATTATGCAAGAAACACTTGCCAAATACTTAGAAAAAACACATACTAATGCACAACTATCACAATGCCTACCAAAATTTGACATGAAAATAAAACTTGTTAAGACAAGTAACAAATATAACAATTCTTCTTGGTCTTTCATAAACAATAAAGGATAAGTATGAAAGCATATATCTATAAACAATAAGGGATAAGTATGAAAGCATATATCTATAACATAGTTTTTAAACTAAAGGTCAGATAAAATCATATTAGTGACTTAGAAGAATGATTTACAATGCCTACAAAAATATTACATAAAAATAAAACTTGAAAAATGCATATTGATGTAGGCAAGCAAGTTCATTTGATTTATGGTCGTTCATAAAGTGATGGATAAAAGTTAATTCATAGAAAATTGAGGTTTTCTTATACATTAAAACACGTAGAAATCTAAAAGGAGTATAAAGGTTGACAAAGAGTGACAAGATCATGAAAGCTCCTCTCAAGATTTATCAACTAATACTTATTGTAGATATTTGATTTTCTCTCATCTCTTTTTATCAATAAAAAATGTATTTTAATTTTTCGTTTTAAAATTTTATCTCTTGCTTTTTATCTAGTACTCTTAGTTTTATATGCTATCTTTTTATTTTTAATTAATTTTTTCACAAATTAGTTAAATTTGTTCAACATTGTTTGTTTTTCAAATAGTTTTAGGGTATAATTAAATTTTAGCTTAGAGTTGGGCATTAGGAAAGTTTTAGATTGAAATAGTAAAACAAATTAGTCCAAATATGAATATACACATAAAAAAGAGTTAAATTATAGAATTGAAGATTATATATATCTTTTTAGAAAACCAAAGTTGGAAGAAACAAAATACAAAACAACGATCTTCAAAGTAAAAAATGATGGATAGGGGAATATTTAATCACATCATTTTAAAAACATGTTAGAAGAACAAACTAAGCTCAACCATTTTAAAATTAAGGTTTTTCTCTTATGGTATAACAATATTATTTCCATGAAACCCTAGTGAGAAAATATTTCTATTGTTGCTACCATAATTTTCTTTTCGCTCAAATTCTCTAGTTATAGCCCTATCGTCCTCTCTTTCACTAAGCCCACAACCACTCTATCTTCTCTTTTGGCTCTCCCCTCTTGTTATGATCGTTGTCCTAACTTTAAAACCCTCTTTTCATTATTACTATCATCTTCTCTTTTCTTTATTGTCGCACTAATCACTTTCTAATTCTACCTACTCACGTTATTCTCCTCTTTCTATTGCTCGAAATCCATCATTTATTTGTCTAGGTTCAGTTCCACAACACTAAAAGAGCACCCATTTTGAGTTAAGGAGGATACAAGAAGTTTATTAAGGTTTAGTTTCCTTTTTATTTTCTTTCTTTCATTCAGTTGTATTTTTCTTATTTGCGTCAATATGCTTTTTTATTTTTCTTTGACATCTTCTGCTTTTATCTAAGTACCATTAATTATAAGAGAAGTGTGACATTCACACACGCACACACACTTTATTTTGAAGTTTGGATAAGCCTCCCAAACATATTAATGTTTTGTCTTACATTTTGATTTAAGTTCTCAATTCTCTTTTCAATTTATTTAATTTTTATATCTATTTATTGCTATTTTCGTTAACTTGTTCTCCCTTTTGTGTATGTTTGACATGTTAAGTTGTGACACATTTTTTTGGATTAAGGTCTTCAGAATTTATCTTGATTTTCAATGCTCTACCTTTGCTTTCTAATTCCTAGTGATGTTAAGTAAGGTGACACGTGTTTTCTTATTAGTCATTATTCATATGTTATTAATATGGTTTTGGATCTCATAGGCACTACCATATTTTTTTGGGCCAGTATTGTTTTATTTGCCATTTTTATCATTTATAATTTTTTTTGTAGTTTTCTCTATTAATAATGTGATCTTTTATGTCACATATTCATCTTTTCATGTTTCTAGTTTCAAGATTATTAAACTTTTAAGCTTAATGTGTTTTATCCTTTTAACTAACGATTTTTCATCTCTTCATATCCTAGGTTTTAAAATGTTAATTTTTTATTTATACACCCACTTATCCTTCTAAATGTACCATCTATGCTCAAACTTTTTAGGTTCTCTTGGATGATAAAATATATAATTGATTTGAACCCACCAAGGTGGGTCCTAAGAAAGGGCAATGCTCATGCTTATTAGAGGCTTATAATTAATTATATGTTATTTTATAACACAGAAGATTCTTAATAAGTTTGGAAAGATTTGTTCTTTTTTAAATATTAAAAGAATTTGTTTAAGGAGTAAGCATCAATCTCAATTTGGTAAAAAAAAAAAAGAAGATCGGTCCGTCATCATACTTGCTAAAACTTCTTTTTAGGAGGTAAAATAGCAGTAAAAGTGAGCATTTCAAAATGAAATTGCTCTTACTAAATATCAAGATTTACTTTTTTTAACTAAAATTCAGTAAGAGAAGACCTTAAATTTAAGAATTTTGCCTTGACCTTGCCTCCATCAATATCATTCCCATTCAGGTAAGAAACGCATCTTATTTAAGTCTTATTTTATTTTATTTTATTTTATTGCTTTGAATTTTAGATTTCTTTAATAGCTTTTTTGATATGAGGACTGAGTTAAAATTTGAAATTTGATTATGAATATAACAACTTTTTCAATATGGGTTGAATTTTTTTATTTTCGAATTGAAACTCAGATTAAAGTTTTGGTATAATTTATCTTTTTTTTCATTTTCTATTTCAATTGTAGTTTATTTTAATAAATTAAAATTTGTCAATTTGATTTCATAAGATATTTTTCAATTGCAATTCTAGGTATAATTTTAATTCGAATTGAAGTTTTTTAGGTAATTTTTCTCTCTTTCATTTTACATAGATCATACTTGATAGTTTTATCCCTCATTTCCTTCTTCAACTACAATTTATCTCTCTTTCGTTTGTTAATTCATAATTAGTATTTTCTGATTTATAGATTCTACTAATTTTGTATGTATATATTTAATTTTGTAATTATTGATAAAATCTCATTTCGATATTTATATAATATGCATATTGTTGTTAATCTCTATTCTTTTTAGTGAAAAGTAGATCACTGTTAGTTTTTGGTGTTTTAGAATCACTTGAAAAATCAAAAATGAATTTTGAATATGATAATTTTTATCATAAAAGTTTATTCTTTGTTTTCTATTTTTAATATAGGTTATTATATTTAACTCCTCCCCTCTTTTTTGTCGTAGATATATAATACGATTGGTATATCTTTGTGAAAAATGGTCGAGTTATTATTGTTCTATTGAACCTAATTGCTTCTTCCAGTTCCATACATAAGCTTTAGTTTTTTTGTGTAGTTCAATTGTGTTATAATTATATAAAGTTGCCTAAAAAAATAATTTTTTAGAAATGAAAAAATAAAAAAGAAAACGAGTATAATAGTTAATATCATAAAAAATAGTTATCCATAAATTTGTTAAAAGAGTAACTCTTCTAATAAAAATTATGAGAAATTATGTGAAGATAATTTTGAGCAATGTAATGAAAATTTAGGTTATAAGATTCATATTCACAATAATGTTAGCAATTTTAGTAAGAATAAACATGTATGAAATACATCCGATTTAAAATTTTAAGAGTAGATGAGCAAAAAATCACTCTATTAAATATTTATGATTGAGATAATCTTAACAATAAAATAAGAAATATTTTAATTGAAAAAAGACATATAAAGGAATTGAATATTGCGTTTTCTTTGAACAGTGCATGTTTAAATAATATCGATTCCTTAAAGTGCTTCCTTTTACTTTGTCCCGAGTGTATAAAATGTTAAGTACAGACATGCCTCACCATCATCAGAGTCAGATTCCTCAACTATACCACCACGAACCTTGGCTTCTTATAGGTAATAACAAAACAAATTCAGAAAATAATATTTTTTAATTTCTGCTATTAAAAAAATTAAAAAGAAGATAGACTGAAAGGAGACACTCCCGATTTCAATTATTCATGATTTTATTACACACTTGAAAGTGGTCATGTATATATTAACCATACATTTCGACTTAGAAACATTTTAGGCAAAAGGCCTTTGGTTGTTGCAGTCCAAGTTACTACCATAGCTCACCCCCAGTATGTCACAGTACCTCTTGTAGAATCCAATCCTGTTCTCCACTCTATCATCCCTTCCGTGCCCGCACTCCAGCCCACCGTTGATTATGTTCGTGATCACACCGTAGCCTGGGACCCTATTGGCTGACCTGTCCGCATCGGACGGCGACCATTGTCCGACAATCACACTGTGGCTTGAAGGCTTGTTGGCTTGTGGAGTCATCCAGAACCAGATGGCTGTCTTAAATGATATGACCGGGTCGGTTGCTACAAGATCTGGATTGTTTATTAGGTCCGCCCCAATAGCCCGGCCGGCTTGTCCATAGTTGTAGTTGCTGCCAAAGCATATATTGATTAGAAAAATAAAAAATCTATGAATATATATTTAACAAAAATCTGATCATCAACAAATTAAAGTTAAAAAAGGTATATAAATTCCTAGACCAAAAAAAAAATTCTCTTAGAAATGGTCTAATCTTTACAAACTTCAAAAATGAAAAAAAAATATTTTTTCTTAATTTAAAAGTTTTTAATTTTTAACATATTTGAAACAATATTCAATTTTTAATTTTTTAAATTTCAATAAAAAATACCAAACATACATGATATAAATATAATATGGGAATTAACCAAATTACTAACATTATAACACGTCAGCTTTTAAATTTATTCCAAACCAATTAAGTTTGACTTAAATTAATAATTTAAGATAATTATAATAAATTATTAATACGAGTCAAATTTAATTAAATAAGTAATTTTTTCAAAATTTTTAAATATTAAAAATTTTAGTTCACGTAAGAGCTATTTGTCTTTCACTCTAGAATTGAAAATAGTTGCATTGACGTTTTAGATTTGAAAAATCTTAATATGAATAATTATCTTTGTAAAAAAGGGGTTGAACATGACAGTGAATTAACTTACTGGGTTAGCTGAATAGGTCCTCTGCCATAGTATTGCCTACCAGCGGGGCAAGGCCATTGGTTTGATGTACAGTAAGTTAGGCGATTATTTTCCCTAACAAAGCAATATCCCCATGCATAAGGACCATCTGGTGCAGTTGGCCATCCACCTATACGTTTCCCTCAAGTTAAGTAACTTGGCTTTAGCAAAAACATGAACAATGTTGACAGTTAATGAAGCTGACCTGTGGTCTCATGAGAGGTTTGAGCCAAGAAAGCTGCGAGCTCCCTTTTACGTGTGTTAACGTCACCGGTGGTGCCAAACCCTCCAAAAGACCTCGCGGCGGTGATGAAGGCGTCGTATCTATAGAAACCATTACTTTGGCATCTACCGTCGTTACTATACTTCAACAGTTGATTGAAAATATTCTGAGTGATAATGCTGCCAACATCACCACCACTAGGAGTTGGGGTTGGTGTAGAGGGTGTTGGGGTTGAGCCACCGGGACGGCATTGACTCTGGCAACCGTTCCCGCAGTACTGGTCGGTGGAGCCACACCATCCGAACTGGCTGCAGCACAGGCCGTTAGGGCACAAGGCATTTCCGGCCTGCCTCCCACATTGTTCCGCAGCTGAGGTTCCCAACAACAGAGCTAGAGTGAACAAAACTAGAGAGTTCATCATTTTTGTGGTATGTGCTTGTGTGTTTATGTTAGTGTCTTCGAGATGGAAAGGAGATGAGCATATATAAAGACCAGAAGGTGTGTACAGAGAAGTGTTTTGAGTAGGCTTTTGACTGTTTCAATTCAACAAGGGATGGCGGACTTTCTGTGCATAAGAACATGTCTATGTGACAATGGCATTTTGGACAAGTACGAGTCCAGTAAGGATAACAGCGTTTTGACTTTTGTGTTTTTGCTATATGGACTGGAAAATTGGGTCAGCAATACGAATTGCGGTTATAATATTACAATTATCATATGAATTAATATTATATTTACCATAGGTGTGAAAACATTTTTTATAATTATATTTAATGTAAATGAACTTTTAAGGCGAGCATATAAAAACTATTGTCAATAGCTAATGTTGACAATAAAGAATGATTTCATATCGGTGGAATAATTCTTGTCATGGGAGAGAAGTAGGAGTTGATTTCACGAAGAATTCTTGTTTGTCAATTCTTACGAAAGAAAATAATTAATAAAAGTGGGAGGGGTTGATCAATTTTATAATAAAGAAAATAAATGAAGTAATAAAATTAAATGAGAGTTTTTAATAAAACAAACCTTAGTTTATAGTTGCTTCTATCCTTTAAAATTACAATTAATCAATGGCACAAAATAATTGTTTCATTAATCATATATTAGATGCGATACTAAATATTCATCTTTTCTTAAGATTAGTTAATAAAAATACCTAATTTAATTAACCCTTACTAATTAACAACCTTAAATACTATCTAAAATTTAATTAAACACTAATTTTAAGAAAAGAAAGATCATCGAAGTAAGACAATACAACATTCAAGATTGCATTTAATTTAGTTGAAGGTTTTCCTAAAAGTAATAATTTCTTTCATAGAAAATTAAAACTCCTAGTTGCTACAAGAAATTAAAAGAATTGAACTTTTGTTTATTTCAAATTTAATCTAGCAAATGATTATTTTAATCAATAAACTAATTGCACACATTATAAATTAATTAATAATAATCATAAAATAAAAGCATAGAAAAACAATTTAATACATGAATAAATGAAATACTTCACTATAAGACCCGACTACCTCCTAATATTCAAAGTTTTAAAAGGGTTTCCACTTCCTTCAACTAAGAATAAAAAACTTAGCCAATAATGGTCATTCCGACGACTAGCATCTAAAGTAAGACTACTCTAATATCTACTAAAGAAAGGATGAAAAAGAGAACATTGAGAAGATAGAAATGTAGCTAGAAGATGGGATGCTTTGATCCTTTACATCTTGGCTCTATTTATAGCCATTGAAACCGATATGAAAATCTTGTGGTTGTGATTCTTTAAATCTCTTTGATCATAACTTCATAATGTTTACCCAAATTCATCCGAGACAAGGTTTTAAATCACGTCTAACATGTTTTTCTTCTGTAGGTTTGAAGTTTAGAAATTATAATTTTCACTAAAGGTGGCCACGCCTATGATCACGTTAAACTATTTTTCATATCTCACTTTGATTCCCATAATTTGATCCCAATCTAAAAAATACAATATTTTGTTAGCCCAAATCTTCTTGATTCCACTTGATAATTGGTAATTTTGCACATTTATTTCAAAATTTTCAATTTTGGATTAAGGTTCAACCAATTTCTTATAAAAAAATTGAATTGATCACATTAAGATAAGATTATGAAGCAAAATTATGGAACATTAAATTTTCCCACACCTAATCCTTACTTTCCTAAGTAAATGAAAGACTAACAAAACAAGATAGTTAAATAGTTTTTACCCAACTACTTCTTATGAGATCAAATGGTGCATACTCCTTAAAACTTAGATTGAAAAATAGTTAAACATCAACACACATCGTAGTTGATTTTCACAAAAAAAGTATGAACATAGCCAATTAAAGACAATATCATTCAAAAGTATGCATAAAGCCTTGGCGAAATTCCTTATGATGTTCACTCTTTTACACCAGTGTTTAAGCTTAATTGTTTATTCTTAAACTCTTGTCATAAGGAATACATTACTATAAACTTGCACATATAAAAAAATCTTCTCACAATGAACACTTGAAGACATGAATCAAAAGGACCTTTATTAATTGTTATAATGGGGTTTAGGTTAAGATTTGGATAGGGAACATTATAAGCTAAAACCACACATATTCAATAAGGAATTCAAACAAAATATAGCATTGAGAAAAGAATGTGACCAAGTACTCATCTGTCAATCTAAATATACTATGGTTGCAATTATTCTCTTCTTTATTTATTTTTCTAAATCAAGCATCAATGGGCTGTAGTCATATAAAATTAAATTAAATGCAAAATGAGTAGCTTGGAACATAAAATTTACAATAAAATTACTCTCATTCCCTAAATAACTTAAAAATACCTTGTTAAAATGTGAAGTTGGGTGATAGGATATATGATATGATAAGTTTGTGATGTGGGTCTAAAACAAAAATAAAGGGATTTTAAAAATGACTTAAAGCTCTTGAACTAGGGACAATTATGAACGGTGGCTTTTTAAGTTAAATGGCTAAAACAAGGAAAGCCTTTTTCATATTCAAGCTCATATTCAATGTAGCAATTAAAATTGGTTTAATAAAAGTTCTAGATGCATCTAAATGATAGAGAATCA
Organism: Erythroxylum areolatum; assembly: GCA_024520975.1. Lineage (NCBI taxonomy): Eukaryota > Viridiplantae > Streptophyta > Magnoliopsida > Malpighiales > Erythroxylaceae > Erythroxylum > Erythroxylum areolatum. Next base: position 17,222,657 of record JANIJH010000225.1, on the reverse strand, counting down.
CACACCAAAGAAAAATAAATAGAAATAAGATGTTTCTATCCTGTAAGGATCAAATGGTTATAGGTTTCACATAAATTCACCTAATCCTCGTGCACTACTTCATCAATCAATTGTTTCTATTTATCTAAGTGCATATTATAGCTATTTTAACTTATCAAAGTGTTTAGCCTTCATCTTGATTAATTTTAGTCTAGATTTGCACATATAATTTAATTCATTCAAAATGGATTAGCAAAAATTTATTTGACAAATCTTATTTCATCAACTTCTAAAAGCCTTAGAAATAAATAAGACAAAGAAAGTGCTCAAACATCCTAAAAATGTTGAAAAGTATCATAAAATAAGGCAAGGAAGATAAACCTCACCCTCCGCCTATTGAAAACATTGTTCTTAATGTTGAAATTAAATCAAAAATAGGAAGTAAAAGAGTATAGAAGAAGAGACTGCCCTATTTCTTTTTGTGGTTGAGGTGGTGGGAATGAACGATAGCTTATAAAGAAGGTAAGAAAGTAGGCCAAGACCCCCGGTTTAAGAAGAAAATCATTACATTGAATTCCATTTGATACAATTTGCTTTTAAAATTTTCAAGTCAACTTGGTATAGTAAGTTAAGATAAGGAAAAGGAAGGGACATCATCTTGGGAATTAGTAGCTAGACGTTTGACAAATGAAGGTTTGTTGTATCATAATGTTCTCGAACTAATAACAACTGGTCTAAGTGGAACAAAATTGAAGCTACCATTATATTGTTATGAGATGATTCCCATCCTAGCTAAACAATTGAGATATAAGGGTTCCATCTCATAAGCAATGCGTATATTAATATTATATAAGTTAAGTAAATCTAATTTGACAACTAGCTATGTGGTGTATAAATGGAGTGAATAGTTTATTTTTCTTTTAGATCATAGAACGAAATTGTGTAATCAATCAATTCCCTAGGTTTATTACAATTTTTCTTTCCATACACCATGTAAAATAGAATTCAACTTAGGTTGATGTCCCTACACTATCTCATTATACGGAAAAGCTATAGGCTAAGAAACGTTGTAGATATTTGAAAATAGATTTCTTCAGATATGAATTTTTCGAGGAACTTGGGTTATACGATGTAGCATCAATAGACCATTCACTCCATAACTCAACAGGTTAAAACTCATAAGAATAATCTCATTTTGAATTGATGTACAAATCTTTTTTTAGCATTAGCCTTTTTAATCAACCCCATTACAATATTGAATTCAACAATTAAGAAAAAGATTTCCTTCCCGTCATCCTAAACTTTGTAGTCCCCTTTATAAACAAATTAATATTAGGCTTATCATTAAACTAAAAAGTTGTATACAACTCCCTTGTCAGTTCAACGAAAATAGGTAATTAGACATTGAAATAAGCATGCCAACCTAATTAATCTTCCAATGCTTCAAATTCATCTTTGATTTTCAATTCTTCCATGGTATTGGTATAAATATACTTACAAGAATTTTTTTTTTCTTGCAAGGTCTTCATAACTTTTTTTAATCCTGTTCATCCTAGAAATTATTGAATCCTCTTATTTTAAGCTTCAATCTACAAGCCAACTTCACTTTCTTCCTTTTGTGTTCTGTATAGCAATAAGGGCCTATCTTAATATGATTCTGGTTGTGGAGAATCAACTGGGGATGAGCTTCATGGAATATTGGATGGTGGTTCGATAGGTATTATAGTATCACATTTAATAGTTGTTCTGGCTGAGATTGGATGGTGTGGCATGGCAGGTATTATAGTATCATATTCAACAGTTAGTTTTGTTTGCATTTGCACCTCTCAGAGGGATGATTATTAGGGTATTTCTTCACAAATTGTCATTATTATTCTCTTAACCTTTGCTTTAATTATTCCCATTACTCGTCTTTGTGTCCTTACGTCTACATTATGACGCCTCTAGTTGATGTTGCTAGAGAATGACACCTCAATGGTAGTGTTGGGGTGGTAGTACGATTAATTAGTTATGTGAGGAATTGGAGCAAGTTTAATGTTTTAAAATCTCTTTTACTGCACACACATTCATATACACAGTCATGAACATGATTATGTCCTTCAATTTTTTTTAATAATCGCTTTTCCATGCATTTATAGTTTGGTAGTCCATATAATTACACGGGATTGTAAAATCCTTCACGGTTGTGTACATTTAGGAATCAACACCTTCACGTCTATATGTTTATATTTTGGTATATACTCTAACGACATGGGCATGTTCAAATACTTACATAAGGGTGTAAAATCCAATATGGCTGTGTATCTTCACAAATTAACCCCCTTACTTCTACATGTTTATATTTTGGTATATGCTCCAAGGATATGGGTGTGCCTACATACTTACACACGAACATATATCTTGAAAACATCTTGCATCTATTGGTTGTCTTTCTTGGTTCATTTGAATTCCACCCCTTTTGGTCTTGAAGACAAGTAAGACCTTAAAAAAAACTAAAAGAAAACCCAAAACATGAAGCAAACAAAGCAAAGATAACATATAAACTTAGGGTGCCTCCTAAGAGTGCTTTTGTTAAACGTTGTTAGCTCAATAGCACTGTAGTTCAGTTTTTTAGGATAAATTGGATGTGTTAAATCTATTTCCTCTAATGGTTTAAGATGATGGCCATTAACATTAATTATTTTAAATGTAGACATGCTTTGAATTTTAGCTGCACCATATGGAAATACATTGATTATAATGAAAGGTCCAATCCATCGGGATATTAACCTACCTATAAAGAGTTGAATCTTAGAATGATAGAGAACTTCTTACCCAATAAAGAAATCTTTTTGAGTAATGAGTTTATCATGTAAAGTTTTTATTCTATCTTTATATATTCTTACATTTTCACTGGACTCGTTATGAATTTTCTCAAGTTCCTATAGCTACAATTTTCTATAATTTCCACTTTCATCAAAGTTCATATTGCAATGCTTAACAACTGAAAATGCTATATGCTCCAATTCAATTAGTAGATGATAAGCCTTACCGTATACCTGTAGGGTGACATAGTAGTTGGTGTCTTATAAGCTATTCAGTAAGCCTATAGTGCATTTCAAGTTGCAAGCTCCAATCTTTTCTCATTGGTCCAACCATTTTTTTTATGATTGATTTGATTTCTCTGTTTGAAACTTCAGTTTGGCCTTTTTTTACTAATGGTATGATGTACCGATCTTATGAGTCACACCATATTTCTTTAAGACTGCCTCTACCATTTGGTTGCAGAAATGTTTACCTTAATGACTAATCAAGCTCGTGGGATACCGAATCTATAGAAAATGTTACGTTTAAGGAAACTTGCAACCACTTTAGAATCATCAATTTAGGTGGCTTTTACTTCTACCCACTTTGACACATAGTCAACAATTAATAAGATGTAAACAAAATTAAAAGAAGAGGGAAAAAATCCTATGAAGTCAATACCCTAAACATAAAAATTTTCACAAACCAAGATTAGGGTTTGTGGCATCTCATTTCTTTGAATGATATTTCCTTTTTTTTTTGACATTTCTCGCATCTCTGAATAACAAAGACTAAAAGAAACTACATTCTAAATTCATTCTTGTCATTCGTTTAACACCACAATGTCCCCTGTAAGCATATGAATGGAAAAACGTGAGGATATATGAGATCTTATTTTCAGGTATACATCTTTTTGTTACTTGATTGGAGTAATGTTTCTATAAGTATGGATCGTTCCATGCATAGTGTTTAGCATCACTCTTAATCTTATCCCTTTTAAGTTTTTAACAAATATGCAGATAGCTTATTAGTAATCAAATAGTTTACTATATTTGCATACTATGGTAATTGAACACTCGCATCGAATAACTACGCATATGGGAATTCTTCTTGCAATTTAACGTTTGTGTAAATATGAGACAAGTGACTGAAATGATCTGCTACTCAATTTTTAGCTCCTTTCTTATCTTTGATTTCTAAGTCAAATTCAATCAATAGCAAAATTCATTTAATCCATTTGGGTTTTGTCTTATTATTTGATAGTAAGTTTTTAAGAGTCGTATGATTAAAAAATGATGAATTTAGTTTCTAACAAGAAAGATCGAAATTTTCCTAAAGAAAAAACTATCGTCAATAACTCTTTTTCAGTCGTTAAGTAATTTCTATAGTTGTCATTTAAGGTCATAGATGCATAGTAAATGGCATAAGGCACTTTCTCCACTCATTGATCCAAAATAGCTCCTACAACTTTGTCAATAGTGTCACACATAATTTCAAATGAAAGCTCCCATATGGGTGGCTGAATGATAGGGGATAGAGTTAACAACTTTTTCAACCTATCAAAGCCTTATTTACTTTCATTATTGAGTTAAAAATAACAACTTTTTGAAGTAAATTATATAGTAGGGATGTTATTTCCAAAAAATATTTGATGAACCTCTGATAGAAACTTGCATAACCAAGAAACGACTAAACTTCCCATACGCTAGTGGGGTAAGGTAATACTTTATCCTTATCTACTTCAATCCCTCTAAGCGAAATAACAAGTCCCTAAGCTATACCATGTTCTACCATGAAATGACATTTTGCAAAATTTAGAATAAGATTAGCCTCCACACATCTTCTTACAATCAAACTCAAATTATGTAAGCACTCATCAAAAGAATCTCCATAAATAAATAAAAAATCATCCATAAAACTTCAATGATTCACTCTATATAATTTGAGAAAATACTTGCCATACATCTTTAAAAAGTAGTTGGTGTATTACAAGTTTCAAAAAACATTCATCTACAAGCAAAAGTTCTAAAGGGTAAGTGTATGACATTTTCTCCTGGTCTTCAATAGAGATTGCAATAAAGTACCCTAAAAAACCATTAAGAAAATAGTAAAAATGCTTTACCAACTAATCTTTCCAATATCTGATCAATAAAAGGAATAAGAAAATGGTCCTTTCGAGTCACCGAATTTAACTTCCTATAGTCGATACAGACTCGCCATCTATTTTGAAACCTAGTGGGAACTAAATCTCCCTCTTGAGTTTTGACAATTGTAATTCCTGTCTTTTTTGGAACTACCTGTATAAGGATAACCCATGCACTTTCTCAGATAAGGTAAATTATACCAGCTTAAAGAACCTTCAAAACTTCTTTCTTCACTACCTCTATCATTAGAGGGTTTAATCTTATTTGCTATTGTCTTATGGGTTTAGCTCCATCCAGGAGGATCCTGTGCATATAAGTAGAAGGGATTATACCTTTGATGTCTACTACCATCCATTCGATTGTCATTTTTAATATATTAAAAACTGCTATTAATCTCTCCTCTTGCGTAAATGTTAGCTTATTAGAACTTATTACTAGTAGAGTGTCTCCTTCTCTTAAGAACACATATTTTAAGTGTTTCAACAGTGTTTTTAACTTTAATTTTGGTGTTCATACTACTAAAAGGACAAGCTGGTCACTAGATGTAAGGATGCCTAAGTCTATATACCGCACTATCAATACTTATTCTACTTCTGCAACATTGACCAAGGCTGCCATATACTTTTACAATTAAGGAAAATATCGTTATTTTTATTAAAAATACTTTCCCTTATAGCTATCTCTAACTTTTTCTTCCCATTAATCTCAAACCAGTTTGCGCTAATGAATCCAAAACATCAACTACAAATACAGGAAAAATCATCATTTAGATACTTCATTAAATCATATATTTTAAACTGCATAGTATTTTTACCGAATTTTATAGTCAAAGTACCATTATGGCCATCAATTTTTATTTTGTCCGTCTTTAAGAATGGTCTTCTAAACAAAATAGTTACTGATTTGTCATCATTTTCCATATTCAAGACATAGAAGTTGACGGGAAAAATTAATTTATCTTTAACATGCACAAGAACATCTTCTACTAATCCCTTGGGATATGTATTGCACCTATTTTCTAACTAAATTACCACTCCTAGCTTTTCTAATTGTCCTAAATTGAGAGTTGAATAAATAGAATAGGATATGACGTTTATATATGCACCTAAATCTAGCATTGCCTTTTCCACTTTAGATCTTATAATAGTGCATAATATAGAAAACATACCTGGATCTTTACACTTTTTTAGGATAGCTTTTCAAATAACTATAGACAAATTTCTCCCTAGTCTTACCTTCATAATCCCTTTTGACTTTCGTCTCTTTTTTAACGTGTAAAGTTCCTTGAAGAATTTAGCATATCTAGGCACTTGTTTAATTGCATCAAAAAGGGGGATATTTATTTCACATATATGGAATGTCTCATATAAATTAGCATCATGCTCATATCTTTAGTTAGCCTTTAATGCTTCTAAAAAGGGAGGAAGTTTGGCTAAAGTAGGAGTATGCGACTCATCCTTAAACAAAGGCACACTTTCTAGTATTCCAGTATGTTCAATGTCCTTTTGTTAGGAGTTTAATGTAGGTGGGGCATTCACAGGTTACTCCACTTGCTTTCCACTTTATATGTAATGACATTAGAACTTTCCTTAAGATTGACTATAGTTTGTGACAATAATTTATTCGAACCTTATGATTCTAAATAGTTGCATGTCTTGACTAAATGACCTATTTGATTTTCTAAATTTTGAATACTGTTTCTTGTTTGAATTTCACGGTATTAATATCCAATGCTTTAATAATATCCTCAATATACATACCTAAATCAAGGGTTTGGACTTGATGTAGTTGTCTTGGAGGATGTAACTGTCGATATTACTGAAATTAGTCGTAGGTTGATTTACCAATGTATTACTGTATAAAAATTCAGATGATTTCTTCAACCAATATTGTATATGTTTGAGTATGGATTGTGTTGACATTGAGGTTGTCCTAGAAAACTTCTTATTATATTCGCTTGTACAGCTAAGTCTTCTTATAACATAGGACATATATCTATTGGGAATCGTATTACCAAACAAATTCAACAAGCCTTTATTGCCTCCATTTTCTTTATAACTAATTATCAAATAAGTGCAATAAGATCATCCATATGTTTTTCTAAATAAGCAATGTTTAACTTATTGACTCATTGACTTGAATAATTTGTCAATTGTTGGGATTTGGATGCCATATTATTGATTAATGTTCTAATTACTTTTGGTGTTTTGTCAACAAATGCTCCTCCACTAGTGGCATCGATAATACCTATTTCAATTGGAAGAAGTCTTTAGTAAAAATACTAAATTAGGAGTTGTTTGCTAATTCGATGGTGCGGACAACTGACACCCAACTTACACTCCCAATATTCATATAGTGATTCACTATTATGTTGCTTAATGCCCCAAGTCTCCTTTTGGATGCTAGTAGGCCTTAAAGTTGAAAAGAATTTTTTCAAAAATTGCTTCTTCATTTCGTTCCATTTAATACTAGTAGGTTGCAAACATTATAACCAATCTTGGGCATTAAATTTTAAAGAGAATGGGAAAACCCATAATTTAATTTGATCTTTGGTAATGTCATTAGACGTCATTTTCATACATACGACATGGAAATTTTGAAGTTACTTGTGTAGATCCTCACTTACAGTATCATAAAAAGTTGGCAAGAATTGCATTAAATCATATTGTATTTTAAAAGTAGCATTTACATCAAAATTAGGAAAAGTTATGCAATGAGTTTTTTGGTTCAAATCTAGTTTAGTTAGTTCTCATAGAGTTTTGGTTGTTTAGGATAGTTTCTATCATTTCATTAATTATAACACTGCGTTGTTTTCAAATTTTTGTTTCTTTTCTTAGCTTTTTTTGCGGTCTTTTCAATCTTCGAATTATATTGTAAATTTGCTTCTTTTGAAGATCTCATAATGAACTTGCAATCTTAGAATTTCCTAACAATTACGCCAAATTTTGGTGGAATTGTTATAGGTACTCTAATTAATTCTTAAACTCCTGCAACTAGACAAGTATAATAGAGGGAAGTAGGAGTCAATCCCATAAGAAATTCTTGTTTGTCAATCATTACAAAAGAAAATAATTAATAAAAAGGGGGTTGATCAATTTTGTAATAAAGAAAATAAATGAAGTAATAAAATGAGACTTTTTAATAAAACAAAAATTGGTTTACAATCACTGCCATCTTTTAGAACTACGAATGGCCATTGGCACAAAATAATTATTTCATCAATCATATATTTGATGTGATACTAAATAAAAGTCTTTCCTTAGGATTAGTTAATCTAAAATATGTAATTCAATTAACCTTATTGCTTATCAACCTTAGACACGATCTAAAATTTAAATAAATAATAAATTTGAGAAAAGAAAGACCATTGAAGCAAGACAATACAACATCCATGGTTGCATTTAATCTAATTGAATACTTTTCCTAAGAATAATAAATTTTTATGCAGCAAATTGAAGCTCTTAGTTGCTACAAATGATTAAAAGAATTGAAATTTCACATATTGAATCTTTAATCTAGCAAATGATTACTTCAATCAGTAAATTAATTGTATGCATTAGGAATTAATAGAAAATAATCATAAAATAGAAGCAAAGAAAAGCAATTAAATACATGAATAACTGAAAGACTTCACTATAAGACTTAATTACCTCCCAATGTTAAAAGTTCCAAAAGGGCTTCCACTTCCTTAAACCAAGAATAAAGGACTTAGCTAACAATGGTCATTTCTACGACTAACATTTGAAGTAAGACTACTCTAATATCTATCAAAGAAAGGATGGACAAAGAGAATTTGAGAAACTAGAGAATGTAGTAGGAAGATGGGATGCCTTTCTCCTTTACATCTTGGCTCTATTTATATCCATTGAAACTAATGTGAAAATCTTGTAGTTATGATTCTTTGAATCTCCCATATTATAACTTCATTGATTATAAGGTTTTAAACTACTTCTAACAAGTTTTTCTTTTGCAAGTTTGAAGTTTGGAGATTGCAATTTTCACTAAGCGTGCCCACACCTAAGATCACATCAAACTTTTTTTTTTCATATTTCACTTCGATTGCCATAATTTGATTTTAATATGCAGCATAAAATGTTTTGTTAGCTCAAACCTTCTTAATTCCCCTTAATAATCAACGATTTTGCTCATTTATTTCAATCTTTTTAAATTTAGATTAAGGTTTAATTTTTTAATAAAAAATTGAATTTGATCACACTAAGATAAGATCATGAGAGATTTTGAATGTTAAAATTAATCAAAATTATGAAAAATAACATAGAGCCAATTTTACTATGGCTACCTCATGTAAGATCAATAGGTCCTGAAAAGAGGTCCTTTGGGATGTGATGAGGCTAACTTATACTTATCGTTACAGTACAATTCAATCTAACGCGTCTCTTCTAAACTAAATATTGTTCTCATTTTGATTATGTTTAGTTTTTATCTTATTTACTAAAAGTAGACAATCCCTCTCTCACTACAAAGTTTCTATTCATATATTTGAAAAGGTGTTGTTTATATTATTTAGAAGTTTAATTAAGTTCTTTAGTTTTAAATTTAATCAATTACATATCAAAATTTTTAAACTATTATAAATCAATTTGTCTTTTAGTTTTTGAATGACAATAATATTAACCAGTGTTGTAATCTAAAACATACTTATAAAAGTTGGAAAGGTGCACATAATTAAAATATGAATTTAATATATATTAATTATTTAAATTTATATCAATTTAAATATTTGAGATTTATTTGATAAATTGAAAATAAAAAATTAAATTACGAAATAAGAGTACTGACTATGGCCCTGTTTGAAAATCAGCGGATTGCATTAGCTGTTAGCTAATTCTATCAGCGGTTAACTAATAACGGATTATATCGGTTGATTTGATCAGCGGATAACATCAGCTGTTTATTAGGAATGTTTGGTAACTATTTAGTATTAGCTGTTTATGTGTAAAATGACTTATGAGGGTATGAATTAAAAAAAATAATCAGAAAATGAATATATATCTCAATATTTTATTGAATATTCTTGTAAGAATTTAGATTTTTAATCCTGATAATTAGTGGTGCAATTAAGTAAAAAAAGTGAATTTATTAATCACACAAATTTTCTATTTGTTAAGTAATTTATTTAAATTATAGAATTTCTAATTATTGTGCACATCTAAAAATATAAAATATGATACACCAATATATTTTAGAAATAATAAACATTGAATGTTCTGATATTTGTTAGTAAACTAATAGAAAATGAGAGAGTCCGAGAGTACAAGAACTAATACCTTCTTTTATATGTGAAGAGTAGCGTAGAGTATAATAGAATTAAACAATCAGACACCAGATGTTCTTTTGTTCCTTTTTACTCATGCTACAAAATATTCAAAGTTTTTGTTGTCAGATCCATACCTCTTAGTATTTTTAGAGCTTACTCACTCAATCTGATACAGACCCACTTCACAAAATGTAGTCTTTGAGATGGGTTTTCAAGCTTTTGGTGATCTATTCAATTCTAGTGATGGTACAATTGTCAAGCTAACAAATTTTTGTTAGCTAGTTGGGTAAAATGCTCCTTTTTGGAGCTTTTTAATTTTCAGCTGGTTGAATTGAGTAAGCTAACCCACCCGCTATTAACCAAACAAAGAGTATTAGCTGTTTGACATAGTCAAACAACTAAATACCTTCAAAACGCTAATATATGACTTTTCAGCCATCAACCAAAGGGGGGCTATATGTTGTAGTTAAGTTTTCTTAATCCTTTGTAATATAAATTTGTTGGAAAGTTATCTTCTTATTCAATTTCTATTCAAATGATGATTTGAGATTAAGAGTTATAGATTTGAGATTAAGAGTTAAGGCCTCTAAAGTTTTTAGGAGAAAAATCTCTTAATTTTGGAAAGAATGCGTCACCAATAAACAAATGTTTCCCTTTACAACATTATAGTGAAACTTCTATACTCTAAAAGATCAAAGTCGCCTTTTCCTTTTTTTTGGTAAACTTAATATTAGTTAGGTATACAAACTATGGCGATGGATTAATATTACAGAATTATCCGTGGTATATAGATCGACTAAGAACAATTGGAGAACTATTATATAATAGCGAGCTAGCAACAAATATGAAAAGTCGTCCTTGAGTTTAAACCATTCACATTATTTAAAACGTTTGTCAAGTCTTCTTTATAAGCAATTTTGCTTCCTATGATTAGCCAGGATATCCGATATTAATTCAATATTGCATGAATAATATTTTCCTATTTCTATTGGTGATGCAGAAGACAAGGAAATCGATACTAACTGAAGTAAGGCTTGTCGGTACCGTAAAGTACAAAGTACAGTTCAACAACAGAAAAAGATGTTCACGTAACTAATGGCATCATCTATTCCAATTGAATCATCTTTACATTCATTGGCAACCAGACAGAAAAGATGTGAGATGTTAATTATTTAATTGCAATGGTTGGATAGAGAAGTATTAATTCATTGCTGTCTTTTGTTATTTTATCTATTTTCTATTTACAAGAAGATTGTGTCAAACTCAAATCTGCTAATGCCGGCGATAATTGTAAGCTTCTAATCTGAAGAAAGGGTCTCAAATTGATGTAGACAATTCGCAGTATCTGGTAGAAATCCCCCTTGACTTGAACTCGGTTCAAAGATTACCTCCCTTTAAATTGATATATACAGATTCGCAGTATCCGGTAGAAATCCACTTCGACTTGAACTAAGGTTCAAAGATTAACGCATTCCACCCTAGAGGTGGCAAACACAAACCAAGTTTCTTGACGATGACATTGACAACAAGATAAGCACGACGTCCCACAAAGTTGAAACAAAAGAGCGGGATAAGCATGATTGGAAAAAGTTGCAGGAATAGGCCAATTGTGTAGACTTCTATTGCCCTTTCTTTTTAGTTTACTGCATTCAAGACTTTACTCTCGAAAGTCGAAACATATTTTAGGAAATTAAAAAAATCACAGTCAAGAATTATTTTAGATCAGACAGCAAATTTTTGACTTGTGGTTTTCCTTGATTGATGGTATGGTATAATAATTAAAAAAGAAATTGTTTAAGAATTTGGTTTAGTGCCAGAAAATACAAATAATAGGTCAAACTACAAAAGTAAACTCGGTTACGCAAATTCAACATCAAGCAAAACAACAAAGCCAGCGGGTATCTTGGAATCATTCCTCCGGTAAGAGTTGCGCTTTATCTGGAAAGCAGCATTTTCAGTCAGTCTTTATCGCATCGGCTGCGTATACTGGACTTGTATTTACCGAACTAGATAGGAGATACTTGTCTTTTGAGTCTGTGTATGTTTATTGCATCTACATTCGTTCCTTGCTCTTCTGGTATAAAAGCTTCTCATATATGTACTGTAGCCGTGATGTGACCAATAAACATTTGGCTACTGTAGACAATGGCAAAACCAGTGCACCGTTCAACATCCTTGGGTCAATACTCACCCAGATCTTTTTGTTATTGTTGCGTTGTTGATGAAAATAGATTTTAAAAGAAACAAACAAACGAAAAACATCGAAACGCAGGAAGAAGAGGAAGAAGACTCTTCTTCTTTCTCTACAAAGAGGCACGTGTTGTTATGTCTCAAACGTTGCATTGGTTAACTAACACAGAGGAACGTGTAAAGTTGAATGGTTTTTGTCTTATTAATACATTATTAAAGAAGACAAAAGAGGTTTTTGTCTTATTATTAATGTATTACAGAGTTAAAGAAGACAAATGTCTTCATAAATAGGTTTTTTGGTATATGTTTTAAAATAAATGTAATATAAAAATTAGAAATATGTTTTCTAATTGACACAAACTAATTAAGTTAGTTAAATTAGTTTTTAATTAATATAAAATATTAAAAAATATTATTATTGTTTTAATAAAAATATAATAATTTGTTTAGTTAAAATTAACATCAACAAAATTAGAAATGAGATTTCTAATTGTATTATTTTTGTTGAATTAAAATTAGACATATGTTTTCTAATTAAAATCAAAACTAATTTGTTTAGTTAAAATTAAAAAAGGAATTTTATTAGAAATTAGTTTCTAATTAAACCAAGATAATTGATTAGTTCAATTATAATTTAAATTAGAAATAAGTTTCTAATTGATTAGATATCAAAAGCATATTTTGATTAGTTCAATAAATTTAAATTATTTCCATACACGAGCATAAGTTCGTTATGTGTTAGACAAAATAATTTGTTATTTTGTATATTCTACTGATTCTTGAAAATTTGTTTTTTAGGAAAATGCCTATTATTAAACGGACACCTAAGCTTATTCGGTGTGAAACACAAAAGAGAGGCATTAGCAGCATGTATGTAAAGTTAGTTAACATGCATTTAGTGCATGGAGACGGTCTAACACAACATGTTATTTCAGTTAATAACTTGATACAAGAGTTATATTTCGAAGGTTGTTGAGCTTATACAAATGTTGAAATAAAGCACATGATTTTGTTTGCAACATTACCTCAAACTCAAGGCGAAATAGCTATTACGAATGCTCTGGAATAATATGCCTAAGGAGAAGACTTATAATTTTTTAGTGATGACATTTATTAAAGAGATTCGTAGAAGGGAGCTGATTAGGACTTTATATCATATAGGTCTTTATATAGAAATAGTAAGAGCTATTGTAAATCGAGCTTCGCGAACTGTGTCATGTGAACTCATGAACTAATTTCCGTGTAGGATTCATTACCTATAGACTATTCGTAGGTTGAAGCACAATTAATACAATATGTTGATTTAGAAGAACTAAGTCTTAATATTTATGTAATATGTTTATATCAATTTATATAGGAATTCATCTAGAGTAAAGTAATTAGGATTCGATTATGAAAATCCAACATGCACTAAAGGAGTAAGAGACTCTTAATCCATTAAACCTAAACATGGAAGTTCTTGAGGAGGGCACTACAACCCAACTTAGAAGGGACCGTGATGCGTATGAATTATAGAAAAAGAATTCATTGTTGGACCAATGGTGGTTGACAAATAAAATCCCTTTATGTTTTGATAATAATAAAATGTATAGAATTGGTTAAGAAAT
>JANIJH010000225.1:17168048-17179018 GCA_024520975.1 Erythroxylum areolatum | reverse complement strand
TCTTACGAATTTTTGCACGGAGGACTTTCATTGAATTTAAACTTGTATATAGGTATGATGGTTTAGGATTAAGTAGTGGATTCCGGCAACGGGATCCGACATCAGTTGGGCTCTAGAAACGGGGTCCAACATGGGAAGTTTCCAAATGTGCCGCTGAAGATCAGGTATCTGAAAACAGGACTCGAGGCCTAGAAGTCGAGAACGGATAAGCTCGATGATATCCTCGATAATGTCCTGGGGCGTTCGATGTCGTCTGCTGAAGATGTGGTATTCCTCTCATACCAAGGAAAGTAAACCATGGCAAATAGAACTAACCATGATAGTATATGTCTGAAATCCTTCCATCGGCGAAGATGGGTGGAAGCCCACTAGAGGATGGGAAACCAATAAGTTGAAGGCTAAGCAGAGGAGGTCTTCGTCGAGAGAGAACTGTAAAGGTACTAGGCCAAGAGAAAAACCATGTAGAATTGCTGAAACTCTAATCCAAATGTCGAAAAATAGAACCCTGTCCCTCTTGACCATTATGCCAAGTGTATCTCAAACCCCTATAAGGAATCCATAACAGCTTTACATCATGTAAGCATTGCCTAAACACATCCATATGTCTGTACCATCTGGTATCGCGCCAACTCTGTCAGAGTGACTCAGAATGACATTAAAATCTCCCAAAACCAACCAAGGCAGACAAGTGAATTGCTCAGCCTGCACTCGAAGAAAATCCCAAAGCTCTCTCCTAGTGCTCGGATCAGTGGAACCATAAGCTACTGTCAGGCTAAATGTGGTACCCTCCATCAGTCGAGTCACCTTGCAACTAATACTCTGAAGTGTAAACACAACATACTCGAATCCTAACATAACAAAATGCAACAAGTTAGCTTATCCGTCGTATTACTTAGACAGTCCCATCCCCGACAGGTAGTAGAAACTACACACTCTAGGTTTTGAGAGGCTACTTTTGTCTCCAAGAGACCAACCAAACCAAGATCATGATGTCGAATCCAATTCTGAACCGCTCACTGAGTATTGGAGCCATTAAGGCTCCTAATATTCCAACTTCCTATCACAGGAAATGGAATAACAAAAACTGCGAAAATTAACTAAAGGAGCTGGGCCTCTCACTTCCTCTATCCTTTGTCAACCCCGAAAAAAGATGAGTACGAGGAGCTAACGAGCGATCAAGTGAAAAATCTCCAAAGATGCAAGCATATCCAGAACCATGACTACTACTAGGAATAGATGCCTCTAAACTCAGAAGACAAGGCATCCGATTAGGAGTAGTCCTTACCTCTGCAAAAATAGCTGGATTAGGTGTTCGACTTGAACTAACTTACGCCTTGAATGGGATTGAAATGTGGATAAGAATGGGAGAAACGGCGACGATTTTCCTATATCACATCTTTTATTGGGGCTCCAACTCATTTGACAAGGATCTCCTCACGCTCTCTATACTGCCCCTTCTTAATCATTCGACGATCTAGGATGGCCTCAAGTTGTGGTAGGATGGTTGATTTGTTATAAACGTGAGGAAGAGAATTTGGTGAAGGTAGAGAACCAATGTGTTTCTTTAGGAGACTAACATGAAAGACATTATGGATACGAGCATCTGTAGGGATTCGAAGCTTGTAAGCCACAGAACCCACCTTGCCAATAATCTCATACGGCCCAAAATATCTGATAGGGAGTTTGAGAGAGCGATGAAAAGCTACCAAGTTCTGTCTGTATAGCTGCAATCGCAAATACACATAATCCCTAACTTGGAAAGAAACATCCCTGCGATGAAGGTTTGACAATTGTATCATCCTATTACGACCAGAAGTGAGGTTCAAGTGGAGCTCTATGAGTATTTCATCTCGGTTGTGAAGGACTTCATCAACAGCTTGAACCTTGGTGGTGTTGGGAATATAAACGTGTAACCTTGGAGGAGGGGTCCCGTCCCCGACTTCAAAAGGGGACATCTTGGTTGCGGAATGGATGGAAGTATTGTAACTAAATTTACCCCAATGTAGCCAGTCAATAAACTTGTACGGTTTGTCGTGGGTGTAACAATGTAGGTACTGTTCGAGCACTCGATTCACCACTTTCGTTTGTCCATCTGTTTGGGGATGATAGTTGGAACTCAAGCAAAGAGATGTACCCTGCAATATGAAAAGTGTCTTCCAAAAAGAGCTTATAAATACCTTATCCCGATCACTGATTATGGAAGAAGGAAACCCATGAAGTTTGACGATGTGGCGAATGAATTCTTTTGCCACAGTTACAGTCGTGAATGGGTGTTTCAAGGGAACAAAGTGAGCATATTTGCTCAGTCGATCAACCACCACTATGATCACATCAAAGCCTTGAGATGAAGGAAGACCTTCCACGAAATCCATGGAGATATCAGACCATATTTAATCTGGAAATTGTAATGGTTGAAGTAGTCCTGCCGGTCATTGATTCTCGATTTTACATTATTGGCACACAGAGCATTCTTTGATGAAGTTTTTAACTGTATTCCTCATGCTAGGCCAAGTGAAATAAGATTTTATTCGTTCAAGGGTCTTGTTGAATCCAAAATGGCCTCCAATAGGTGAGCAGTGATTATCTGATAGAATTTCTGGAATTATGGATGCGGTGGGACTGATCATGACCTTTCCCTGTATAAACAAAAATCTATTTTTGGTTAGATAATTATGAGGAGACTTTAATTCTTTAAAATAAGGAAGAGTTGTTGTTTCTTGCTACAGAATGGGCCACCAATCTGCTAGTACACGTGAAATTGCAAGAAAAGAGAATTCTGATTTATGTGAAAGTGCATCCGCCCTTTGATTTTCAACTCCCTTTTTGTATTGAATTTGATAATCATATCCCAATATTTTGGGAAGCCATGGAATTTGCGTGGGGGTTGAGATTGGTTGCTCCAGGAGGTATTTCAGACTTCGTTGGTCTATACGTACAATGAAAGGTCTACCCAACAAATATGGTCTCCATTTCCTGATTGCCTTCACTACAGCCAACATTTCTTTATCATATGTTGATAATGACAAGGAACTCCCCTTTAATGCTTCACTAAAAAGTGTGATCGGCTGGTTATTCTGTGATAATATTGCTCCAATCCTGGTTCCACAAGCATCACATTCCACAACAAAAGGTTGATCAAAGTCAAGTAACTTAAGAACAGGAGGAGATATGAGAGTTGATTTGAGGTTGTTGAAGGCGACTTCGATTTCTGTGGTCCACGTGAAACCATCCTTGGTGGTTAACCAAGTGAGAAGCGCGACTATGCTCCCAAATCCTTTAATAAATTTCCTGTAATATCCTGCAAGCCCTAGAAAACCCCTTACCCCTTAACAGTAGTGGGAACTAGCCATTTTCAAATTGCCTCTATTTTTTGCGGGTCTACAGCAATCATACCTTTAAGATTATATGTCCCAAATAATCTACCTGAGTAATCCCAAACCTACACTTGGACCGTTTAACTACCAAAAAATTTGTAACAAGAATGGATAAAACAGATCTGAGGTGACAATGGTGGTCCTACCACATTCTACTATATACCAATATGTCATTGAAAAATACCAAGATAAACTTCCTCAGAAATGGCCTAAAGAGGTCATTCATTAGACTCTAAAAAGTCGTCGATGCATTTGTGAGTCCAAATGACATAACCATGAACTCGTAATGACCTTCGTGGGTTTGACTTTGATTTTGTGATAATCGGATCGCAAATCAAGCTTGGAAAAATAATTAGCCCCATATAATTCATCCAATAGCTCATCAATGACTAGTATGGGATATTTATCCTTTACTGTGGCCGTATTTAATTCCCAGTAGTCCACACAGAATCGCCAAGAGCAGTCCTTCTTTTTTATAAGTAAAATTGGTGAAGAAAAAAGACTGATACTAGGACGAATGATACCTAAATCAAGGAATTCCTTGACCATGTCTTCGATGGTTTTTTTTTATAATAGGGGTAGCGATAAGGTAGGATGTTGATAGGCCCATAAGTATTGTTCAACGAAATTCGGTGGTCGTGTGACCGTGTGGGGGGCAGTTGGGTGAGTGGTGCAAAGACTGCTGGAAATTTGTTTAAAAGAGCCTCTAAGTCGCTGGGCAAAATGTCGGATGCTAGCTCCTGTTGGTTGTCTTGTAAGGTGACTTGAAGAATATATCTCATACCTATAAGTTGGTATAGCTCCTTCTCCTTTAAAGGTTCCAATTCAGATTGCGTAAGGCCATGAAAAAAATGTTACTTGCCGTTGATCTTGAAGGACATTTTAAGCTGTTTGTAATCAGTTTCAAATGGCCATAAAGTTTCTAGCCATTGAACTCCTAGAACCACTGGACATGCGACCACAGGAAGCACATAGAGATCGGCAGTTATGGGGTAATTTTGAACCACTAACCAGAGTCCCAAGCATTGCCCCTTACACTCCAATTTGTCACCACTGCCAACCATCACCTGAAAAGACCTGTTGCTGTCAACAGTTAAACCAATTTTAGTGGTCACAACTTCATCAATAAAGTTATAAGTACTTCTACCGTCAATCAAGATAGTAACATCTCGATTTTTTATCTTTCCAATTACTTGTAATGTCTAAGGATGAGAAGTTCCTGACATAGCATGTAATGAGATTTCCGGAACAAATTCTTCCTGTTTTGCAAATTCCTGTATCTCTTCCTCAGGATGAAAAGTCTAATCTCCTATCATGAATAGTTGAGGGCGTTGGCATCTATCTCCCGGTGCAAATTGATCTTCACAGTAGTAACAACCCTTTTCCCTTCTCTCTCGTACTTCCTGACTTGTCAATCGGCGTATTGGAGGAGATTCCTTCGTGGAAGGTGCAACACTGAGTATTCTCGTAGATGAGTTGGTGCGACTGGTATTGGGCAAATTCAACCCCCTATAAGTGCCTCCAATGGTCCCTTTTTCTGTAAGGAATTACGCTCCTCAATGAGTCTGGCCACAACAATGGTGTAGGAGAGTGTCTTAGGTTGCTTGATGCGTACATCTAAGCGAATCTCATCCTTCAACCCTGCAATAAAACACCCTACCAAAAACTTTTCTTGTAAGTGATCAACCTTGTGTGAAAGTTTTTTGAAAACTTCCTGATAAACGACTACAGCAGTGGTCCGTTTAAGTCTAGATAGGGCCTCGGAGGGATCCTCATAGTTGGTGGGACCAAAACGAGAATGTACTACCTGAGTGAATTCGTCCTATTTAACTGGTCCTTTGAACTTCGTATACCAACGTTGCCATTGTAAGGTGATACCTTCCAAATGAAAGGAAGCAAGCTGCACTTGATCTTCAGGAGCGACATTCTTAAAGTCGAAATATTGCTCCGCGTTATACACCCATCCTGTGGGGTCCACGCCATTAAAATTGGGAAAGGAAAGCTTGAGGTGGTGGCGGTGGTTTTGGTGGCTAGAAGGGGAAGATGAGTTTTCATGGTTGTTAGTGAAAGAGTTGTTTTGGATGTGGCTGCTGGAGGGTTTGCCTTTGTGTGGGTGAGTGAATTCTGGTGAGGAAAAAGGATTGATCTCAGGTTGAGAGTTATGGGAAGCTATGAGGGCTTGGATTTGTTGGTGTTGGGATTTTTGAGTGGTATTTATGGATTGGAGTTCGGTTAAGATAGTTTGCATGGTACTGTTGTTTTGGTCAATACTGGACTCACGTCGCCCAAAGACCATGCTCACCTCATTGTGGATTTCCACATTGCTCTGGTTTTGAGTATTCATTTGAGCCAACCTGGCTCTGATACCAAAAATGATAAGAATTTCGTGTAAGAGGAAGAAGTTTGCAAAAGAAGGAAACAAAGGAAATAGTTGACGTTCTTTTTCCCCCCTTTGTTTCTTCATTAATGATAGTTTAAATAGGGAAATAGTGGCGAAATAACCACCGACTTACAAAGAAAAATGAAACAAACTGATTGTGAATATTTCCACTACATTATTGAATGAGAAATTCAAGCAACTAACTTTTCACCACTAGCAGAGTTTAATGACTTCAAGGACCAAGTTTTCTAGGCCTGCAATAGATCCTCCTCACGTCCACTGCATGTGTTTACATGTATCATTGACATGGAGTAAACCGCTCCATAGTAGTAACATCATGAGCAAGCTCTGTGGACTCCAAATCGTCAGGAGTGGGAACCTGAATGACTCCCTGGACTATAGAAGAGGGAGTTGTAGGAGAAGGAGCACTCAACACTAGGTCTACAACTCTGGGAGTCTGGTTCAGTACCACGTCTTGGGTGGCAGGAGGAGCAACCTGATGTGCTACAGTAGTCGGGGGAACACAGGAATGGCCAAAAACACTGCATTGGGAACACTGCTTGTGTCACAAAGATTTTCTTCGAACTCGAACTTCTATCGCAAGTTGCGCCCACCTTCGTGCGGTAATCCCACTTAAGCAAGATTCAGCCTTCTCATGTGAATGTCGCTGAACAATTCAATTAGCCCTCAAACACCTTACATGAACACAAGTGTTTAAAGTGTGTCACTCACACACATAAAGAACACAAGTGTAAAACAGTATAAAGAAAGCAACAAGAGATTTTAAATATAGTCGAAGCTACTCTTTCATTAACTCTCACAAAATGATAATACAAGACCAAGTACCTCCTCCTCGAAGCACTTAACAAGGAAATCCTTACTCGAAGCCCTTACAAGGAACTCCCTACTCGAAGCCTTTACAATAAGAACTCTCCCCCAAAAACTCTCAACTCTTAAAGCTCTCTCCTCTGAGTGATTTCTCTCAATAAAGAGTGAATGAATAGGTCTCAACACTAATGAACTATTTATAAACACCTTTAGATGACTAAGAGTCCTAGTAGAGCTCTACTAGCTAAGATCACAATCTTATCCTATCTTATCTCATAGGATTAAGTTACATCACATTTAAAAGATTACCCTATCTAGGAAAGATTATCTTTATCTCCTCTATCTTCAGATGATCCTTCCCCGTGATCTTTATCTCTTAAAGATGAAGTTCATCCCCTGTGATCTTATCCACCACGTCATCATATGCCATATCATCCACAACTGCCATGTCACTGCTGATGTGTTTTCACCACGGCCTATCCTCACATAAGTCCATCAATGCACGTCCATGGACAAGTCCATCTTTTATGATCAAGCTCACTCATGGTGCAGTCTCGTCACTCCATGACTAAGTACGAGTCATAAATCGAGTTAGTATAAAACCTCGCACAGTTCACATACCTTCATCCTGCCTCACCGAAGTTAAGTGCTTAAACACCTCGTCGCGCTTGAATGCCTTCGCCCATCCTCGTGGGGTCTTGTACACCTTTGCATCTTCTCTTGCACCCTCGGGTCTTGCATGACTTAGTTTTTCAATTTCGCGCGACCTCGCATCCGAATCTCACGTCTCGTTGAAGATTTCCGCCAATGAGCCCCTACGCTTGCCCACGCGTATCGAGTCTCGCCTACTCTCGAAATCGTCACCGATACTTCCTGCATCCCTCGCCTACTTTGCAAGTTCCTTAGGTTTTGCTCGCCAACTAGAAAAACTTTACCTTGTTCCCTCGTCAACACGCCTTCCTCGTGCCGACTTGCGTGTTAAACATTAGCCAAGGCTTGCCAACACTCACACGATTTCGCAGTCTAAACTTAGGTGTCTAACAAGTGTCCACTTATATTCTACTTAAACACGAATCAGTTCATTGTTCATACCACTAGCAATCTCAATCTCATTAACAGGCTCTACTGTAACAGAGCGCTCAACACAAAGTCTAGCAAAAGAGAGTCAAGTCATGTCAGAAGTATGACGATCACATCTAAGGGGTTTTCCAATCTTGCTAGCCAGGAGACCAAGACATCCTCATTCTATAAAGGAACCAGTACATTATGTAACCGTACCCAAACTGGCACTCTGGAAACTCGTGATTTTTCAAAAACAAAGTGGGGGTGCCACTGCTGTAAGACCATGAATTTCCCACCGAAAATCCATGGGCCTTGCTCAAGGATCAACTGTAAAGCCTCCTCCGATTGAA
Organism: Erythroxylum areolatum; assembly: GCA_024520975.1. Classification (NCBI taxonomy): domain Eukaryota; kingdom Viridiplantae; phylum Streptophyta; class Magnoliopsida; order Malpighiales; family Erythroxylaceae; genus Erythroxylum; species Erythroxylum areolatum. Next base: position 17,171,024 of record JANIJH010000225.1, on the reverse strand, counting down.
AACGAAATAGGAAAAAACCGGTGCCTGTGGATATAACATCCTCAAGACCAAGTGTCTTCCAAGCCCTCATTGCAATGGATTGTATTGCAAGGGTATTATGCCCGGGAAAGAAACCGACTAAGCATCGAGTCCATTGGTGGAGACTATTTGCCATATAGTCATCCGGAATCACTTCTTCAAGGGCCAAAAGAGCATTTTTGCCTGTCTTAATTTTCGGACTTGGTTGTGGGAGAGGAAAGGCCACCATAGGCTGGCCAATTGGACCGATGGGCTTCTTCGGTGTTGTATGGACTGGCGAAGATGCGGCACGTCGTAGATCCTCCCGCTTTGATTCCTTCCCAGCCCGTTGAGTGTGAGGAGATGGTGGCGGCGTTGCGCGTAGTGGGGAAATCTGTCAGCGCTATCTTTTCCTTCTCCCTCGTGATGACAGCACGGTGAGTGTGGGGTTGTTGCGATTGTGAAAATCTTTGGGAACTTGTTGGAGGCATCGGAGTTGAGCATTTGGTTGGTGCGGTGGTGTTTACAGAGGTGGGTGTGGTGGAATGTGAATGAGATTCGAAGTTTTCGGTGATGATTTGTGTGTTAATATTTGATCCAATCGCAAAACCAAGTGTTGGGTTTTGCAAATCAGGGGATCTCGAGGTTATTGGTGTGTTTTGGGCTGAAAAAGGAGCATCGGAGGAGTCTCCGACAACTGTTGTGGGGGCGACAGTGGCGATGGCGACGAAGCTCCGGCGAGTGTCAGAGGACTGCTGGCAGTTGATGGTGGCCGAGGTTGAAGATTATTTTTTTCGAGCCATTTCGGCAGTAAAGAGTTAAGAGAAAAAAATTTCAAGAACTTCCTTCCTTAAACCAACCTTAATTTCTAAAACCCTAAACCTTAAATACTAAGGTATAAATCCTAAATTTAAGTATTAATTTTTATTTAAGATGGATAAATTCAATCTTTATATCCATTTTTTTAAGTCAATTAAAGATTAAAAAAAGTCATTCTTTCCTTCGAACTCTTTGAAACAGTACGTTAAAGATTATGCAATGAAAATTTCAGGTAAACAACACATGCAACTTATAATTTCTTATAAAAATTAAGGTTATGCATTGAAAAAGGTAAATATTTTGCTTGTACGTCACTAATTTTCCTTGTTCATCCATTCTTCTCTCTCTTTTCACTGCAAACTCTATATTATATATACAACTTTTTCATAAAGTAATGGCAATGAGAATGGGTTGCTGCAACGGCAGTGGCAATTTTCATGGAAGGATAAACAAGATGTTGGTGAGAACGCACTTCAAAATTGTGAAGACTTTTCGTGTAAAAAATTCAAAATTTTCGCTTGACGTTTTATTGATGAAACGTCGCGAAATAAAATCCGTGTCGTTTTATTTAAGAAAAAGTCGTTGTTAGTGTAAAATTCAACAAAACTTAATCCAAACAAAACCAGCCGAAGACAATACGGTGAAATTGAGAGGCAAAAACCCCAACTTTTAAAACTGAATGCAAAACAAAAATCGTCACCAAGCCTCTTTGCTGTCTTAGTCCTCCAAATGTTCAGCAGTCTTACGACTTTGTGTCAAACATCGGGTGCGAAAAAATTACTGTTTGAGCGTCAAGTTCGTTCTAGACTTGGCTATTATCGAGCAACTAGGAATCTCAGAATTAGAGATTCGAAATCCCGTGATTTCTTCTTCCTATCGAAGCTCCAAGTTGCGAAAACCCAATTAGACAGTACTGGAAGCTCAAGCTAGGGTTTGTACTGGACCTACACAAACGAAGCCGCTCAGTGAAGACCAAGCCTTCAAGGTTTTGGACACGATTTTAAGACCAGGTATGTGAATGAAAGTTGTTGATTTTGCTTCCTCCTATTAAAATCTTGAGTTTTTCGCGTGTTGTTTAGTTAGAGGGGAACTGAAAGATGAAGAAAAAGTTTCAAAAGCCCAACTTGGGGCTTTTTTTAGTGTCATGACGATCCGTGCGAATGCATTTCCTGAAGCAACTTAGTGGAGTGAAGGTGAAAAGCGAGTGATGGATCGATATTGGCCAATTCTAGTTCATACGCTACCTCCTGATGTTATCTTCATTGCTAACCTTGAAGGGTCTATTATGGGTGCTGGGAGCTCAGATGGGCGTCTTAATGGATTCCTCATCAAAACCCACTTCTTTGAGACGCTTCCAAATGGTGTCGTCTGTGAGAGGGCTTCGCAACTCCTTGGCACCGAGCATCAATGACAGAGGCCTACCTGCGCTAGCCATTTCCCACCAAAACCCTAAATTTGAAAATCAATCACACTGTTGAAGGTTCAAGGAGAGTCAATTTCTCAGTTACTGTGTTCATTGTTGTTGCAAAAAGCTTCGTTCCCCTAAACCCATATTCTACTGTCATCCGTCTGCCTCTGACCGTTTCTCTTCCCTGCATCTCTTCTCAGTCGCCTCCAGGTTATCATCTTTTCTGACTATATAAAAGATTTGGAAGAGGTGCATGCAATAGCATCAAGTTTGTATTTAGAGTTGAATAATTAGAATTGAGGTTTCTGTATCTTTTGTTCATATTGGTTTTTTTTGCATTTTGTGTGCTTTGTGGTTATGCAATTCACGTTATCCATATTTGGAAGAGGCAAATGTTCTGTTTTGAGACAAATAAACCTCAAATCATCGACTTAGATCACTATAATATAGATTTGCATAACCAAGTGGATGTTTCAGGACACTCCATGAGTTGTATAAGGGATCTAATTTGTTTCTATAAATTGTCCTTGTGACCAGTGCATAATACAGCTATTTGTTTTGTTCAGATCAAAGTATATCCTGAAAATAAACAGTTTCAATAACAGTTTCACAAATGCCTTGCACTGCATTTACATATGCACTACTCAACTGAAATTTTGGATTCTGATCATTTTGTTTAAAAAAAAGAATAAGTTAAAGCTTTCTACTTTCGGAATGAGTGATTGCTTTGTCAGTTGATAACAGCTTACTTC
>JANIJH010000225.1:17133976-17149754 GCA_024520975.1 Erythroxylum areolatum | reverse complement strand
GATTTGAGGTGACATCCTTATTAGTATGAGGAGAATATATGTCCCCATTATATTATATGTAAATATGTTCGAGAGATACAAATTAGATCTGATGAATGTGTTACCAACCTAGGAAGTAAAGATTGCAAATAAATTGAAGTATGTGGAGAAACTAGTATGAATGAATAGACATTAGAATAAGTCAATGTGAAATCATAGGAAATAGAATGAATTGAGAAAATCATTCAAAAAAAGGGGGAGTCAATTGGTGAAATCAAAAATACCATAAGATAATATTACCTCATTTGAGGAGTTAGTTACTTAAGCAATTACGAGAACTAATCATGTTCACATAGAGTTTTGGCAATATTTGTTTGAGTAGCAATGCTCCCGGCAGTATTATGATATTGAAGATTAAAGTGATCCAAGCAAAATTGTATCAATTACTGACTATGATCATAGATGATATATCGAATGTGTTTGAAAAGTGGAGAAGAATATTTTGAATAATTAAGGAAATCTTACATATTATGGAAGTAGGAACAATTATATGCCAAATTTAATGAGAATGAATCTTAGCTTGATCAAATAAAATATGGGTTGTATAATATCTGAACATGGCATATTGGGAGACCCAAAGAAAAGTAGAGTTGATGATAAATTGAGAAAACTACAAGGAATATATGCGGGATTTAGAGTTTTTTAGAACTAGCTGTATGTTGGATACTACCAGAGATTGTTGAGGGGTTTTTACTGATCTTAGCCCTTTGACAAAAATGTCTGAGGAAAAACGTGTAAATTGTATGACTGATGAATGTAAAGAGAATTGTGAGGAAGTATAACATCAATGATAATAATATCATTTGGATTTGGAGATTTTGTAGTATATAATGATGTTTGTATAAGAGATTAGGATAAAATCCAATGCAGCATAATAAAGTGATTTCATATGCGTGGAGACAACTAAATATTAAAATCTCATGAGCTGAATTTTGATACATGATTTAGAATTTGTTGCAGTAGTAATTGCATTGAGGAGCTTGGAGACATTGAAAGTACAGTGAAACATTTTGGATTTTATACGGGTTATTAAAGTAAGAGATAATTATTAAGTTTGAAAGAATTGAATACGAGACTGAGAAAATGGATAGAGTTACTTGAAGATTATGATGTGCAATTGAGTATTTCTTAGTAGAGCTAGTGTTGTAATATGACTTATTGAACAGAAAAAAAAAATTAATAGCAGTGTATCACAAATTCATATATTAAGGTTACAAAACATAATGCAATAAAAAGCATAGAATGTTAAGTTAAATATGGGGCAAAATGAAGTACTATTAGTTACATTGAAATTTAAGATTAGCTTCACTTGAAAGATTAGCAAAGCCCAAGTTGGGGATTCAAAATTTGTTAATCTTACTAAGAAATTGAAAATGAATCCGAACTTGAGTTGATTGAAAATTGATACTTTGTGATTGAAGTAAAGAGTATGTGTACCCAATAAAGACGATTGAGCAAAGAGATTACTAGAGAAAGAATAAATAACAACCTAAGCTATACATCCTAGTAGGAATACATCGAAACAACATTTCACAGCTAAGGATATAGAAACAAGTGACTGTATATATGAGTTTCCAACAATTTTAACCAATGGAGATATGCTTAAAGCTTATAATTTAGAGTTCACAGGAATATGAGGTTAATGTATAGCATAACAATCATTATCGTAGTGATATCTTTAGAATATTGTATGAGGCGTAAAACGACAAAAAGAGTCGTTCGCCTTTACATTGAAATGAAGAGAGCCTGAAAATGGTTGAGGGTCAGAATTGATTCGAGATACTATTGATAAATGAAACGAATCTACAATAAGAGTTAAGTGATTCAAGAATGATAAATGAGTTAAGTGGATTAACATTGAAGTTACGAATATAGTGAGATAGATTTAAGAGTTAAGTGTATTAACATTGAAGAGATGTAAATTATCAAAGGAAAGACGAATTGTTTCTAAGAGTATCATAGTAGTTAGGTATGCTCAGATTAGGAAAAAGGATAAACTATGCTCAAATTGTATTAGTCCATATGAAGTTATTGAGAGCATAGGACCATTAACATATGAGTTTGTAGTACCAAAAAAGATGTATTAGATTCATAATGTGTGATATATGAGTATGCTATGAAATATCGATATGATCTGATATTAGTGTTATTGCCTCAAAAAGAGGAAAACTATGAGTAATCTGAAATATAATGAGGAAATAGTTAAGATAGTGTGATATCGGAAGAAATGAGTATAGGATTGATTGATTTCATTGACTATAGTCCATTGGAAGAAATTATTCGAGTGGTGAAGTTAAATGGGAAATAGAGGAGTAATTGAAGAAACAATTATCCTACCTTCCTAATCAACCAGATAAGAATTTCAAGGACGAAATTTATTAAAGAGGGAGAAATGTAACATCTCATTCCCATACTAAGGGTTAGAACCCTAAAACTTAGTACATATGAGATCTAAGAGAGATTGAAAAAAAAGCATTTCATGCTCATGTATAATATAGCATACACACACACACGTGAATAGTGATTTTTTGCATATGAAAATAATTGCTCATGCACTCATTTGACATTTTCGGGTATAATTGATCGATAAATGTGACTATATTGGGAATTGCGAATTATATGTGTTATTAATTGAGTTGGAGTGTATAAGTACTGAATTGTAGTTTTTGACAAAATTTAGGAATTTTCTAGAATTTAAGGATATTTTGGACTAGGAAAAATTTTTAGTGGCAAAACAATTGATGAATAGTAGAAATAAAGGTCAAATGGCAATGGAAATTTTTATAAATGACTTTGTGATTTAATGACTTATGTCATTAAAAATTGAGAGACAATTGGAGTAGAAATTGGAGACAAAATGGACTAGTTATTAAAGTGGACCAAATGGAACCATGGGAAAGTGACATGTGGCAAGTGACATGCGTCACTTGCCACACCGCATGTATAAGTCACAAATTTGTTAAATGAAAGACCATATTTTGGGTCTTTCACTTAACCATTCCCGACATATACTACCATTCCTAACAAACGGGAGTATCCCTATAGCATACAACTAAGGGATAGAGGTTGGGATCAGTTCGCATCTACATTGCATTTCTTTCTTTATGTATGGAATTGTATATTCTACAACTTTTGTATCAAATTATGTATTCCGAAAGTTTTGTAAAATGGTGTATATGATTTATGTTGTAATGTGAAGACATTATTACTAAAGTATTTTGTATTTGTAATAGGCCCCAAATGGCTATTGAAATTATGTTGATTGTATTGTTAAGATTGAAAAAGTTTGCGAATAAAGCAAGCCCGATTTAGTTATGGATTTCCACATATTATGTTTATGGTTTCAAAAAAAAATTTGTACTATGTTTTGACTGATTGAGTGTTCTAGCACGTCACCCTTACGGGGTATAGACTCGGATATCACGCAGGATGTCGAGTACGTGTCTTGCGGGAGTGGGGTGCTACACGTAGAAATCATCCATAAATACCTTCATGAAGTTCTCATTCATGTCCTCGAATATGGCCATCATGCACCTTTAGAATGTGGCAAGTGCATTACATAAACTGAACGATATCCTTCGATCAGCAAAAGTCCCATAAGGACAAGTGAAAGTAGTCTTCTTCTGATCCTGTGGGTATATAACCACTTGATTGCACCCTGAGTATCCATGAAGAAAATAGTAACATGCATGGCCAACCACCCTCTCAATCATTTAGTCCACAAAAGGTAAAGGGAAGTGATCTTTCTTGGTGGCCAAATTGAGCTTTCAGTAATCAATACATACTCTCCAAGCTTTGATAGTCCAAATAGAAATATTTTCACCTTTTTCATTTCCATCACTGTCATGCCTCCCTTCTTAGGCAGACACCGTACTGAACTCACCTACTCACTATCTGAAATCGGATAAATAATCCTACACCCAACAACTTTACTACCTTCTTCTTCATAACCTCTTGTATATTTGGATTTAACCTTCTTTGTCACTCCCTCACCGTTTTGCACTCTTCTTCGAGGTTAATCCTATGCATCACCACATTGGGGCTAATCCCCTTAATATCAAAAAATTGCCATCCCATAGCTATCATCCTTTTCGTAATGGGTAGGGAATAGTTTTCACCTAAAAAGATGTATCTCAAATGAGAAGCTAACGGTTTAAGCTCTAACGTGGGGGGCTTAACGAAAGAAGGTGGAGTAGGTGTCTCTATTCTCTTCAACTTCTCTAACTGGAGTTCCTCACATAAATACTCTTCTCACACACTCTCATCCCTGAGCACTTTAGTAACTTCATTAACTTCCTCTTCAACCTCCTTCACACATTCATCCACAACATCAATCTTCATACATACATTACTATCCCTTAGTTTCTTCAAAGATTTAGACATATTAAACTCTACCTGCTCATCAGCAATCCTTAAAACAAGTTTTCCTTAATGCACATCAACTAATGCCCTATCAGTATTCATAAATGGCCTTCCAAAATCAATGAACAATTTTTATCAACTTCAAAATCCAATACCACAAAAATAACAGGAATGATAAATTTATTTACTTTTACCAACACATCTTCTACATCTCCATGTGGTCTCTCGATGGATTGATCCACAAGGCGAATCAGCATGGATGTTGGATTAACCTCTCTTAGTCCTAATTTCTTGAAAACAAACAAAGGCATCAAGTTAATGCTTACACCTAAATCACATAAGCATTTAGAAAATTTAAAGTCACTACCAACACATGGAATTGTAAAACTCCCTGGATCTTGTAGTTTTGAAGGCATCATGCTTGAGATAATCGAACTACAATTCTCTGTCAAAGTGATCGTCTGATTGTCCTCCAAAGTATGTTTATGTGTCAGTATGTCCTTCAGAAACTTTGCATACTTAGGCATGCACTCCAAAGCTTCCACCAATGACAAGTTAATCTGAAGCTTCTTCAATTTCTCTAAAAACTTGAAAAACTAAGTGTCCACCTATTGTTGTCTCACCCTTTGTGGATATGGAAGTTTGGGCTTGTATGGTGGTGGTGGCACATAAGGCCTCTCTTCTTCTTTCTCTGCTCGAATCTCCTTACGTTTTCCTTTTCCTTGGAAATCCCTTTTCACACTTGGTTCCTCCATCTACTTTCCTCTTCGAAGTGTAATAACTTTAAGTTGTTCCCTTGGGTTAGCCTCGGTATTGCTTGGTAAGTTACCTATACTTCTAAAACATATGGCATTAGCAAGTTGACATACCTGTACCCCCAAGTTGTGGATGGATGAGGTATGGTTCTTCACTATCTGGTCAAACTTTGCCTCCATCCTCTTTTGACTTTCTTCCTGGCTTGAAAACATCCTCTTTTGGTTCTCTTCTTGATTTGCCAGTTTGGACCCAAAAACATACATCAACATGTCCATTTTGTTTTCCAAAGATCTAAGTCTGCCTTGCTAAAATTCTGGAGGTTCTTGCTGTCTTGCTTGGCCACCTATATTGTTAGTATTCCAAGAAAAATTAGGGTGGCTTTTCCACCTTAGATTATAAGTATTCGAGTACAGATTCTTACCTCACTGTGGTTGGCCTAACTAACTTACCTCACTGTGGTTGGCCTAACTAACTTACCTGTTCAGTGCTACTAGCTCCCAACAAGAAACATTTTGCTATGCAATGGTTGTCCTGCCTGTAAAACTCACACTATGATTGCATAGCTTTGGCTATAGATGAAGATACTCCTTATATGTTACTCAACTATTTGGTGAGGGATGTGATTTGTGCCTGCAAAGTGGTAATAGAGTCAATTGGGATCATATCTTTTTTCCCCTTCTTCCCTTGCCTACTCCTCTCACTTGACCACATGCAACTGTTGCTCGCTAACTCTTCCAATAGAACATGAGTTGCATTGATAGTTTTTTGCATTAATGATCCTCCCGCAGCTGCATCTGTGGTCCCTTTTGTGCTCTGATTTGCACCATTATAGAATATTTACATAAGGAACTCCCTTGGAAGGTTGTGGTGAGGATAATTTCTCTGTAGTTCTTTAAACCTCTCCTAAGCTTCATATAAAGACTCCCCTTCGCTTCGTTGAAAATATGTGGTTTCCTTAATGATCCTTGTCATATTGGTCAATAGGAAGTATTTAGCAAGAAATGCCTAGGCTAGCTATTCCCAAGTATTAATCTACCCTAAGCTGAGTGAATTGTACCATGCCTTCACCAGATCTTTCAAAGTGAAAGAAAATAGTTGTAACCTTACAGCATTGTCAGATATCCCATTAAACTGGAAAGTGTTTCATATCTCCAAAAAATTGGCTAGATGGGTATTGGGATCTTTATTGGACAACCCGTAGAACTACACAAATGTTGAGGGGTGCTAGCTTGATAGCTTGAATCGCTGGCCTCGCAACTCCTTGAGGACTGAATCCTGGTCTCATAAAGTCCATCAGTGTCCTTTTAGGCCTTAATTGTTCTCCTTCTTTCGCTATATTTCTTTGTATAATGTCTTGGCGCTTTGCTCTTCTCAACTGTCGTTCGCACCTTGCGATATCTACTAACTCTTTGTCGTGAAATTCATTATTCCTTCGCATGTTCCTTATGTTTATACACTTGCAAAGATACAAGGAAAAGTATCAAAAACTTTTAAATCAAAGTAACCCAAAATAAATAAGATGCTAAACAAACAATCCCCAACAATGATGCCAAAACTTCTTGAATGCAAAACACACTACTAGTCTTATGCTCAAAACTACAAGTATACAAGTTGTACTTGTATTTGGAAGTAGATATTGATCCCACGAGGATTGTGCTTAGGCACCACTTAATCCAGATTGTTCTTTATTTAAGAAATCATTTCACTCAAATTTTAAAAAATAAAATAAAATAAAGACAAACTAAAAGTAACAGGAAATAACATAACCCAAACCAAAATTGTAAACTAAGACTTCAAGAAAAATCAAGATTAAACATTAGGACTTGTCATTATCCCTATTTGCTCCTCTCTGATTAATTGATTCAATTTATGCTTGGTCCAAGATTTCCTAAAATTCTAGTTACCCTCTCTCAAGGCGTAACTAAATGTCATTAGTTAAATAAATTAGAATTAACTTTGGAATCTCTCGATATGTAAAACTTTTCTTAAGCATTTAATCAGGTATGAAGCTATCCTTCAAGCATTGTATTGATATATTGAAATTCTCTTCCTAATAAATCAATAACTTGTTATTTATGGGTCTATTAATTGTCAACTCTCGTTGTATAATTAACGTAGATTACCAAGCTCACTCTCTCAATTTATTGTAAGGTTTAAGCACAATAAATAACTCAAACATGAATATCATTAAATCGATAACCAAAGGTTCCCAAATAATTCAAACAACAAACCTTAAAGATTTTTTTAGCAAATCATAATATCCATAGCATCCCCAAAAATCAAATAATCCATAACAAACATGTTAGAAGAGAAAGAAATTGAAATAAAACTAAACAGGATAGCTCCTCCTTTTCTATGCCCGAATTTGGAAAATTTGGATGAAGGGGTGCTTTTTGCCCAATCAAGAATGAAACCTTGAATCTCCACCTATCCTTATGCTCTAGCTCTGTCTTTTGGTTCTAGGAAGCAAGTTTAACCACTATCTCACGGCTCTCGGGATTCGTTTCCTTACAAAGTCACAAAACCTAAAAATACAGGAATCTCGAGTGTCCCTTCGACTTCTAGTTCCCATGATTGTGGGAATTATACCTGTGCTTTCTATGATCGTGGTTATCTTGACAAAAACTTTCTCAATAGATTTCTTACGATCATGGAAAATATGCCCTTTTCTACGGTCATAGGTTTTTGTTTTTTCAGTAGCTCCACTTTTTTTCTCTTTTCTTAGTCCCTAGCTTAATCACAAAGGTTTCTACCTTCCATTTCTACACCAAAACGATCAATTCCTACCCTAAACCAATATCAAACATAAAAGAACAACCATGAAGATCAAACTAACTAAAAAAACACAAAACAAGTTCTAAAACACAATAATACTAACCTATTATGCAAGAAACACATACCAAATACTTAGAAAAACACATACTAATCCATAACTTTAAAAATCTAACATAAAAAAATCAACAAGAATAATAAATTTATCCACTTTTGCCAACAAATCTTCTACAACTCCATATGGTCTCTTAATAGATTGATCCGCAAGTTAAATTAGCATGGATGTTGGCTTGACCTCTCTTAGTCCCAATTTCAAAGTCACCAACAACACATGGAATTGTAAAACTCCATAGATTTTGTAGTTTTGAAGGCATCGTGCTTGAAATAATGAAACTAAAATTCTCCATCAAAATGACCATTTGATTGTCCTCCCAAGTGCATTTTTGTGTTAATATCTCCTTAAGAAACTTCACATACTTAGGCATGCACTCTAAAGCTTTCACTAATGAAAAGTTTATCTGAAACTTCTTCAGTTTCTCTAAAAACTTGGAAAATTGAGTGTCCACCTGATGTTGTCTCACCCTTTGTTGATACGGAAGTTTAGGTTTGAAGAGTGGTGGTGGCACATAAGGCCTCTCTTCTTCTTTCTCTTCTTGAATCTTCTTGCCTTTTCCCTTTTTCTTGGCTATCCTTTTGCATAGTTAGTTCCTCCATCTGCTTGCCACTTTGAAGTATGATAGCCTTGAGTTTTTCCCTTGGGTTAGCCTCAGTATTGCTTACTAGGCTACCTGCACTTTTAAAGGATAAAGTGTTAGCAAGTTGACCTACTTGTACCTTCAAGTTGTGGATGAATGAGGCATGGTTCTTCACAGTCTGATCAAACTTTGCCTCCATCCTGTTTTGACTTTCCTCCTGGCTCGAAAACATCCTCTTTTAGTTCTCTTCTTGATTTTCCAGTCAATACCCCAAAACATCCATCAACTTGTCCATTTTTTTCTTTTAAGATCCAAGTTGATCTTGCTAAAATCCGGGAGGTCTTTGCGGTCTTACTTGGCCACCTACATTGTTATTACTCTTAGAAAAATTTGAGTGATTTTTCTACCTCGGATTATAAGTATTAGAGTATAGATTATTACCTCATTATGGTTTGCCCAAGTAATTTACCTGTTCAGTGCTACTAGCTCCTAACAAGAAACATTCTGTTGTGTAATGGTTGTCCTGCACATAACTCACACTGTGATTGCATAGCTTTAGCTATAGACAAAGATGCTCCCTGCATGTTGCTCAACTGCTTAGTGAGGGCTGTGATCTGTGCCTGTAAAGCTATAACAGAGTCAATTAGGATTATACCTTTTTGCTCCTTTTGCCCCTCTCTACTCCTCTCGCTTGACCAAATACAACTGTTGCTTGCCAACTCTTCCAAAAGATCATGAGCTGCATCAATATTTTTCCTCATCAAAGAACCTCTAGCAACTACATCTATAGTTTCTATTGTGCTCTGATTTACACCATTGTAGAATGTTTGCATGAGGAACTCCCTCAGAAGGTTGTGGTGGGGGAAACTTCTCTGTAGTTCTTTAAACCTCTCTTAAGCTTCATATAAAGACTCTCTATCACTTTGTTGAAAATTTGTATTTTCCTTTATGATTCTTGTTGTCTTGGTTAATGAGAAGTACTTAGCAAAGAATGCCTAGAATAGCTATTCCCAAGTAGGCATCTGCCCTAAATTGAGTGAGTTATACCACATTTTTGCCCAATCTCTCCAAGTTAAAGAAAATATTTGTAACCTCATAACATCGTCAGACATCCCATTAAACTAGAAGTTGTCGCATATCTCCACAAAAGTTAGTGAGATGGGCGTTGGGACCTTCATTAGACAACCCATAAAATTGTATACTTCTTTGAAGAATGTTGAGAAATGCCAACTTGTTCTTGAAATTGTTAGCTTGAATCGTTGGCCTCGCAACTCCTTAAGGACTAAATCTTGGCCTTATAAAGTCCATTAACGTCCTTTCAATCCCTCCTTGATCTCTTTCTTCTGCCATATTTCTTTTTGTAATGTCTTGATGCTTCGCTCTTCTCAACTCTTGTTCGTGCTATGTGATATCTAATAACCCTTTGTCATGAAATTCAGTAGTCCTTCGCGTGTTCCTTGTGTTCATGAACTTGCAAAGACACAAAGGAAAGTATAAAAAAACTCTTAAATCAAAGTAACCCAGACTAAATAAGATGCTAAACAAACAATCACCAGCAAAAGCACTAAAAACTTGTTGAATGTAAACCAAGCTACTAGTTTTATGCTTAAAACCACAAGTATACATGTCGTAGCTTGTAGTAGAAAGCAGATATCGATCCCACAATGATTATGCTTAGGCACCATTTAATTTAGGTTGTTCTTTGTTTAAGAAACTGATTCAATCAAATTTAAAAATATAAGTAAAATAAAGACAAACTAAAGGTAAAAGGAAACAACATAACTTAAACCAAAATTATAAACTAAAACTTGGAGAAAATCAAGATTAAGAATTAGGACTTGTCATTATCCCTATTTGCTCCCCTCTAGTTAATTAAATCAATTTATGCTTGGCCTAAGATTTCTTAAAATTTTAGCTAGCCTCTCTCAAGGTGAAACTAAATGTCACTAGTTAAAAAAATTAGAATTAACTTTGGGATCTCTCAATGTGCAAAGCTTTTCCTAAACATTTAACTAGATATGAAACTATCGTATAGGCAGTGTAGCAATCTATTGAAATCTCTTCCTAATAAATCGATAACTTGTTATTTATAGGTCTATTAAATGTCAACTCTCGTTGTACATTTAAATAGTTACCAAACTCACTTACTTGATTTGTTGCAAGGTTTGAGCTCAATAAATGACACAAACATTTTTATTATTCAATCAACAACTGAAGGTTCACAAATAGTTCAAATAATAAAACCTAAAAAATTATTTTAGCCAATCATAATGTTATTAACATCCCTAACAACCAAACAATCCATGATAAACATGCTAGAAGAGAAAAAAAATCAAAATAAGAACTAGACGGGGTGAGATCCTCCTCTTTTTTGCCAGAATTTGGAAAATCTAGATGACAGAATACTCTTTGCTCAATTGGGAATGAAAACCTTGATTCTCCACCTATCTTTAGGCTTTCAATATGTCTTTTATCTCCCAGAGGCTAGTTTCCACAACACACCTAGGCCTAGGGATTTTGTGACATTATATATCATAAATCCCTAACAAAAAAGTGAAACCTGTATGACTCCTCAGACTAAGCATCCCACAATCGTGGGAATTATCCTTATGATTCCCACGATTATGGATTAATGTGACTGAAACTTTCTCCATAGGTTTCCCAGGATCGTGGGAAACTTGCCCTTTCCTACGGTCGTGGGTTCTTATTCTTCAACAGCTCTGCTTCTTTTAGTCCCTAGCTCAATCGCAAAGGTGTCCACCCTCCATTCTTACTCCAAAATGATCAATTCTTACCTTAAACCATCGTCAAACAAAAAAGAAGAACCATGGAGATCAAACTAAATAAAAACACATAAAACAAGTCCTAAAACCCAATAATACTAACCTATTATGCATGAAAAACATACAAAATACATAGAAAAACACACACTAATGCACAACTAACAGCAGACATTTATTGTAACGTCCTGTTACCCATGTCAAGGCTATAATAGGAAATATGAGAGATTACTAAGAGATTAGAAATGCATTTCATGCTCATGCATTATATGATATGCATATACATGTGATTATTGAATTTTTGCACATGAAAATAATTGTACATACATTCATTGACAATTTTTAGGTATAATTGACTTATATATGTGAATGTGATTTTTATTGAGAATTGCAGTTTATGTGTATTGAAAATTTTAATTAGAAGGTGTGTTTAGTGATTTTTGAATTTTTGGTGAAATTTAGGAATAATTTCCGAAATTGTTAGATATTATTGGACTAGGAAAAATGCCAAGAGGCAAGTAAATTGATGAATGGAAATAGAAATGAGAGTTAAATGATATTGGAGAATTGTTAAACATGAGTTTGAAAATTTGGAGATGGTCTTAGGATTTGTGAGAAGATGATATTGAAAATTTTGAAGGTAATTGGAATGAAAAGATGAGAGTTATGGAACTAGTTCAATAAGAACTAGTTAGTTAGGAAACTAGCTAAGGTCTTAAGAAGTGGACAAGTTTCCAAGTCTAAAATTAAGTCTTCTAAACTTTGAAAGACCAAGTCACAACTTTTTTCTTAGCTTTGAAAGACCAAGTCACATTTTTTTTTCTTAGCTTTGAAAGACTAAGTACACAACACTTTTGTCTTCATCTCCTTCCTCGTAGCTTTCTTCTTCAAAGTTTCTCCACTTACACAGAGTTTTCCATCAAAATTTCAACAAAGAAAAACCTTTTTTTCATCCACCTTTTTTTACTCCCAACTTCGGTTTTCTTCCTTTTGCCTCAAGAAAAACTGAAACTTGCCCAACCTCTATGATGATGTACATGTATGGATGATTGAAAGATACATTGTATAAATGTTAGATTTTATGAAATGAAATGAGGAAAAATTTTGGTTTTAAAATATTGTGTTTTCCTTGATGCTATCGTATAAGAAAAAAATGATGATGCCACATTAAGTGAATGTTGTGATTGAACGTAGCATGTCATTATTATAGTTTATGTACTGGAATGTCCTAAGGGGGTTCTGATATGTACCTACATTAGTGGGGGTGTTACATTTTGGTATCAGAGCATGGTTTGGCATCCATAGGGAAATATAGGAATTTTTAAGCATAAAATATTGTGAGAAATGAGAATGATGATTGAAGTTATTTTTTATTATAGGTCATCTACTATAGGTGATCAAGTGGGATAATTAGCTGATATAGGATCTATAGGAGCTAGTAAAGAGTCTTCGGCACCTCAACTAGAGGAGATGCCTCCTAGAGTTCTCGAGAGAAGGGAGAGGAGGTAGGATACGCTACAAAAGTAGGGGGCTGTGGAATTCTATGGAAGTACAGACGCAGCGGAGGCTGAGGGATGGCTAGAAAGGACAGAGAGGGTTTTTGATCAGATAGACTGCGAACCGGACGAGAAGTTTGACTATGCAGTGTCCTTACTGCAAGGCCCAACTTACCAGTGGTGGAAGAATGTCCTAGGCAGTACCACCAGGTCTTGCAACCTGAAGTGGGAAGACTTCCTGAGGGTCTTCAAGGAGACCTACATGCCTAAGATCTACTTAGACAAAAAGATGAAAGAATTCCTGGATCTGAAGCAGGGTAGGATGTTAGTGGCAGAGTATAAGATCAGGTTTAATGAGTTGATAGGGGTATGCCCCTACTTTGATTCCTATTGAAGAAGAAAAGTGTAGGATATTTGAGGATGGGCTGAATATAGAAATCAAAACAAGGTTAGTGATTTCAAACCTGAATAGTTTCACTGAGTTGAGAGCTGCTTCGATCAGAATTAACCAACTACTGAGAGAGGGACAAGCAGGGTCTGGCCCAGATTGAAGAGGTCCAATGAGATTCAGAATGGTTTTAGCAGAAGATTTAGTGAGCACCAGAACAAAGTTTTCAGACCACCAGTTGGATCAAGACAGTCAGGATTCAGACAGAGGGGTGGTTATATACAGTTCAGCAGTGGAAGAAGTACAGTGCAGAGTCAGTTGACCCCATGTGAGCATTGTGGGAAGAAGCATGGTGGTGAGTGCTAGACTTTATTAGGATCTTGTTTCAGATGTGTCTCTCTAGAGCACAAAATCAGAGATTGTCTTTTCATTGCTAGAGCCTAGTCTGGTATGAGTGAAAGAACTGTGGGTGAAGCTATTGTCCAACGTAGCTGAGATAGTGGGTCCCGACAGAGGAGCCATGGCAGAGGCAGAGTCAGCTCTAGGAGTCCTTCTACCAGGATTGAGGTGTGGAACAGCCGACCGCAGTCCTAAGCCTGTGTCTATGCCCTGACCAGATAAGAAGTTCAGGACTCTCCTGAGGTTGTTGTAGGTGCACTATTTATTTATGATCATAAAGCATTTGCATTGCTAGATTTAAGATCTATGCATTCCTTTATCGCACTGTATCTAGCGTCTAGGTTGCATTGTGATAAAGAGTTATTATAGTATAGATTAGAGGTGAGTACACTAATAGGTAATACGACAGTTATAGAAGAGGTCTGCAAGAGATGCTTGATTCGGATTGATCAAGCAGAATTAAAGACAAACTTGATTATACTGCAGCTGAGAGAGATAGATATTATCCTAGGCATGGATTGGCTCATTGCTCATAGGGCTATCATGAACTACTATACCAAGGAGGTAATACTAGAATCTCCTATTCAGTCGAGAGCAGTTTTCAGAGGAATTAGTCAAGCAGTACTAGCTAGGTTGATATCATTTATGAGTGCATTGAGGAAGATGTAAGGTGGACGTGAGGCCTATCTAGCCTACATCATTGATACTAGAGCTAAGCAGAATGTGCAGGGCATTCCCTGGTTAGGGAATTCCTGGATGTGTTTCCCGTCGAGTTACCTGGCTCACCTTCAGATCGGGAAACATAGTTCACAATTGATCTAGTTCTAGGTGTTGCTCCTATATCTATTCCTCCATATAGGATGGCATCTGTAGAACTGATAGAGTTGAAGGCTCAGCTACAGGAGTTGCTAGAAAAGGGTTTTATTAGACCCAATGTTTCATCTTGGGGAGCTCCAGTTTTGTTTATAAAGAAGAAAGATGGGACTTTGAGGTTATGCATCGATTATAGGCAACTGAATTGGGTGACAGTGAAGAATAAGTACCCATTTCCTAGAATTGATGATTTACTTGATCAATTGTAGGGAAATCAGGTATTTATTAAGATGGATTTGAGATCGGGTTACTATCAGTTGAAGATAACAGAGGCTGATGTACTAAAAGTGCATTTAGGAGCAGGTATGGGCACTTCGAGTTTTTAGTAATGCCGTTTGGGTTAACTAATGCCCCGATAGCATTTATGACCTTGATGAATAAGGTGTTTCAGCCCTACCTGGACCATTTTGTGATAGTTTTTATCGATGATATTTTGGTGTATTTAAAGAATAGAGAAGAGCATGCCAGACATTTGAAGGTAATACTGTAGATCATGAGAGAGAAACTACTGTATGCCAAATTCAATAAGTGTAAATTTTGGCTAGATCAAGTAATTTTTTTAGGGAATATAGTGACTAGACAAGGCATACAAGTAGATCTAAAGAAGATAGAGGTAGTGATGAATTAGGAAGCTCCGAGAAATGTGTCTGAAATCTGAAGCTTCCTAGGATTGGTTAGATATTACTGGAGATTTGTCAAGCGGTTTTCCTTGATTTCAGCCTCTCTGATAAAACTTCTAAGGAAGAATGTAGTATTCAAATAGAATGACGAATGTCAGAATTTGAGAAGCTAAAGCATCGGTTGACCACGGCACCGGTGTTGACTATTCCGTCAGGGATCGGAGGATATGTTGCATATAGTAATGCTTTGCTTCAAGGATTGGGATGCGTATTAATGCAGTATGGCAAGGTTATTGCCTATGCATCAAGACAGCTAAGGTCTCACGAGATTAACTATCCGGTATATGATTTAGAGCTTGCTGCAGTTGTCTTTTCTTTAAAGATATGGAGACACTATTTGTATGGAGAGATGTTCTAGATTTATACCGATCATAAGAGTTCGAGGTATTTGTTGAGTCAGAATGTTAGACCCCGAATTATTTTTTGGAAAGTTAGAACTATTAAGTAAGAAATTTGTTGGCGATTAGTTATGTGTAAAGAAAAGAAGAATTCTTGAAATTGAAGTGAAGTAGAAAAGATAGTTATGTACATGATGGGT
>JANIJH010000225.1:16965299-16995227 GCA_024520975.1 Erythroxylum areolatum | reverse complement strand
ATCCCAAAATACCTGAAACAATTTCTTAACCAATTCTATACATTTTATCATTATCAAAACATAAGTGGGATTTAATTTGTCAACCACCATTGGTCCAACATTATTGATATTGGTAATTTTCTTAAGTGAATTCTTAATTCTCTGTTCAACATCGCTAACTATTTTATTTTACTTGTTTTAGTTGTATTTTCTTTTATTAAATCAAAATTAATCCGTAGGCTAGATAATATGAAAAAGGTAACTACTAGTACTTATTGTCCTCGTGGGATCGACTCGTACTTTCCAGTACTAGCTACAACTATGTTGTGCACTTATAGTTATTACAATATTGACTAACTCATAAAATAGGTCAATCAGTTATCGAAATGTAAGGCCATAATAAGTTGTTGTCATAGCTATAGATAGATACATAGATAGATAGATAGATAGATAGAGAGAGAGAGAGAGAGAGAGAGAGAGAGAGAGAGAGAAACTTAGAGTTTATAGTCAGAGTAAAACAATTGAAGGGGAGAAAATTTATGAGACAAGCACTTATCATATTGAACTCACTCTTAGGAGTAGAACGGTTCTATTGGATGATCTTGTTTAGAGATGTAATAAGTTTAGAAGATGACTAATGAAGTTCCTTATCGATTGCCATTTTCACTTATTTGTAAGAATTTATTAACTAAATGCATGCATTTATTAAGCATTAATATAGAAAGTAAAGAGGAAAGTACTTAAGATTTTATCGACAGAGAAAGGCTAAACTCTTCCTTAAAGAGGATTTCAAGTCCTACAAAGCTCTCTATTAAGACTTGACAAAAGAGAAAACCTCTTTTTACGTGTTAAGTTAAAAGTTAGAGTTCCTCTTTCTTTTTTCATTTCTAATTTGATTCTTGAAGTATATTATTATATGTCATGCAGGTGTTGACCTATTAAAAGATCCTACTTACGTGGCAAGCTATGTCAACACCGTTAACTATAGAGTTAACAATGGGCTAATTATATAATAGATTAAAAGTTCAAGAAGTTTATTGTTATTTTTGATAATTCTTACAAATATTGTAAAATTAGGAAAATTCATAATTTTAAATGTAATTTATCTTTTTATTAAATTTTTTTATTTGTAAATCATAAATATGTATTCCCTTATGATAAAATAACATAATTTGTGTTTTTAGATGTATATAGTAATGTGGCAAAAATGGTGGTGGATTTAATTTGTGTTGTGCTATATTAATAAGTCTAATGTTAGGAGTTAAGTAGTTGACACTAAAATTGTATTTATAATAAATTAAACATTTATGTTGTACTTAATTAACTTATTTTATTAAATTGTAAAATTTAGTAAAGTTCTATGTTTAAAATCCCCTTCACTTAAACATCTTTGTGTATTCTAATTAAATTCGCAAACCTTCCTCTTAAATATTTTTATCACCAAACTTTTGCATCATTTTTAATATAAACCGTTAGCAAATAATTAACTTACATATTATCAAACTATATCATTAAGAAGCCTCACTACAACTGAATAGGCTTTTAGCGACGAATGTTTTTGTCACAAAAATTACAAAAATCATCGCTAAAAATATTTAGCAATGATACAAAATCGTAGAACATATCGTCAAAAAATCATTGTAGCAAAAAACTATAGGCAACACTTTTTTTTTTCAGATTCTCGCAAATTATATCTCGCAATGTGAATAATGCGTAGCAAAAACGAATAGGCGATGATAAGAAAAATCATTGCTGATGATATTTTGTTACGCTTCTGTTTCATGGAAAATTTTATTAGCAGCGTTATTATAAATGTAGGTAATAACTTTTATCGACAAATTTGTTATCGTCACCAAACATTATTTGCGATGATTATATTTTTGTAAGTAAAATTTTTTAGCTAAGTTTTGTAAAATGTAGCCAAATTTTTTTAGCAACATTTTTTATTTTTTAATAAACATTATTGCTAACAATTTTATCATGTTAATCTTATTTATTACTCACATTTTTAATCGATGTTATTGTTTGTAATATTTTTTATTTTTGATTTGTAGTAAACTATAGAAATAAGGCTACAAATCATATGAAAACGTCGAATTGTGATTCAGTCTCTAAGATGTTCAAATTTCTAGATGAAAGTTGGGTATAGTCTACTGTTTTGGATAAGAGCAGTCCGAAAATGTTTGAGGCATATCGTCCAAATTACTAAACTAAATTGAGTGATTTTGGTGTCAATAGAAACATAAGACATAGAGGAACACTTTTCTAGAAGAGAGTATGACTAAATTATTTCATTTTCACTCTCTGATTGAATGTGAACAGTAGACCTCAAAGTGTGTCTTGAAAAAATCTGAAGTGATTCAATGAGAAAGGAATAGAGATTTTAATGGTTTTACTGAGACATAAATCTAAGTATAAATTATACTTAGATAAGTTTTGATATGAGAGTGATCTTGTGATGAAACTAATGGATAAATACCCAGGATTGTTATGAACATGCATTGTACATATTTCATTTCATACATGTGCATTATTGAACACTTATAATTATGCAAATTGTGATATATGTGTATGTTATTTGATTTAGAGGAGCAATTGGAATGTCAACTGTTGACGGCCCTTCCAGGCTTTAGCTTCGGGAGCAACTTGTGAGTAACCTAGATAGTTTCTCTCAATTATTGTTTGCTTAATTATGTTTTGAATGATAAATGAATGTGAATTAAATTGTGTTGATTTCCAGACTACAGAAGGTCCAATGATTGTGAAATGTGGATGAGATATTGAAGTGCTGCTTGTATATGAATGTGTCGACCTATGTTCTTCATAATGTGATTGATTGTGATATATGTATTCCATTCATGAATGCACAATCAGATAATGGCAGTTGTGACCAGAGTAACCGATCAGAGCTTAAAGCTCAACGTGTGAAAAAGAGTTTCGAGCTCAAACAGTGATTAAGAGCCTAAGGCTCACTATATATAATGAGCCATGTATTCCCATTGGATAAGGGGCAGTTATTAATGAGCCCGGTAGACAATTTAGGCACTCGATCACAACAACGTAATTATTGAAAAGTGTCTCATAAGTATTTCATATGCATTTTGTTAAGTATATTTGATTGATTGAAATGCATAATTGCCTATGCTTAAGTGAAAATGTGATATATGATCAATTATGCAAAAAAGTGATTGTATGTTATGTGAATTGTTATATTGTATTAATTGAGTGAATCATCGATGATGGTTACCTCATTAAGTTTGCAAAACTCACCTAAAATTTGTAATTATTTTTTAGGCTTAAAAGAGTACCCCGTTAGGCAAACGGGAGTACAGCTACTGCATTCAAGTAAGAGTTAGAGGTCGAGATCAGTTGACTTCTGCATTTATACTTCCTTATTTGTGTATTTCCGCGATTTTTGTATAATGTATATTTAAATATGTTTCTGTATGTAATAACTTTCCAATTTTGAAATGTTGTAAACAATTTTGATTAATAAGTGTAGTAACACTCTTGAATGAAATGGTTTATGAAAAGAAAGGGCCCAATTGATTACTAATTTCTGCTTATGCTCATATGTGTATTAAAAAAAGAAAAATTTGTACTAAAGTTTAACTGATTGAGTGCTGTAGCATGTCACCCTCACGAGGCACGAATTCGGATATCACCCATAGATGTCGGGTACGTGCCTTGTGGGAGTGGGGTGCTACATTTAGAATTATTACCACTTTTATCACATTCATCATTAACCTAGATAGACTATACATAAGTATGTCTCTAAACATCAGACACTTTAAGATTAGTTGAAAAATTGTAATTCTTAATAACCAGATTCTTCTTATGTTGCTATTTACATGGGACTTCATGATAGCCAATGTATTTGGCCTCTAAAATTTGAATAAGTCTATTAGTGCATCTTTACTCCATTGAAGTCTGCTGCCTAAATTAGATATTGTGATTTCGAAATTGCTCTCTAAAGAAACTCATCTCAACACCTTGAGAGTTAAACGTTGGCTGTCATAAATAAATTCTATATTGGTCACTTCATTATGTACTTCTCCTCAAGTTGTTTCCCAGGTTAATGATACTTTAATTGCTCCTTTTGATTCTTCTTGCACTATTACATGTAACTATTATAAGAACTTGGACATATGAAGGCTGACTATTGTAAACAATCTTAAAATTAATAGGCTACTAGTTTTTGTACTTTTGGTAATTCTAATATAAATGCTTATAGACCTACTAGTTCTTCCACCACTACTAATACTATTGAGAGATCCCTTACCATTCCATCTCTGACATTTACCCTTTAAGATATTTAAAATATTCGTTGACAATTATATCCCTAGGGTTTCTCTATTCTTTTTGTCATTTCATTAGGTACATCTTCATTAAGGTTTTTTTATTCTACATGTTGCAATCATATGACATCTAATTCTTCCTTATTTTCTTTTATGATTGTTCCTTTTGTTCATCCTATAGACCACACTACTAATAGTTCTATTTGATATATTCCTAAAATAAACATTGTTTCTACATCTAAGTTGACGTTACCTAATATATTTCCCGTTCTCAAATTATCTTTATATCTTATTTTAGTTGGTCAATTATATAAACTTAATTTTGACATACATTTTTTGGGCTTTGGTTGTACTATATAAGAATTATAGAAGGGAGAATTCTTTAGGACAGGGTATAAAGTTGGTTGGCTATTTGAACTATATCTTGGTCTTCTAACCAAGATTATTTCCACTACTTTTAGTTTATGACATTCTTATTAGGTCATGTTCCTGGTTCTAGGCTTAGTTCTCTAATTTTAGATGGTAGCTTAGGTCATGTTAAAATGAACATTTTGATTATGTTTCTTAACAATTATTCAAACATAATGCTTTGCATATTAATGATAGTGACAATGTTTCCTATACTCTATTTAATTTAATTTATTGTCATATTTGGGAACTTTATCTAATCCTACTATGGATGGTTCTCGTAATTTTGTTATTTTTAAAATATTTTTATGATATATATAGATTTATCTATTGAAAAATATATCTAAAATATCTCAAATATAAATTCAATTTGCTTTTATGATTAAAACACAATTATCTTATTCTACTAAAATTCTTTGAACAGATAATACCATGAATACAAAGACTCTAAATTATCTCATTTTTTATTTCAGAATGGGTCAATGGTTTAACATTCCTATTCGAGCACATTTGCATAAATGGTCAAGCTAAACACAAACATAGACATATTTTTTTTATACTTTTTGTGTTCTTGCCTCTTCTACATGTTTTACTATTGTTTATATAATTAATTGAGTTCCTTCCCCCACTTTTAACAATATCTCACCTTTCTAATGTTTATATGGATATACACTTGATTAACAGTCTCTTTATGTCTTTGGTAGTCCATGGTTTGTTCATCTTCAACCTTATGAACACATAAAAAAAAGCGCCTAAGGCTAGATTATATTGCTTCTTAGGATATAATATAAAATATAAGGGTTATCAATCTTGGAATCCAATTTCAGAACATCGCAGGATTTCTCATCATGTTAACTTTTTGGAACATAAAATATTTTCGACCATATCACGTTTTCAAGTTTAAAGTATTCCTTCTTCATATTTAACATATCCATTTATTCTTTCCCTCACGACTTGTTTCTAGGAAACGTTGATTCAGACAATACTAGCATCTCTTTCCCTTCCTTAAGTGACTCTTCAACATTTATAGATTCTAGTAACTCCTCTCCTTTGATTCTCATCTTAACCCTAATCACTAGAAACTCTTATGTTATTCCTTCCTCTCTTTATCGTAGTACTTACAAGAGATAACCTGTGATTATTTCTTATATGAACCTCATACTATAACCTAACATTATCCTTCAAGATTATCATTGTTATTCTGTGATTATTTCTTATGAACCTCGCACTTGTCGTGAGACTAGTACTAGCCCTTTGTGACAGTAAGTTATAAAAAAAGGAACTTTAGGTTCTCACTATCACTCATACTTGGGATCTAATATATTTACACTAGATAAATATATTATTAACTATAAATGAGTTTATAAAAGGCCAAAGATAAGGTTTGTACCCTAACATTTCACAAAAAGTCCAAGTCCCTACCATTATCTCTTGCACCACTTTGCATTATAATGTTACTAAAATAGTACTCATTTCACCCTAAATAAAGGTGCAAAAGTGGTAATAGAGATAATGATATGAGCTTATTTAGACCTTTTGTGAAATGTTAAAATAAAAAATCACACCTTTAGTCAATGTTTAAATAAATTATTTTAAAGATCACATCATCTTCTAGTGGGTCCAAATTGCATAGTTATACCATAATATAGACTGAATTGATGAATCATATACTACAAACTGCAAAACTTAACTCTATTAGGATTTGGGGGTGTTATTATTAAAAATTTGAAAATATTAAGGTGTAACATGATACAATAGATAATAATAGGAACTAACTTAAAATTTTTAGGAAGTGTTAGGGGGGAATTTGTATACTTCGCCTTTATAAGATTAAAAATTAAGTTGATGGTTTCATGGAATGTTATAATGCTTGCTTGGTTGCTAAAGGATTTACACAGGAATATGGTATTGGCTATAAAGAGGCGTTTGTTTATGTAGGTTCTATCACCTCTATTCACAGCTTCCTTATTATTGCTACAATCAAACAATGGTAGTTATTTCAGGTTGATATTAAAAATGTATTTCTAAATGGGGGTATTTATGAGGAAGTCTACATGCAACCATGCATTGGATACTATCATCATCCTAATAAAGTTTTTCGTCTTCAAAAAGCTCTCTATGTCTTGAAATAAGCTCTCCGAGCATGGCTTGCTAAATTTAGCTAAACTATTAGGCATATTAGTTTTTATTCAAGTCTTTATAATCATGCATTATTTCTTTGTAAGATTAAGAAATATTTCATTCTCTTACTCCTTTATATAGATGATATGATTATCACTGGTAACAATTTGCAGGACATCAATAACCTTAAAATTTATGAGTAAATTGTTTGAAATAAAAGATCTTGGGCTTTTTAACTACTTTCTTGGTCTTAAGGCTTTGCAGAGTATTATCTGTCTTTAAGAAAAATGTGTTATTTGTATATCCTTCTTAAGCTGCTCTTACTAATGACAAGATAGCTATTAAGCCTAATGCTCATTTTTCTACAGTTGATGGCACTCTTTATTGACAATTAGTTGGCAGTCTTG
This sequence comes from Erythroxylum areolatum, assembly GCA_024520975.1. Lineage (NCBI taxonomy): Eukaryota > Viridiplantae > Streptophyta > Magnoliopsida > Malpighiales > Erythroxylaceae > Erythroxylum > Erythroxylum areolatum. Next base: position 16,988,014 of record JANIJH010000225.1, on the reverse strand, counting down.
TGTATCTCACTATCACTCGCCCGAATATATATAGCTTATATCGCTCATGTGATAACTCGTTAAAGTCTGATGCTTTTACCACTCATTTTGTAATAGCTCTTTGTAGTCTTTTTTATGTGAAATGAAGTTTATTTTATGGTATCCATTTCTCTTGTTCATCTACATTAGACCTAAAAGCTTATTATGGTGTTGATTGGACTAGAAAATCTTAATGATTAATAATCTACCGTTGGATTTTTTTAATCAATTTATTAATATCTAGGCAAAGGAAGAAGCAAACTATCATGTCTTATCGTAGCACGCAATCTGAATATTAAACTCTTCCTATACTTGTTATGAACTAGTCTGGTTGTAATGGTTGCTTAAGGATATGAGTATTAAGGAAGTTCATCCCACGCCCTTTTATTGCATTGTAACAATCGTAATGAAATTCAAATTGAACAAATGATGTCTTTTATGAACGTATCAAGTACATCGAGAATGATTGTCATTTTTCCTGACATCATGTTCTTCAAAACTCTATCAAGCTTATCCTAAATATTCTACGGTTATATTGTAATATTATACATTTATGTTGTAATATTTTCTTTTCTTACATATTCACTATATAAGAAGGCTTCATCTTTTATATCATACACACAATATAAATACAATTCTTTTTTTTTAGAAATTAAAATTTTTCATTAATGGTCAAAATTACAAGTAGAGACTTGAAGACAACTAAAGCAACATCGCATAACTCAACTCATCAAAAAATCAATACTGTAGTGTTTTATCTCAAGACAATCTAACACAATACGACATTGTTGGAATATACCTACCCCGACTATTAGGATAAAGTCACCCACGTCTTTCTCGCGTCTTTGAGAATTTTCCCCAATTCTGATGGGCAATTTGTTGTGGTTGTCTCTGGCACTGAATGAGGCTCCAGAGGAGGTGAGAACTTCGACGGTCAACTTGATCAGTTTCTAAAGGATTCTTCTTCACAGATAATCGACTTCTTCACGTTTCATATTTAGCGATTAGAGTTTCTTCTGAGAACTTCTTTGTGGCTTCCAGGTGTTCCCGTGGCTATGTTGTTGTCCAAACTTCTTCCAACCGACTGTATTCCACAGGTAAGCATCTCCGTCTCTTACAACATTAGAAATTAGGGTTGAATCTCTAAGAAGTTTCCTTCTTCCTAGAGGTGGAGCTTCCTGTCTGAGACGGATTTGAAGAGTGAAAAATGATACAGGTCAAGCTTCTATTTCTTCTTTGTCTTGTCTTTGTCAACATTTTTTATAAAACTTAGGATTAAAATATATGAGATGTGAATGAGTAAAGAGAGTCAATTCCATGGATGGGAACTTTTTATTTTTTATTTTAGTAAGGAAGCCATTTTCGCATCTACATATTTGGGCTGTCTAAAATAGATCAGCCTCTTCAAAACAAATGAACTGTGTATATTACTTGGTGGTTGTCAACTAAATCGTTGGACTCAAGCAAATTAGCCCGTAGCCCTCAATTTCCTCGTACTTTGAAACGGGCCTTTCACATGGGTCCTTGGAACCTGAAATTGTGAAAAGTCACACTTTACACGCCCAACGACAACATAGTTGAGTTGTGTTGGGACATTGGATTCTCGCACACAACTCGATTATTATTGCCGCGTGTCAAATAACATAACGGCTATTTTAGTCGGCAATCTAGGGGGACCCCACAGTGAACCCGTTTGATCAATAAGAACGTCAAGAAGCACATTATTACCGTAATCGTCAGCGTATTAGTGATACTCCCTCGCTCTCATCTGCCGGTGAAGAGCCAATGACGGTGGTTGAAGTGGCTACTTTCCATACAAAGAAGCTCATGAAGCGCACACTGTCCATATTTTGTCCTCGATTCAACTCCTCCAAATGGTACATTCATTGCTTCATGAGAACGAATGAGATTACTCCTCTGTTTTTGTGCCATAAAAACCTAGCCTTTTTAAGATTTTCTAGTGAGGTTATGGTAAACAGTATGTATTTTGCTTTGACTGTCCGAATTAATTTGATGGGTTTGTTTGTTTTTGTCAATTGGTATATGTGGAAACTGAGAATAGTAAGACGGCGGCTAAGATGGCAGTGGCGAGGATTAAGCTGTTGCGAAACAAGAGAGAGGTGGTGGTGAGGCAAATGAGAAGAGACATTGCAATGCTTCTTCAGTCTGGCCAGGATGCCACTGCTCGTATCCGGGTAATTTACTTTATTTGTTCTGTTTCTTGAGGATATTTGCGAGGTACGGAAGGTTAATGATGTAATACGGGAAATATTATTTAAAATAAAGGTTTATAATTTAATATAATGAAATGTTGTTTATCATCGTCCTAAATCTCCCATAACTCCCAAATTAACTTAGAATAGAAAGGGATGTAATATGGAACTATCCCTTTTTATCTTATTCCATTTCATTAATAGCTACCCAATCAAACATAACCTAAATTGAATCTCTCTACATTGATTTTGCCTTTTTGTATCATGTAACTGTGTCCCTCGTATCTTGTTCTGATCACTAAGCCAATGAAAGTATCAACTATCAAAGTACTAGATTCTTGCTAATCCAAGTTCTAGCTGGTACCAGGGAACTAATTTTGTTATATGTGATATTTAAAGAGACTGCTACTTCTACGCTGATGGTTGAATGTTTTATGAAAGAGATGTATAGTTCTCCAATGTTTAGATTAGTATGTCCAAAAACTGCTAGTTCTGTATGTTAAAGGATGAAGGAATCAGCATTCCTCTCCTCCAACATGGTTTTGGCAAACAAAACTAACAAATTGTTTGTGATGTCGCAGGTTGAGCATGTGATCAGAGAGCAGAATGTTTTGGCTGCTAATGAGTTCATTGAGCTCTTCTGCGAGTTAGTTGTGGCAAGACTTACTATCATTGCAAAGCAAAGGTGAGAATGATAGGATTACGGGCCGCATTTCATATTTAAATTACATTTAAAAGGATTTTTTATTTGGATTTATTCCAGGGACTGTCCGGCAGACCTGAAAGAAGGGATTGCCAGTTTGATATTTGCATCCCCGAGGTGCTCTGAAATTCCAGAATTATTATCAATCAGGAAGATATTTGAAAAGAAGTATGGGAGAGACTTTGTATCTGCAGCTGTTGATTTGCGACCCAATTGTGGTGTCAATCGTCTGGTTAGCACTCTCTTGCTTGTATAACTACCATTTATTTGACAACACTCTTGACGGATTTCTTCCTATTGAATTGGCACTTGTTTTTTCTTTCGTTTCTTTTCAGTATAGGCTGTAGAAACACATCTCGAACACATGGACAAATTTTCACATAGGAATATATCATATTATTTGTTTTGTTTTGCTTGTAGTTAATTGACAAGCTGTCTGTTAGAACACCTACTGGTGAAGTGAAGTTGAAAGTCATGAAGGAAATTGCTAAGGAGTACCAGATCGAATGGGATACATCAGAATCAGAAAAGGAGCTTCTCAAGCCTGCTGATGAGCTTATAGTGAGTATATCATCTCCTCTTTTCTTCTGCTCTTCATCTATACAATGGCATTATTGTTCTAAAAATCTCTGTCAATCTATTTTAACAGGAAGGACCATGCACTTTTGTAAGTGCTACCAGCTTACCGGTTAAGCCAGCAGTTGTTCAGTCTGCTGGGCCAAATAAGCCAACTATTAGGTAGGCTGATTATGTTTTTATGGACATGTCTCAAAAGTGTGGCTACGGATTTGCATGAATACTCAATTGTTTTGACATTTTTCTGGACCATTGGCAGATCATGTAGCAATGTGAACTTTGAAGACACTGCAACTGCTGCTGAAGCAGCCGCAGAATCTGCAAAGCAAGCAATTGCAGCTGCACAAGCCGCTGCTTATCTTGCCAATAAGGGCTACAATCAAGGTTGTCAATCCAATGCTTTTGATTATTTGAGTACAGATAATGGACCTGGAATAAACAAGCACCCAAGTCTCTCAATGCCACATAACTCACAGATTAACCCAGATGTCATGGATTGTGAATCAGAAGGCACTGAGAGGATGTACAAGTCACATAGTTCTAATGGATCTCATTATCATCCAAGTAACGAGACAAGAGTGGTACAGATGGGCGGTCAGCATGCCTATAGAAGACACAGCTACAATGAGCCGAGGCGAGTTGAGATGGAAGGCCAGAATGTATCTAGGAGGCACAGTTGCAACTCCTCAAGCCCACATGAAGATATAAAGTTTGATGAATCAGACTGCGATGAAGAGGTTGAAATGGAAGATTCACCTGCTGCTCCTTATCCACCACCACCTGATCGCCCTCCACCAGCAATACCTTCTTCTCGTGACCCTATTCCTAGAGTTCATCCCAAGTTGCCAGACTATGACGCACTTGCAGCTCGCTTTGAGGCTCTCAAATTTCGCAAGTAATAAAAATTAAGTTAAAGACCACTTCTCGACCACGATTCTTTGGTGCTGTCTATATACGCAGGTACTACAATTGAGGCTATATTAGTACAAGGTATTTTCCAACTTCTGACAAGAAATAGCTGTCTCAGACTTCCAAGTCATTCACACCTTTGCTCTAGACTCGTACCCCATTCCTCCCCACATCGTTGTAACAATAACATTGAGTTCAAAGTTCCTTTGTGTATCTGTTATTTTCTAAAGCATGTTGTTGAGCGTTACTATACATACAGTCATTTGGATACCATTCCTTTGTTATTCTCATATCTTGCAACTTCTCAGCAAAGAGATCGGGCGCAGACTGGTTATTTGCACTCAAGTGCAAAATTTCTTTTGATGGTCGCTTTTCCCAAAGATGGTTTAATAATAATTTCCAATTTATGTTACTGGTAGCGTGCCAACAATAATCACTCTCAGCAAATCATTCACGGACTTCTGATTTTAGAATTTACGGCATATTGTCAACATCTCAATTATGTGTTCTTTGATACTCTGCCCATTTTTGCTTGAATCTTTCAAGAGCATAGGACTAAGTATATGATACCAAAGCAAAAAGTTGTGAGCATATTGTCAAGATCGACCAGTTTTTCAGGATGTTGAAAAATCACAATCCAACTCTAGTATGCATATAAAGAGACAACAGACTTCTTTTGGTTGAACAGGATTGCAGGAGCATAAAATAACACATCTAGAAACTTTTGAGGCACAAAGAAGATTGCTGATCAAAAAATCCGAAGAAAAAAAAGGTGACCACCCTTTCCATATCAAAACTGACAACCAGAAAACAATAAACTTCTACACCCTCGGGATGGAATATGATTAAGTACCTGTCAATATCTCAGCAACAGCGACAGGTCAAAAAATCTAAGCATGTATACGGTCTCGATTTTTCTTCAACTTCCACTGCTGTCGGTAACCTTTCCAAATTGTATATGTCGGTTTGAGCACAACAGAAATTGTATACATTATGGCAAAGCCCTTTACTGAATGGGTACACTCGTTCGGGGATTCCCCTACGTGACCAAGAAAAGGAACTGGCTAAGAAATTAATTCAGGAACTACTGTCAAGTTTTGCCAGTTCAAAAAAACTTGTCATATTAACAAACTATGAACTTATTGAAGGATTTAAGCTGAGGTTCCCAAGCTAGTTTTAAACATTCTAATCATAAACCTTATGCTTACTTTCAATTCCTTTTAGTAATACAGAGGTCACAACCTAGGAATTAAACATAAAACTCTTAATTCTAATTAAACTTCATAGTCATGCCACAGTAATTAATGAAACTTTATTTGAATCAGCAGTAACTAGAAATAGCAGACCTGAGGTATTGAATGCGTCTACGCCTTACAAGTTCATAGGTAGTCTGATTTGTCAGAATAAGATAGCTGCAGAAAATTATGAGTTTAGTGAACTGTCACAATAGGGAAGATAGGGAGTGGGAGGTAGGTGGGGCGGCTGAGGCATTTGTCGAAAAACAACATTTTCCTTTTCAAAGACCGACTATTGGAATTGTAGATAACATGTTATACTTGTGATGAAATGCCAAAAGTAGACATATGCTCCGATGAAACATAGCATCCTTCAGAATAAATTGATATGTTTTCACCTATCAGATCAAAGTTCCTCACTACCTATCTAAATGATTTTTCGTGCACAAGCGCATAAACTTTCAGCCGTATTGGTATTCAAAAAGTATGATTTATCTAGTCACCATCTTCAACAGATAAAGAAGATAAGATGCTAATATAGAAGTACAAATTAGCTAAACTACTGAGACAAAAATCTGCGGCAGGCACTAAAAGCAGCATCAGCACTAAGAAGAAGGTAATCCTCAGGTGGGAGGTGGTTTACAAGGTTTCATATGGATTGTATGTCACAAGTTAACCTTTGACAGGTGTTAAGTGATTTCAAGAGATGATCAGATTTAACAAAGTAGCTTGATTTCCCTTCTACCTGTCAGGTTTTCCCTTCAACATTCATGCTGGTTATGACTAGGCAGCGGTTGCTCCCCCTTACGACTGTTTTTTTGTTTTTACATAGAAGGTAACATCCTTCTTTCTAATTCTTCCCAAGTGTATGTTAGTCCCTCAACTAAAAAAGAACACATGAAGTTATGCAATCATTCTTAACACTTTTATTTGTGCGATTTTCCAACTAAAATGGATAATCTATAGAGAGCAAAGTTTGATTATATGACACATATAATAAAATAGGGAAACTGTGAAATATAAATCATAAAAATCTGATGCTAGAAAAGGTTGATAAATGGTATAGAGATACCCGTGGAAGAGTAGGAGGAGGAGGAGAAATATCAAGGAAATTGATAAAGTAATCAACAGCAGCATCATGAGGGCACTCTTCCACCTGACAACAATAGCTTCACTTTAGTATCAAATCTACCTAAATGTGACCCAATGATACATTCATTTTGAACCTATTGGAAAGTGAATAGTTTCTGTTTATTTCCACTTCCATCATATTATTTCCCTTTCACTATCTTTTCAGTAATGATATTAGCATAGCATCAAAGAAACTTGACATAAGGAAGAGAAAATGTCAGCACAAGGATATGAATGGACTTAAAAAGATTCATACCAAGCTCTTGTTATGTTAGCCTTCAAGTATTCAATGTACAAGATACAAGTCCATAAGCACAATGCTGTTTCTCCACATATGTACCACCTAAAGTATCACAACGAGAAAAGAAGGGAAATGTGCAAAGGCATTAGAACCATAACACAATAGAATGGATACAACAGCAAAGCTATATATGTTAGACAAATCAACAAGTCAACATAACTCACCAAAATCGACAATGATTTCTCAGGCCAATGCATGTTCCAAGCCAAACACAATGATGATCAAACTGAAGCACACACTGATCACAATCATGGCAATGTTTTGCTCGTGGAGGCTGCCATCATAGAATTAAAAGTCCAAACAACGATATTACATTAAGTGGAATAATTATTTGAGAAGCAGCAGAAATGCATGCTTAATAGACCACTTTTTAATTCACAAAATTTAAGCAGTTCATAGATTATAATAAAATGTGAATTATATAAGTAGCAAAAATATAGCCAAAAAACTGCAATTCAAGATTCCAAATTTCTCTGGTGCATCACAGCTGTAGTTGCCGACTACCTGTTCAGTGGACATTAGATATTCCTTGCAAAACTTATTGTGATCGATGATGCCTAACAATTCTGCAGTACTATTTAGTATGTTTTCTCTATTTTAGCATAACTTTGTGCCCTATTTTGTTAATTTAGACTTCTAGTTTGTTGCTTAGTTAGTTCTATGTTATTTTGCAGAAGTCTTGCTGAAATATAGGAATTTCGGAGCTAAAATAGGAAGGATTGAAGAGATATGGTCAGATACCAATTCTATATGCGAAAGAACTCCAAAATAGGAATACAAAAGTCTTCTAAATCAAGAAAAGACCTTCCTAATCAGACCAGGACAAGGATATTACGAATTTTTCAGTATAAAAGAGGCTTCCACATATCAAATTTCACACCCAGCACAACCTACACAACCTGCATTCAAGAGAGAAGGTTGGGAAGAGGGGATTATCCTAGTGTCAGGGTTTTTCATTATATTATTTCCATCATATCTTTTCTGAATTTATTACCAATTGTGTTTTTGTTTACAAACATGTTAGCTTAATTTCTTTTTAGTGCCAAAGGGACGCTGCACCAAACCCTATTCTACCATGATTTGATTGTTTAATTTTTATCTTTTTAACAAATAAATTTATGCTTTGTTCTTAATGATTCTTTGATTTTTATGCAAGTTATTCATTAAAGCAACCTAAAAAATGAACCTTTAATTGATACATATATGAAATTCTTAGATGAATTGATTATTAGATCTTGATAAAGCATAGCTAGGATTACTAAGACAACCTGCAATATTGGACTCTTGGATAATTTTAGTGGTAATATTACATGAGTTTCATTGATTTTTCCTGTATCTAGATAGTTTTTGATTGATTACATGACCTGAAAAACTGGGTGTTTGATTTCAGAAATTCGTCTAGATATTTAGTTAGAACCTAAAATATGGCTGACCTTATTGGAGGAAACTACATAAATTCATGTAAAGAAAGTATGTTTAGAGCTTTTCATGGTAGAGAGGGTGAGGAAAAGCTGAACTTTGGTACGGTTTTAGTGAATCAATTAGTTCTTTATGTATTTTTGGATAGTTATTAATTGTTAGTCAATCACTTCATAATCGACAGCTTGAATAGTAGTTAAAGGTGTGATTTTGAGTATTAGTGATTAATCCTCGTGGGAATGATACCTATATTGCTATACTATAATTCTAGTGCACTTGCTAGGAGAAAGTTTAGCTCATATCAATCGATATGATTATATGCATGCCTAAAGCTTCCTCACTAGCATGTACACCTGTTTTATCCCTTTTTGTTGCAATAAGTTGGTAAGAGGATTGTAAAAATTGAACATTTGAGTACAGCATTAATGATGAACAAGCTATAGTAATCTCCATTTTAAAGCTGCATTACTATTGTTTGATAAGAAATGACAGTCTAATCCAGCAGAAGAATACAGCAAAGCACTCTTATGCTTACATGTTTGGTAACCAAGAAAAAAAATACATATGCAAGATAAGGCAGTCACCCATCCCAACAAAGCACATCCTAATGATCTTCATTCGCAGAAGATGAAAAAATTACTGCCACTTGCAGAACTGAGCATTCTCAGGTTGTAATAAAATATTGGTTGCAACCAGGTGCATTAGACAAATCATGGATGGATTAAGCTATCAATGGTTGCAACCAGGTGCATTAGACAAATCATGGATGGATTAAGCTACCAATACCTGTTCAACGTTGCAATAGATGCATGTCAAATTTCTGTAACACAGAGAGAAAGCGATCAGAAGCCACTAAAATTATTGTTAGCATGAATGCCTAATAACTTCGTTTCCTTTACCCTTTGGTACTCTCAATCACATGAAGCAAAACAAAGAATGAAACTCTAAAACTCTTCCCACCTTACAATCTAAAATAGATCACCCAACAAATAAATGTTGCAACCAGTATTCAAGTTTAGATATCCTAGAAGTTAAACAATTCCAGAAATCCTAAACTTTTTCTGTACTGAGTTGTTTCATGATCAGTGAAATTAGCTTTTAGACAATGCAAATGCCAGAGACCTAAAGCATGCTCATATGAATAGCAACTCTTGTCTGCATACGGCAATGTAGATTAATGTCTCAATGACCATCTAATAGTGATGCATTTCCCAAACCATCATGTGTATATGTAAGTAGATTAAATTAGAAAATAGCTATTAAAGATTATCAAAAAGGTTTCAAGCATAAGCCTTTATGTGCTTGTGTACCTTACAGATGTACCAGAGGGGTACATGTCCAACACAAGCTTTGTCCAAGATATTATATTCCTTCCAGACTGATTTTCCATATCGAAAGTAAGGCCACCATTCTTGCTTGAAGCAGGCTGTCTTTGCTTAAGCATAGAAAAAGTTAATTGTCAGGGATACTACTCCAACTACTTTGAAAGGTCATCACTATTGAAACTTAATACGCAACATTGTAATCACATAGAATATGTCTAAATTAGGGCTTACTTTGATATCATTGATGGCTTTCTATGACTTGCATTGCTTTCATTCAAAGCCCTCATTGCATCAAGAACATAACTGAAGCAGATGTTAGGCAAACAAAACTTTTATGCAATGGAAGACACAAAAAGCATGAGCTTCAAGTATGATAAAGAGGTCAATTGGTTTGAGATTTACCCGGGAGAAGAACCGGCTGTAACAAAGTATTGAACTAGTGTCGCAGCAAACAATAATAAATATACAAAAGTGTACCTGAGAGAAATGAAGAAGTTAAACTACATTCATCAAGGTTTAAAGATGTTGCATCTCTAGTTCAACTGAAGAAACAAGAATGCTGAGGCATCTAAAAGATTTAGGGAAAGTCAAGGAGAAAGCATAAAGTAATATATATTGATTCCCAACTTAAAAAGTAAACAAAACAAAGTATAGAAAGCTTGGTAGGAATTTCTATGTTAATTGATTAAATAAAGGTTAAGCAACTGTCCGTGTATATCAATAACAAGGGACCAGTTATCTTTAATTATTTTCTCCCAATAGATTATGTAAGTATCTCTTAACACCATTTTGTCAAAACATAAAATTTTGAAACGCATGAACTAGATGGAGAAGAAACCTAGCACAAACCAGAAAACAATACTTTTCATACTACATGTGAATATTTCACATATTACCCAAACAAAATTTTCTGAACCATCAGTTGGCTTACAAGGTTTGCATGAAGTTAACGAAGGGACAGCGATTCACCTATTAAAAGCACATATATAGTTGGACATCTTGTTTCTGTTTACAATTTGGTCAGCCAGGTCATCATCCAGGAGTTTCTTTAGAGGCTATCTATTACTTTCTAAATGCAATAATGAAAGATAAAGGGTCTATGTTGTTACCACAATCCACTTTCTGTATTAACTTCTAAAACAAATAAATCATTCCACTTCTCTATCATTTGAACCAAACTGATCTCATCTTCACTCAAGCAGACAATAACTTGCCTTAAATCTGTTAATTCCAGTAACTTTTTACAATTCCACACTCTTTGAAGAAGCAATCCTACTTAATATATGAAGTATCTGTAACTTCCTAACACATGAGCTCAAAGTTGAAAATTCTTATCTTAGCAAAAGCAAACTATTCTAACTCATTACGTATACGACAGAAGAAAAGAGAAGCTAATACGTCCAGAACCAATATCAAACAAACGAAATTCCATATTTTTAACTTAGATAAAGGAGTGATTGCAGCATACCATGGCTCTTTCTTCGTTCTGTCTACCAATTCACTATAGAAAAGAAAGAGAATTCCTACATACACCACGTGGAGAATCACTAATGCCGCTTTCAATCCCAACGAAGATCTCCTCGCTAGCACAAAACAACGCAACCAAATGAACTAAGTCCACAACAAAGACTGTGCAACAGACAGCAGTTACATAGAAAGATCCAAGTTTAAGTTTTTAAAGTGAAAGGAAACACTAATCAGACACTCGCGATTTTCTGGCAAGTTTTTCTTGAGACCCAAACAGAAAACTTACCAGGATCGGCGAGGCAAGGAAAAACATGGGAGCATCGATCCAGCGCTCGACTGCAGGCGTTGCGACACATGCTCATAATAGTCATAGAAGCAAAGTCATAAAATGATTGACTAAAACAGGTTGTTAGGTACGCCGGGAAACTTGACAAAAGCACTTCAAAACCGATAAAGTTTCAACTTTCCCAGGAAAATGAGGGGTAAGTATTTTTCTACACCAAAACCAGCTCGTAAGAAAAGGCCAACCAAGGTAGTGGAGAGAAGCTCACAGAATGTGCAAGCAAAATCATAAAAATTTGCAACGCGGTGGTTGGCTCGTTGCCTAAATAGTGACTACTGGTTGAACAATCTATCAAATGACTCTCAAATCTCTACAATTGATCTCAATCTCTTCACATGTTTTATGCAACTTTTATGGGCTTCCAGGCAAATGGCAATGGCCCAAGATAAGTACGGTTTATGGTAGAAAACAAATCCTCTGATCAAAGATTACTCTGAAGCACCGCTAGTAAGCAAGTTAACAACCTCTTGGCCCTGATCTGTATGGTTAAGGAATATATTTCCATGATTTGACCTGCAAGTAGAATGTTAGTTAGGTTTTTGTACACAAGGACCGGTTGGTGATCCAAACAAGAAACTTAAAAGTCAACGTACTAACGAAGTTGATGGCAACACCTGCTTTGGAGAAGACCTGTGTACGAGGTCAGGTCCCAAACCGTAAGTGACCAAGACAAAAAGCGCCCAGTGAGTAGTGAGATCTTTCTTCAAGATCGGGACAAACATCCAAGCTGCATCTTTGTTTCTTTTTAGGTCACTGATTAATCTGATATTAATTAACTTTTTATATTATTAAAAATATTATTTAGATAATTATTGACCCTCTTAATAAAATATAAACTTAATTTATTAAATTCAAATTGATGTCTTATTTGAGTTATTACTTCCAAAAAAATTATCTTTTGAGGTATTATTTCTTCATATTTGAGAATTACAATTTATCCTTCTTTTAAATTCGGTTTAGTTAAAATACCTGTATTCTATAACATACGTATCAACTAATCATTCATTTGAGTGGGTGAAAAGTAATACAGTACAATACATGTATAACTGTTTAATTTTTGTGAAAAGTATGTAACTACAAGAGTTATGTTTAGTTTTAAATTTAATCGTAATAACAAAACCAACATTATATAAATATGTAATTCATAAAATTTTCATCTCAGTTTATTCACCATTTATGCTTGAATATGGACTATTGCCCACTTCCTCAGATTCCAGGTGATCAGACACCACCCATTAATTTCACAGTACACAGCTCATCGTTGGAAATTTTTGACATGCATGCACCCGTCTCATCGCTCTAGCATCATATGCTGCCAAGACAATATTGAACACAGGTCAAGAACCACGGCCAAATTAAGTGAAGTTACCAAATCAAGAATTCAGAGTAGGCACTAAAACACCGTATGCTGGCTGGAGAACGATCCATATAAGCTAAGCGCATTGTTTGCCTTTCTTGGAGACTTTGACAAGAAAAGATTTGTCTAACACTAAACTAAACATGCACCAAAATATTGAGAAATCTGTCTTCGATTTTTTTTTTTTAAACATGATAATATAAGTTATTAAGAGCATGTCAAAATATTTGGCTTAAAAAAAGCACTCAATTGGATAAGTTTTAATTGTCACGTTGTTGAAATTAAAAAAGTCTTTTTGTTAATATATAATATCAGTATCAACTAGATATCAAAATTTACGATTATTTAAAATTGACAAAGATGATTTAAACTTTATGTGTTTTAAATTAAATTTACGATATTTAATTACTCTCAAAAAATCCTACTACATATTCTACTTGTTCACTAAACCGTAATGATCAAAAGTACTCTTCGTATACCCTTGCTTCCCTATAAAAGACTTAAAATTCCTATACCACTAGTTATGAGCTTGTTTTAACCTATGCAAGCTTTTCCATAATCTACAGACATAATCCTCTTTTCATTTTACTTACAAATCTTCTAGTTACTTGATATAAATTTCTTCTTCAAGGTCACATAAATAAACATAGTTTTCAAATCCATTTGCTTAATGTTCAAATTAGATCCAATAGTTAAACTTAAAATCAATACGATTAATGAGATCTTTACAACGAGTGAGAAAATTTCTTTTAAGGCAATAACTTTACCTCAACTAAAGCCTTCTACCACTAATATGTTATTATACCATGGATATGGAACATTATCATCATGTTTTGACTTACAAATCCACCTATTACTCAAGGCTTTTTTACCTTTAGTAATTTCACTAGTTCAAAGGTATGGTTGTTATATAAAGACTTCATTTCATATTTTAAAATATCAACCCATTTTTTCTTTTAATCATTCTTTATGATTCCCATATGTAATTTTATGTTTTCCACCATTAGTCAGTTATCCATACTCACTACTATAAAGAACTTATTGGAGGGTTGTTAGTAGAGATATTAATGGACTTAGAAGAACTTGCTCATGATTATTTTTATTATCACTGATAGGAATTTGATTTATATCTATGAAGATATCACTACCATTAGTGGTGTGATCTTTTATGAATACTGTATATTTGCTTCTTAAAAGTTTCTTCTCAATTAGATTATACAACCAAGCACCTAAACTTATCTTAGCTATAACCAAGAAAGACGCGCTATGGTGCTTCAGGATCTAACTTTGACCTTTCATCCTTTAGAACACGTTCAAATTCCTTATAAACAAAAACATACAAATGATCATATGGAGCTTTCTTTCCTGATTAACCTATGTTAGGAATATCACCATTTAATGTATAACTAGGAGACATATTAATAGTATGTGTAGCAATTAATAATGCTCACCCAAAAATAGTTTTGGCAATTTTTTTAAGAATAGTTTTGGAAATTTTGCTTCTAATAGCAAACACTTAATTCTTTTAATCGAATTATTTTCATTTTTTCAGTTAGACTATCTAATTGTGGAATTTTAGGAGGCATCTTTTGATGTATAATGCCTTGTGACCTATAACAGGCATCAAATGACCCTATATACTCACCACCATTATCACTAGTGCATTTCAATTTATTCTACATATGTCTATCTATAAGTATGAAAAACTGTGTTTATATTATTAAGGATAAACTCTTACCTTTCTTGAATGATCATTAACAAAGGTTATGAAGTAGCACACCATCATGTGTCCTCATTATCATAAGACCAAAAATATCTAAATTCACTAATTCTAATAACTATATTCCCTTAAAAGATGAATGATGCTTGAATAATATTCTCTTTTTCTTACCAACCAAGTAATGATAACAAATGTTTAACTTCTCATTGAGCACGTCATAAAGCAACATTTTCTTCACTAAGTAGTTAAGTTCCTTTTCACTTATGTGACTTAACATCTTTGGTCATAATCTTACAGAGTCTTTTTTTTCAAACATAGATTATTCTTTACAATAGATGCTTGGGTTAAATACAAATTATAATGTTTTTATTCCTAAAGAGGTAGTAAATTTCTTTCAGTGAATTTCCTCTTTCCACCACCAAAATTATTATAATATCTTAAGTTTTCTATTGAAATCATATTTAATCTAATGTCTAGAGCATGTCTATATTTTTAAATATTAATGCTACTCATTTATTACTCTTCAAACTAATACCATTAAAACATGTAATAGGAGAAAAATCATCATTTTCTTCTTTAACAATGAAAAATTACATAGAGTGTAAGATGAGAATAAATTATTCTAGAAAGAGATATAAAGTGAGGCTATCATCTCACCTACATAATTAGACACGAAGATACATGTTGTTCTTGTTAGACCAAGTGAGATCCTAACCCGTGATTTTGATGATAATAGAATGTAGTATTGTTATATATTATAATGGAATTAAGTTACATGTGAAAGTGAAAGTGAAAGTTCAATAGGGAAGACAAGTGAGACAAGCCAATTTGATGAATTAAGCAATTAAAAGATGGACAAAATGAGCAAAGTAGAAGACATGCACAATTTAAGAGAATTCAAGGCAATTCAAGTCAAATAAACGAAGAGCGAGAAAGAATAAAATCATTCCATATATAAAAATCATTTAAATCTTTTTTTTATAAACTTATCTTAGTCATTTTAATGATTTAAAAGCTCAATTTTTACATGATTATTTATATACAGAGCACAATGCACATACTTTGTCATAATTAAGAGAAAATTTGGAAAGGTTTAAAAGAACCTTCAAACAAATTTTGTAGAATTCTTAAAATAGCTTAATCAAACTTTGCTAAAGAATTTTTTAAATCAAAACTTTAAGTTTAGATGACTAATTGTATAAATACATATTGTTTGAAAGTTTATATGGTTAGAATGCTCACTTTTTGAACATTGTGCATTAGTTTCACTATTTATTGATCATAGCACTATTTATCAGTTAGTTGAAGGGTTATGACAAGCTAGTTAATGGTGGGTATAAAAGTTACTAAGAGGAGACTTGTTGTCTAACTAATGGTTTGACTAACTGGTTCTCCAGGTTAAGGATGTTTGGTTAGCTGATAGTAGGTGTCGACTAGTTCATCCTACTTAGAAACTAAACAATATAATGGCTAGTTATGTTCTTAATGACTATATGAGTTTTTTTTGGTATAAATGACACTAATTAAGTTATGGAAAGAACTTTTGGCATACTAGAGAGTTGTTTAGAGGAGGCTAGATAAAACTTTAGTGAATGATTGTATATCATAACATATACTGAGTTAATTTATTAGTGGGAGCAACAAAAACAGATTTCAAGTTGTATATGGTTATGTTACTATAGCATTTTGGGAAAGTGCTTGATATACACATTATATGTGTTTCCTTGACTTTGAATAAAATTTATAAATGGTTATTTTCACATATGGTAAGAGCAAGACAATCATAAGAGTTCCTTTACATCTATAACAAAGAAGATAGGAGGATTCCTCTTCACTTATTGAAGGAAGAATATTGTAAATTTTCATTAGGAATGTCAAAGAGTCGGGCCAAGCTACAGGTGGGCCGGGTAGTTTTTAAAAAGGGAACTGTAAAAAACGACATTATTTTTGAAGTAAGAATCGAGCTATGGTTCGGGTCACAGGTCGTCCCTGGGCTGGCTCGTGGCCCAGTCAACTGGGGCCAAAATTGGGCCTGGCCACTTGGACTAGGCCAAATTTGACATCCCTAATTCTCATGTGGAGTTTAGGGAGGTCAATAGTTATTTAACAAAACCATTGTAAATTAGTTTTTCTTCTCTCTTTCATTATTATTGGTTATTAAGAAATTGTTTCTATATGATTTTTTCGTAACCATTTATTAGAATAAACAATTCTTTCATTCAATACTTTTAAAACAGGAAAATAAGTGAACACACATAATTAACCTCTCCTCTTATATGTTATTTGGGGACCAACAACTAGTATCATAGTAGTTCTCATTCATTACATATAGATTGTTTTGTAAAATTTAAGTTTAACTATCTATTTAACCAAGAAAACGAATGTATAAGTAGTCAAACTTTTCTTTAAAGACAATAATTACATATATTAAAAAAATTAGGATGAAACATTTTCTTTAGTCAAAGGGTTTGATCTTTGGGTAATTATAAAAAATGGTCCTCTATGTCCCAATAAAAGCATGGTTATAAACAAGGTGAACATTAAGGTACCAAATGATAATAGTGAGTGAAGTGATACAATAAGAAAATCATTACATTAAATAGAAAATTGGGGCTTTTTTTAAATTTTGTACTCTTGATAGAACTGCTTTTAAGATATGATAAATACTTGAAGTCATAAGTGAGGGCACTACGCAAGTAAAATAGAGCAATATGAGCTTACTAGTACATCATTATGAGCTATTTCACACGGAAAAATGATTCCAAATATAATATGTAATACTCACTTTATTTATATCATTAATTCTCTTAAAGTTGTTGTTAAGGCATATTAATCTTGAATTGGCAAAAAAGTTTCTTAGGTTTTTACCAAACATTTGGGAAGTAAAGGTGATGGGCATAAAAGAAGTAAAATATTTGAGCACCTTACCATTGGAAGGAAGAGCAAATTAGATCTTTTCTTACCTATAAGATGTGGATAAATGAATTATATGAAAAGAAAGTGGCTCTAATAAGAACAGGCATAGTTTTTAAAGTCTTTAAGAATGAGAAAATTGATGATGAGTGGGGTTATTAAAGGGAGAGTAATAAGGATGATATAAAGCTTATAAAAAAGAAATTAAATAAATTCTTAAAGAAGAATAGGGAGAAAAGAAAAGAGATTAAACAAATTCTTAAAGAAGAACAGGAAGAAACAATTAAATAACGGGAAGAAAGCACTTAAATTCATACTAGATAACATTACTAACCCGAAAAATGAAAAATTTGAAAATAAAGTGAGAAGAATATGATTTTTGGCTAACATTACTAGTCCTCTTGCTCAAATTCTTATAAGATAATGATGATTGTGACATTAGACTATCATATAATAAGCTTACAAGATGTTTAGAGGCTATGATAATGAAAAGGTTGAAAGTCTTTCAATTATATAAAGGTTTAGAAACTTTTAGACACATGTATGTTTGAAATTGAGAAATTAAATTTTGATATGCGTGATAAGATATAATTTAAGAATATGATTATTTCTAATGAAAATTATCCTAGTTTGTTGCATGTAACTGAGCAATTCAAAAAAGAGATCAATAACATCAAAGAGTCCTTATCAAATTCACTATGAATAGTGAAAATTGAATAGCATGCTCGGAAGCCAGAAAAGGCTCTAATAGTAGGATTGAAATTTGTTTCACTTATAAAAGAGCACCATCTAATGCCAAGACAATTTTTGTGATGATCAAGTATGTGAGACATTACTTAAATCATCAAATGAGCATATAACATTCAATTATATTAATGAAAAAAATTAATGCTTATGCATCATTTTTTAGGTCCCAAACTAAAGGAAAATTACATGCTTTTATATATGGTGCAAAATCTAGATTTAGAGGATATAACATTTAAAGCAAAATTGAACTTAAATTTCATGCATAAGCATCCCAAAAGAGTATGCAACAATCTCATTAAGGTCGTTATCATTATAGGCCTTAAATTTTATCAAAATACATTACATATACTCTTATTCATCACAGGTCATACTTAAATTAAAAAGGCATATTATTTGCTAGTTCATATGCTAAGCCGCAAAGTTACACAAAATGAGCTTCTAAACCACAACATATCTAAGATAGAGTATTTGTAAATATTTAATTTTTCCATTTCCCTTTTAATTATATTTTTAATTATTTTTAAAAAATTAACAAAAGATTCATCCTTTCTTTAACTTTATATTCTTTTCTTTAATCTTGCCATAATTAATGTTTATTTTAATTAGCCTTATTTTTATTAAAAAAGGATAGTTAGTTTTCTTAACCTCTATTTATTTTCTTAAGCCTTCTTTGTGTTTTAAGAGTTTTGGATCAATTTGGAGGAATAACTAAAATTTGAGTTCAAAATTGGAGATTAAGAAAAATTTAGACCAAATAATAAAAGGAATAAAATGGGTGAGGATTATAATATAAAAAAATGAGGTTGATTATTGAATTAAAAATGCTAAAACATCTTCTTTGATATAATAAAATGAGATAACTAAAGTTGGAAAAGATTAAGTGTGAAATGATGATCTTTATAATAAAAATGATGGATAGATACACATGTGACATTGCAAGAAAGGGACCCTATGCTATACCATTTCAAGAGGGTTTTTTCATTTATTGGTGTATAAGAATGTTACTTTTAAATAACCTAAAAGGGAGACCATCTTCTCACTATCGTTAGTCATTCTCTTATATTTCAACTTAATAAAGCATCATTCTTCTCGTCTCTTTTTTTTTTCCGCCCACTACACTCACAACTTCTCATAGCTCACACCATTCCATTTTTTTTTCTGTTACTTGGAATTCTATATCAATATTGACTAGGATAGGTTATATAACACTAAAGGAGCACCTAAGCTGAGGAGGGATATAAGACGTTCACTAGGTTTGAGTATCTCCTTTTCTTATTTTCCTTTCCTCCTTTTATATTGTTTTTTCCCCTTACTTTAGTCATTAAGTTAATGCTTACCTTAGCACTAAGTACTATCGATCGTAGGAAGAGTGCAACATTCACACTCACGTGCACTTTTGATTTATGAAATTTGTGTAAGCTTCTCAAAACATTTTTTAATCTCTCTTAGATATTGATTCATATTTAGATTATTTAATTGCTTTAATGTCTTTTGATTTCTTTTTCTTATTTTTTTCCAAAGTTTGTGTTCCACTAAATTAAATTCCTTTTAGATGCTTTTTTTCCTTTTAAAATTTGTGTTAGACTTGATTTTGTAGGTTATTCATTACCTTATATTCTATTTTTTATTTTGGTTTTTTTATGTAATAACTTCTGATTTAATGTTGGCTTTTTTTCCTTTTAGTTATTAAAATAACTTACTTAGGTGATTAGAAGTTTTAAATTGTTGGAATGTTTGTGCTTTCTCTTTTTGGTTATCGCATTTGTCTTATTCTTTGATTATCATCTATATTTATCATTGTTATGTGCAATTCTTGCCCAAAATTTTTGTTTTGTTTTGTTTTCTCTCCTCTAGTATCATGCTTGTGCTTTGTCAATTTCCATTTCTGATTATACTTGTGATGGGATGGATTTAAAGCTTTGAAATCCATTAGATCATAGGTTCTTACGTTCAACTTAACATTTTAATTTTGTGGGATTATATTATGTTCAATATTTGTATTGCTTAATGATAAAATTTGTCACTCCAACCTAAATTTAAGTATTTAGTAATTATCTTGTGCTATATCATATTTTAGGAGTTCATGGTTCAAATTTCACATTAAAATACCTAAAATCTTTAATTTGTGGACGATAATGATCTATATTTTTACTTATACATTTGTATGAGTTCTAGAATCAATTTGAGAAGGTTCTTTTTACTGTTTTCTTTTATTCATAATACCCTGAACTATGAATTTCATTAACCAAAAACCATACAACATTGAGCCAATCTAAGTGTCTTCCAATATCTTTAGGCTTTAAGAATGGGCTAAAAGCCCAAATTAGGGCTTAACCTTTTTTAGTTTGATCAGTTTGAGACTTAAACTTGTAACTTTCTCATAGAAGATCTAAAATTTCACGAGTCTGTTCAATTTAAATCTTTTTCGATAGATATTAGGACGTGTTTTACACGCACCATTACATGCAGGTCAGTTAGTCTTTAGCCATGGGTTTGCTGTTCGTATTATCTTTGTTGGATCGAAAAAAAAGCATGTGATATTTGGCTAAAACGGTAGATTTCAAAACTTTTTCCAAAATCAAAACGCAGCGGAAATAAAATAACCAAATCAACATGTTTCTGCCATACATGATATGGTATAAGGAAAATAATTAACATAAGAACAAAATAGAAATTATACCGACTCCTTGCTACAGCTTTGACCCCTCATTTTTGTATCATCTCCTCATTATTGTATCATCGACCAATCCGATCTACCACTTGTTCTTCTTGGACAACTTGGTTAACAAGATCCTTTGGTGGGAAAGTAGAAGAAATATTTTGAGGAGATTTTCCTTAGATTAAAGAAGCCAAAAATGAGACTCTTCTTATTCAAGTTTCGATTAGCCTATACAGGAGAGGAGAGAGTGAGTCAAAAATGCAACATCCCTTCTTCACACTCTCTCAATTTCGTTTATAGATGAAATAAAGAAGTGAAGTGCATCCAACACATCACTTCAATCTTTAATCAAACATAAAGAAGCCAATAAATGAGACCCTCTCATTTGTTTAAGATAACTATATGAAAAGACCAATAACCTAAATTAGGCCCTCTCATTTTTGGTTATGAGATGAAAGAAGGGAGTGAGTACATCAAATGCACCTCCTCCTCCTTTAACCAAATGAATGCTAAAAGGTTACTTTACATGCCATCATTAAAAGATAACCATTAAACCATTTAATGATAAGATCATTACTCCATTTAATGATGCTAAAGCATGATAAAAACCATCTTAAATTTAGTAATTCAATGCTAAATGTGCAACTGCACATTTAGATAAAAAAACCGAAGTATGCCCTCATTTTTTCTTTAATAACTTTGTTTCAATTTAATTAGTCTAATTATTGAAATCAAACCAAAGTCCAACCCAATATTAAATGCTCATTTGGACTTCTAATTAACAATTAATTAGTGTAAGCCCAACATTCAATCATACGCTTTAATACCCAATTTAATTAACTCTTAATTAAAATGTTCCGATATTATTATTCCAAATCTAATTCGGTCATTTCTTCTTTCTTATTTCTGGTAACCTCTATTTATATTTCTTACTTTGCTTGATAACTTTCCTAGAAGATAAGTGGAGAATCTAATTGGACTTATATATTTCAAGCTCTAGTAAGCCCGGAATTAATTTAATCTCATTAGAATTAATTCTAGCTTATTAACCGAATGTCATTCTACTAAAGACAATTAGTTGAACTCTTGAATTACTAAATGTTTTGAGAACAAATGTTTCAAATAAGATGTCCAATTGTAAACTCTATTATGAACCATATTATAGCCATCCACACAATAAAAGGTAAAATAACCATTTTGCCTTTATGTTGGTTTTTCCTTCTAGATCTCCCATTTTACTCTATATGTTGATTAACACAAGATCTTATCTTAGTGTTAAAGACTTGATGGGTAGCTAGTCTATCAAACTACTGGCGCCAGTTTAATCAACAATCTCTATAAAATATCTAGAAGTGATGATATCACTATAAACTTTTTATTTGAGTGAATGTTTCCTAATATATGTTTCAATTAATAATTCCAATATACTGACATTGGATTGATACTCTGTAAAATTATATTATGATCATATCATTATAATGAAACACATATGAGATCATCATTAATCAAGATTGTGGTTCGTAATAAAAGAATGCTAATGTGTATGTTTAAAGATTAAAGTAGGTCGTTTTAAAATTAAAGTAACGACCTACTTTAATCTTTAAAACATACGTGATTCCAGATTCATTTAATAGTTCCATTATCGATAGTCAACTACTATCATGATATGAAACTCATCA
>JANIJH010000225.1:16803673-16817593 GCA_024520975.1 Erythroxylum areolatum | reverse complement strand
TTTCATAAACACTCCTCTAACATCATTACAAATCCATCCAAAACAACTCAATTCACCTATACTACATGAAATCTCATTTATTAACTTCCAACTACTCAATCATCAATTAAATAAACAATTTCATATGTATATGTGAATGCATGAACACACCAAGACAATCTTAAACACTCAGAACCCGTTCCAAAAGACTATTCTACCCTTCCCCTCGGGGATGGGATGTTACACCCTCTCTGTAAGAGTTACAAAGTTCTCTTAACCTGTTTTGTGGATACTGTTAGAAGGCTAGACACTTGTGCGACTACGGTGGTTGAGACGGATCAGTTTCAAAAACAGTTCGAGGAATACAACAAGATAAAGATTAAGCTGCGGAATAAGGTACGAATTAAGTTTTCACTTTATTATGATTCATGTTAATTATTTTATAGAATTAAATAGATCTTTGTTTTTGAGAAATCAAAAGTAAAAAAAATATATTTCGTGATTGTTCCACTATAGTCGGAATCGAATCTTGACCTGGTTTTCCAACAGTGGTATCAGAGCGTCATTTAATTTTATAATTTGGTTAAAAGTATTTGATTGTTGTCGATCATATAATTTTAGAATTGATTTAGAATACGAAAAGTTTGTATTCTGAACCCAGAATTATTCTGGTTACTGTTATGAATGGAATTGCATCTCATTTTTCTTGCTTTTAGAAATTGGTTTATGGAAATTTCAATTGCGCATCTTCATTGCTTGTTATATGCTTTTGACCACGATGCCCAGAACAAGTAGAAAACACACAAATATTTTAAATCTTTGATTTTGCATTGGAATTATCAAGAAGTTGTATGCAATTTTAGAATGACAATTGTGGAAGTTGGGTTTGAGAAACTCATCCCATTCTTGTTGTTTTTATGTATGTTCTGGTTTGCATTTTGCGGATAAGTGAAATAAAAAAAAACACATATTTGGAAAATAAGAAGGCAAAACCCAGATCTGTGATTTGTTGGTTGTTGCGATTTTTGTGTTGCTTGTGGTTGTGAGATTCCATGAGATGGGGTTGGCGGCAGCGATGGTTGCTAGAAACCGATAACAAGAAATTAGTGGCTGCTGTATGTTGTATGCCTAGGATTTGGGTTTACTTGCGTTTTTAATTTATGGTTATTATTAAATGGCGAAAGGAAAGTGTTTTGGGTTTTGGGTTTTGGGTTTTGTGCTTGTGTGTGTTCTGGAATTTTGTGCTTGCGTTGAATGCCATTGGTTCAACCGTGAATAAGCATATTGAAGGCATCTTATTTCTGGTGGAATAAGGTTGGTTGGGATGGCTGGGATCGACGTAGCTCTCTGTTGGCTTGCCCTCGCAAGATGGGAGTTAACCTATGTGATCCATGCGAAAGCTTGGGTTGTTTGGGTCTTGGAGTCATGGTGGACACCGAGGCGTGGAGACAGAGTGAGGTAGCGGTTGTAGACTTTGGCTGTAATGCCGTGTTTGGTTCCTGTCCCCGTTAGTGGGGACAGAAGACGAGACATATAAATCCTGTCTCCGTGTTATTGTAATTCAAATTTATTATTATTATACATTTTGAACTTATTTATTAATGTTATTAATTTTGTTGTTGTTGTTGTTGTTGTTGTTATTATTATTATTATTCAATCTTAATTTGAAATTGTTATTATTATTATTTGTTAATTTTTTAACTAATACAAATCATTCGTAATAAAATTATCAATGAATTACATATTTCTAATCATATTAAGGACCAGGGGCATTTTTGTTATTGGCACAATTTTTTCATTCTGTTCACTGCCACCAAACACATTCTGTCCTCGAGACGGAGGCAGTTTTTTTTGTTCTGTCCACCACAACCAAACATCTCACTGTCTCCACTTTTTGTTCCGTTCCGTCTCCAAATTTCTGTTCTGTTCCATCTCCAGATACCAGAGACAACAACCATACGCAGCGTTAGGGAAGCAGTAACGTGGGAAGTAGTTAGAGACTTCATATATGGACCACTTCTTTATTTGTCTCATCGTGGACCACAGTAGATAGGAACAAAGAGAAATAGAAACATGGGATTGCGCATAAAAGAAGATGGTTTTGTTTGGTTTTTAATATTTTAAAGACTTAATTCCAATTAAATGAGTTTAATTGAAGTTAAGTAAGTTTAAATTCCTAATAAATTTGAAAATTTTATTAGGATTGTTTTAGAAGTTAATTTAATTTTTCAAGATGTTGAATTATTCAATTAAATTAATCATCAAATCAATTCCAAAAATTAACATAATTATTTTTCTTAATTTGATTAAAATTAATAACTATATTGATTCTTAATTAATTTTTAAAAAATAGTTTATAAAATTAGAATTAATTAGTTTTAATTAGAATGAAATTGATTAATTAGAAAAGTTGTTTCCTAAAATTATAATTAATTATTTTCAGTTAGATTGAAATTAATTAATTATACTTATTGAAATTTTTTTCTTAAATTATTAAGAAAATTGTTTCTTAATTATATTTATTTATTTTAATTTGATTGAGATAAATTATATTCTTAATTTTATTTGTTTAGAGAATTATTATTTTATTTATTGTTTCTTTATTTATAAATAATAACTTTCTTGACTTATTAGAAAGGATATTATCTTGATTAAATTTTGAAAAATGTTTTCATTTATTTATCATGAAAAGGAGCTTTCTTTAATATTTTAAAAATTGTTTTCTAACTCATTAAAGAAAGGTTTTCTAATTTATTAAGAAATCAATCTCTAAATAAATAATATATAGTTATTTTCTTAATTAAATTTACAAGTTTTTTATTTAATTTTGAAAATAGTCCTTTAATATTAGAAAATAGTTTTCTAATTAAAGAAAAAATTTCTAATGAGATTAGAAACAGTAATTTTTAATTAGATTAGAAATAATTTTCTAATTGGATTCGAATGTGTTAGTTATATAATTTTGAAAAAGAAGTTTTTCTAAATTATAATAAGTAAGAAGTATAATTTATTGCAAATTGTTTTCAATTAAATTTTATCAAAGGATTCAAGATAATTAGAAACAATTTTCAATTGAATTTGACAATTGTTTTCAAATCAAATTAAATTTCTATTTAGAATAGGAATTTAATTTATTTAGGAATCACTGATTTTAATCTAATTTAAGTTTTCCAAGGAGATGAAAACGTTATTTTAGATTATGAAGATCAATAACTAGAATCAAATGAAGCTTGATGTTTTATGCATATAATTTGATTATAAGTGCATAAGTTGCATACTTTATTTATATGGTTGATATATATATATATGTGATATTATATATGCAATTTTGTGTTTGATGAGATGAATGAAACTAAAATCCCTTGTTAAAATATTAAGTACACGTTGAGAAATTATTATCTTCCATTGTTATAAGAATAAACCAGAGTTTTATTTATTATAGGCTTGTTGAGTAAACTCAAGGCCGCCTTTTTAGCACCCCACTCTCGAAAGACACATACTCGACATCCTGAGTGATATATGAGTATATAACCCATAAGGGTGACATGCTAGAACAGTCAAACACTCGGAACCCAGTACAGACAGTTTTTTTAAAAATATCACACACGTACGTGGAAATCAATAATCAAATTCAGGCTCATACTTTTATTTCATAATACAAAAATCACAATTTTTATTACATTTATTGATCAATCTCATTTACAAAACATTTCCCAATTTTGGAAGTTATTAAATACAAAAATATTTAAATACACGCTATACAAAAATTTCGGAATAGACAATTTGATACAAAAATAAGAAAACAAATGCAGACGTGAACTAATTCCAACCTTTATCTCTTACTTGAATGCAGTAACTATACTCCCGTTATCTTAATGGGCTAACTCTTCGGAGCTTGAAAAATATTGCAAATTTTGGGTGAGTTTTGCAAACTCAGTAAATGACCATCCTCGATGGTTCACTCAATCATATAACACATCACTTCATATTTTCACATAATATACACCACTTCATTTAATATATAAAATCACATTCAGGGCAGTCAAATCGATCATTTCAATCATTTAAAATTCTCATATCACTTATAATGCAATGCACATAAGACTCACTTTCATTTATTACTTTGTTGTGACCGAGTGCCTATAACTATCCCAAATCCATTGTAGATGCCGGATTCATTGATAATTGTCCTATATCTATTGGAGATACCGGGCTCATTTTATATATTGAGCTTTCGGCTCTTAATCACTTTCTGAGCTTTAGCTCTTTTTCGCATTATGAGCTTTAAGCTCTTTTTCGGTGGCTATTCTGAACACAACTGCTTTTATCTTTCATGCATTTATGTAATGAAATGCATCACATTCTCATAATTTCAGTCTGTCACATACTTTCGGGTTCACATTCAATTTCATATTCATCATCGGACCTTAGTCCAACATTCAATAATTAAGTTGAGAAAACACATATTTCTTTCATATTTACATACAAGGAGCACTTCAATGTTCTCACATATAACCAGCTCCTCGAACATTCAATGTCTGGAATCAGCACATTCACATCAATCATATTCACATTGCATAATAATCATATCAAAAATCATTCAATGCAGAAATTGAAACCATAACAAACAATGAAATGAGATCATCTAGGTTGACTCACAATACGCTCTAGATTAGCATTAGCTTTCATGATATGGAAAAGTCTAAATATGGACGTTTATCCTACACATCAAAATTATGCAATACACATAATGCGTACATATTAAAAATTGCACAAATTATAAGTATTCCTTTATTCACAAATGTGTATATGGAATAAGTACAATGCATGCTCAGTGGTAATCTCGGGTACATTATCAAATTTCACATCTTATGCATATTCTCATCTTTAGCATTATTTGTTTTCATAATATCCAATTCTCATTCACTTTTACTAGATACTCATTACTCATCTCCTTTGAATCATAAATACAATCATATGAACATCTTCATTTCATTATACTCATGCCTTTGGTACTTTAATATCAACAATTCACTCATTAATGTTATTCTAACATTATAAGATCAAATATTATCCAAATTCTCATTTCTTTTTACAACATCTCCAAAATTCCAGACCTTCAAGTTTATTTTCCATGAACATTTTGACAAGGGAAATGGAGCAATTTGAGGACATTTTCTTCTAGAATGTTGCTCTCATATGTCTTAAGTTTCTAATGACACCAAGATTATACAATTTGATTCAGTATTCCAAAAGTTATACTACAAATAATTCGAACAGTTCTTTAACTATAACAGTATTCTATACTTAACTTCAAGTCAGATTCTGGAATTCTAAAGATAGAATTAAAATTCTATGTCTCTAGTTTAATCTAAATTAAGAATCATTCCATTTAGACAACTACAGATCAATATATTGCCAAAAAACCAAAGCATGTTTAATGAAAATACTCCATTCATCAATTTTCCAAAATTGTTCATCATTTTCGTCCTAAATTTATCAATCAATCTCTCCCAAATGATTTCAGAAGATCATAATTTTTTTGTACATTCCCCATTTTCATTTCACTATTTCAACTCCCTTTCAGCTCAACACATTCTTAAACAAATTAAAAACCATAATTAACACCAAATATCAAAAACCAGAAAATTCTCCACGCATGTTCTTCATTTCCTGCACTTTCCTTCATTTTTCTACATTTTGTTTGTCTTCTTCTTTTCTTTTTTCTCAATCTAACATTTCTAATTTATATCTACCCCATTTTGGACTTCCATTTAACTCAAATCATCCACAAACAAAGCCAAAATCTCAGATTAAAACTCAAACATTAAAACAAAGAAAAATTCAAAGCTGTGTAGGAAAGTTGGCCGTGGCGAAGCCAGGAGTTGGCTATGGCAAAAGTGTCCTGAGAGGAATCCTCATAAAATCCTGCAAGTTGGCCACGATGAAGCAGGGGGTTGGTCTTGGCGAACTTTCACAGAAAGCAGCAAATAGGACTCATCTTCCAATTTTTCAGATTTTACACCTAACGCAACTTGTACAAAGATCACTTTTTCTACTTCATTACTCTTCATACTCAACTCCATTTCAACTTAATATCATTCACAAATAAATCATGATCTATATTTGATCATTAACTCAAAAAAGAACATGTGCATATACCATTCATCAACAATTTTCTACACTCATCCTAACATCATTATGATGATTGTCTACCTCAAAAACATATCTATAACAATATATGAATTATTACTCATCATATATATCCTAAAACAAGACATTTACTTAAACTTTTCATCACTCACATTCATCATACACAAAACACCGTTTTATGTCATTTAACCTCTAACTATCATCATAAATGCTTCATTTAACATTACCCATGAAGATTAACAAGCTACTTACTTGATATAGCTCCAAATCTTCAAAAATAATAATTAGCCCTAGCTCCCAAGCATCTCACGATCTTCATCTTGGAGGTGGATGGGCTAGGTTTTCCTTGTAGCAATTGGAAGAAACAACAAAATGGAAGTAGAAATTGATAGATGGAAGTAAGGTGTAACGTTGATGAGGTGAGAGTGAGTGAAGAAACCAAAATGGAGAAGAAGAAGAAAAGAAAGCCACAAAGAAGATGAAGAAAGCAACAATAAAAACACTTAACTTGGTCTTTCAAAGTTAAAAAAACCGTGACTTTAGACTTGGATACTTGTACAATCCCAACTAACAAGTTCTTATTGAACTAGTCTGATAACTCCATCTTTTCATTCCAATTATCTCTAAAATTTTCAATATCATCTTATTTCACAAATTCTAAAGTCATCTCTAAATCTTCAAAGTCATTTTCTCAATAATTTCTAAAGTCACTTAAAAAAAAATCCAATATCATTTGTTTCTTATTTCTATTTCCATCCATCAATTTACTTGCCAAGTGACATTTTTCCTAGTATAATAATAATCAAAAATTTTGAAAAATTTTCTTAAAATTTCTCAAAAATTCTAAATCAACAATTTATACACTCCACTTCAATTTTTGATACAAATAAACCACAATTCTCAATAAAAATCATCTGTCACATATATAAATCAATTATACCCAGAAATTGTCAATGAATGTATGTAGAATTATTTTCATATGTAAAAATTCAATATTGAAGTGTATGTGCATATCATAAAATGCATGAGCATGAAATGCATTTTTGAATCTATCAATAATCTCTCATATATATACTGTTCTAGCCTCAATGTGGGTAATGGAATGTTACAATTCTCCCCTCCTTAAAAGAAATTTTGTCCTCAAAATTCTTACCTGATTGTTCTAACAGGTTGAGATATTGCCTCCTCATATGCTCCTCCGTTTTCGAAGTTGCTTCCTTAGTTGAGTGATTCCTCCACAAGACTTTCACTAGTGGAATTACTTGGTTCCTTAACTTCTTGATCTGAGATCCCACTATCTTGATCGGCTCCTCAACATAGCTTAAGTTACTAGAAGCCTTAATCTCTTGAGCCGATATCACATGTGTTAGATCCGATTGGTATCTTTGGAGCATACTCACATGAAACACATTATGTAATTGAGACATTTCATTCAGTAAAGCTAACTTATATGCCAAAGGTCCTATCCTCTCAATGCTCTCATAAGGACCAATATACCTAGGGCTCAACTTGCCCTTTTTACCAAACCTCAATACTCCTCTCCAAGGTGACACTCTGAGAAACACTCTGTCTCCTACATTGTACTCTATATCCCGTCGATGTTGACCCACATAACTCGTTTATCTTTCTTGAATCACTTCATTTCTAACACAAATTAATTTCACTCATCCACAGTATCTCGAATCAATTCTTTCCTTAAACCATTTTTAGACCCTCTTCATTTCAATGTAAGGGTGAACGATTCTTTTTATCATATAACGCCTCATACGGTATTATAAAGATATCACTATGATACTGATTGTTAT
This sequence comes from Erythroxylum areolatum, assembly GCA_024520975.1. Classification (NCBI taxonomy): domain Eukaryota; kingdom Viridiplantae; phylum Streptophyta; class Magnoliopsida; order Malpighiales; family Erythroxylaceae; genus Erythroxylum; species Erythroxylum areolatum. Next base: position 16,809,656 of record JANIJH010000225.1, on the reverse strand, counting down.
GCTTAAATTCGATTAGAACTATACATTAATATCATGTTCCTATGAACTCCAAAATATAAGCTTTAAGCATATCTCTAATAATTAAGATTGTTCGTATATCAAACATTCAGTCATTTGTTTCTACATCCTTAGCTGTTAAGTACTATTTCAACGTATTCTTACTAGAATGTATATCTTAGGTTGTTATTTGTGCTTTCTCTAGTAATCTCTTTGCTCAGTCATCTTTATCAGGTACATATACTTCTTATTTCAATCACAAAGTATCATTTTTCCTATTCAAGCTCAAAATTCCTATTCATTTTCAATTCCTCAGTAAAATTCATAAATTTTGAATCCTCAATATGGGTTTTGCTAAACTTTTCATGTGAAATTAATCTTAAATTCAATGGCTAATGATACTTTGATTTGCCCAAAATTTAACTCGACATTTTACACTCTTTATTGCACTAAATTTGATAACCTCAATGTTCAAATTTATAATACACTGTTATTGAATTTTTTGTTCAATGCATCATACTACTACACTAGCTTTACTAGGAAATAGTCATTTATACAATTATAATCATTCATTAATTCTATCTATTGTCTTGGTCTTATGTTGAGTTCTTTTGAACTTAATAATTATCTCAATTTAAATGATCTGTATTTTTATATATAGATCCGAAATGTTTCTGTACATATAATGTCTCCAAACTTTCAAAGCAATCACTATTACAACAAATTCTAAATCATGCATCAAATAATCAGCTCATGAGACTTTAATTGTCTCTACATATACAAAATCACTTTATAATGTTGCAAAAGATTGCATCCTAATCTCTGGTGTAAAACCTTATTATATACTACATAATCTCCAAATCCAAACGATATGATTAACATTGGGGTTATAGTTCCTCGAAATTCTTTTCACATTAATCACTCATACGATTTACACATTTTTCCTCAAACATTTTTGTCAAAGGGCCAAGATCAGTAAAAACTCTTTAACAGCCTCTGGTAGTGTCCAAATTCTAGCTAATTTTAGAAAACTTCAGATCTTATATATATGCCTTAGAGCTTCTCACTTTATCATTATCTCAATTTTCTCTTTGGGTCTCTCAATATGCCATGTTTAGATACTATACAAGCCAACATTTTATTGATCAAGCTAAGATTCACTTTTATGGAACTTGGCATATAATTGTTTCTACCTTCATGATATGTAAGATTTCCTCGAGTATTTAAAATATTCTTCTTAACTTTTCGAATAGATTTAATAAATCATCTATGATCATTGTCACTAATTGATCTAATTTTGCTTGGATCACTTTAATCTTTAATGCCATGTTACTATCGGGAGCATTGTTACTCAAACAAATATAGCCAAAACTTTATGTGCCTATGATTAGTTCTTGTAATTCCTTAAATAACTAATTCCTCATTGAGGTAGTATTATCTCATGTTATTTTCAATTTCCCAATTAACTTATTTACGCGAAAGATTTTCTCCATTCATCCAATTTCCTTTAATTTTGCATTGAATTATTCTAATGTCTGCTCATTCATATTAGTTTCTCCACACATTTCAATTTATTTGCAACTTACTTCATGTTTTGGTAACACATTCATCATATCTAATTTGTATCTCCTATGCATATTTGCATAGAATATAATGTGGACCTAAATTCTCCTCACATTAGCAATAATGTCTCCTCAAGTTCAATAGTCCAATCACGTAGTTGGATACTTTACATCAAATAAAACACATATACTCTTTATAGCATCTTCCACCTGATGCCTGAGTCTCAGTTAGGAATAGGATTCCAATATTCACTTCTGACTCATTAAATTTTCATTTCTAATTTGTTTCTTCATTGATCATTCTTAAATTAAGCTATCTGGTCTGATTAACCTAATTCTTCAAAAGAAGATTTCTTGTTACTATCATCTATACTATTCATGTAACCTTTATCAATCCACAGTTTCCATCATTGCTTATCAGACATTCTTAGTACATCAAGAAGATCAATTTCTATCATTCCTTACTAGGTCATAATGTTTTATTTACCAAAACTCGATGATGTATTTGACATGATTACTATAGCATATTCTTAGGTGTGTACCATCAAGGTCATCCCATTCTGTCCAGAGCTTTATTTCCAAAAAATCACCAATTTATATCTTACACTAATGCTACTTTGATCTTAATTGGTCTTGGACAACATTTCTCTCTTTATTCCTGCCACGGTCTTGATAGAAATCTATTTTTTTTCAGGCCACCATCATGGCTTACACTTTCTTTCCTGCATTATCACACCTACTAACATAAATTTTACTCCAATTTTCCCGAATTTACCTCTTCTAATGTTACATCATTTCATAATAATTCAACTACCATATTGATTGCATTAACTCTTCTCTTTTGATTCATCATTTTTTTTCTTAATCTCATTCATACATAAAATCCCATCTTATAAACATTTCAACTTTCTCCATACTACATATCATTCATCTATTGTAAAGTCAATTATGTCTATTTCATTCCCCTTTTATTCCTTCCTCATTTCTATCTCATCTTCCTATTGTCATTTATTTCGTCTTTCGTATGTATATCCTCAATCAATTTAGAATTATAGAGGCATAACCATATGAAATTCTAATCTCAATTCTACAGACATATTCTTATACTGAATCATAAACTCTTATCACAATAATCATACAACTATTCTAAGTCCAAGTTCAACCTTTCAAGGTCATAGAAAAATTTATTTTCTTTCAACTTGGCTTGTGCGTCTTAATCTCATCATTTCTAATTATATTCCTATTTTTCTTAAGCAATCCATAACAATGCATTCACATTTATTTCACTTGTTGAGGATATATCATCACAGTACAATATTGATGTCATTCAATAATACATCCACAAATACAAATGCGTTGAATCTATATCTATCATATCTAACCATATACTATTTCTCATTTCTAGATATCCACAAACTTTTAGTTTCTCACATTCTGACAGATCATTATTCTTCTCAATATTTCTATTAGCTCAAACTCTTAACAAATGCTCATGTGTGTCTCATATAAATACCATTCAGACTAGGGATTAGTTGCTACTGCCTGCTACGACATGACTAAAATGCATGTAACTTGAGATATATTTTGAAAGACGCCCATGTAAGATACTAAATTTGGGCTCTGATACCAAACTGTAGCACCCCACTCTCGTAAGACACGTACCCGATATCTTGAGTGATGTCTGAGTATAAGGGTGACATGCTAGAATAGTCAAACACTCGTAACTTAGTATAATTTTTTTAAAATATCACACGCGTATGCAGAAATCAATAATCAAATTTGGGCCTATACTTTTATTTCATAATACAAAAATCATAATTTTTATTACACTTATTGATCAATCTCATTTGCAAAACATTTCCCAATTTCGGAAGTTATTAAATACAAAAATATTCCAATACACATTGTACAGAAATTTTAAAATACATAATTTGATACAAAAATAAGAAAACAAATGCAGAAGTGAACTGATCCCATCCTCTATATCTTGAATGCAATGGCTGTACTCTCGTTAGCCTAACGGGTTAATTCTTCGGAGCCTGAAAAATATTGTAAATTTTTGGTGAGTTTTGCAAACTCAGTGAATGACCATCTTCGATGGTTTACTCAATTATATAACACATCACATCATATTTTCACATAATTTACATCACTTCATTTAACATATATCATCACATTTAGAGTAGTCAAATTGAATATTTCAATCATTTAAAATACACATATCACTTATAATGTGATGCACATGAGACTTACTTTCATTTATTACTTTGTTGTGACCGAGTACGTATAACTGTTTCGTATCCATTGTGGATATCGAGCTCATTGATAAGTGTCCCGTATCTGTTGGGGACATCAGGCTCATTTTACATATTGAGCCTTTGGCTCTTAATCACTTTTTGAGCTTTAAGCTCTTTTTCACATTCTGAGCTTTAAGCTCTTTTTCGGTGGCTATTCTAGCCATAACTGCCTTTATCTTTCATGTATTAATATAATGAAATGCATCACATTCTCATAATTTCAGTCTATCACATGCTTTCAAGTTCACATTCAATTTCATATTCATCTTTGAACCTTAGTCCAACGTTCAATAATTAAGTTGAGAAAACACATATTTCTTTCATATTTACATACAAGAAGCACTTCAATGTTCTCACATATAATCAGCTCCTCGGACATTCAATGTCTGCAATCAACACATTCACATCAATCATATTCACATTGCATAATAGTCATATAAAAATCATTCAATGCAAAAATTGAAATCGTAACAAACAATGAAATGAGACCAGTTGGGTTAACTCACAGTACGCTCCAGATTAGCATTAGCTTTCATGATCTAAAATTAAGCATTAAGAATGCTGAAGCATTTCGATGAGAACAATTTGGTGAGTTTTAAATTTCAGTTATCTATAGGGAATGAGATTCTTTAGTGAATTCCTTCACAACTAAATTCATAAATGTATGGATTTATGTAAGGAGTAAAATACAATATGAGATATTGTATAATGCAATCGTATTTCTTTTATAGCAATGCCTGGTACAATGACTTACCTTCTATAGTTTCAATTAAATCAATTAGCAAGATTTCATATTAGATATGAAACGCTAAGTTTTTGAAATAGTTACAGCTAATGATTTAAGGATGTGATGCTTAGCCAAAGCATATATTATCCATTTTGTTTAGAACCAAATTGAGTAATAAAGTGTTATGAGATATCTAAAAGGTTGGATATAATCTTATAGATTTGTTGAATAAATTGTTTGATTCAATGTATACTTATAGGAGAATGGTTCTCAAGATAAGTAGTGGGAGTAAGAAGGAATTCGAAAGGTTTAAATCTCATAACATTACATCTAATTAGAACTAATGCCTTTAATGATACATTTGATGTATAGTTGAAAGGCGACGTGACATTGAAAGATTCACTTTCATGATAAATTCAAAGAGTTTATTTTGAAGATGAATGTGAATTTATCTTATCTGCCAGAAGGTTAGTGGGAGTATAGTTGTTCTCTTCAATGGGAGTATGTGGAGACATATTGCTCACAGAGAACAAAAGTTCTAACTTTCAATTGTTGAACACATAATTTTCCAAGAACAACTCTTATTGGATATGAAAGCTTAATTATGAGAATTGATGTATAGAGATAGATTGGACGTTGTTAACTTATTCTAAGTCCAAGTTCATAGATAATGTACTAAAGATGTTTAGTATTTAAGATATCAGATACTTGTGAAGTATTAAAGATATCCATTACTTTATGCGTGAGTTGATATTTGAGTTCAAGATGAAAGGATATAACTTTAGAAGTAAATCCTAATAAAGTTTTATTTACTTAGAACAATATCATTTGGGATTGAAAAGTTCCAATGTAGCAATTGGTTGCTAATTAAGTCATAATACATTTTTTCGTGTAGTGGAAATGATTAATTAGATTAACAAGTTCTTTAGTGAACTTGATATAGTTTCTTTGCATTGTTCAAAACAGTAATGTACTGTAGAACATTAGAGCCATTGGGCATGCATAAGGAGCTAATGTCTCATCAAAGATTCAAGAATGTATTTAGGAAAATTTTCTTAATTATGATGATAATTAAGATGAGAGTTGTAAGATTTAATCAAGTGCTCACTATAAAGAATCTTGTAGAATTATTTAATTAAGCCACTACCTTAGTAATAGAATAATTGTCATATGGTGATATGGTATGAGATACTTAAACGATTAGCTTAGTGCAAGTGGGAGATTATTGATTTATGCCCTATAGCTAATCGTTTTGGTTGTAGTTTAGTGATAAATTATTAAAGGCATGCTTTATCTTGTACATGTTTAGATATATATATGATAAAGTCTATGGGATAATTGTACATTGCAAATGAAATTATAATGAGATTATAATTATGAGATTCATATTGCATTTATGT
>JANIJH010000225.1:16751390-16762741 GCA_024520975.1 Erythroxylum areolatum | reverse complement strand
TTTAAGGATTTCCTTTTGTGTATGATTATGCTATTTTATAGGTTGAGTATGATGGTTGTGGAAGAGGAATGTGTATGTGCATATTCTTCCTTGTTGAAATTGCAAATGATTGTTTGCTTTAGAACAGCATGTCAGAGATTGGAAAGGCTGTATGGGATGAATTACTTGAGGTGGGGTTCAAGAGTTACCGAAAGGTACTTAGTAGTGGATTGATATGAAGAGATATTTCATATTTCAAGTCTTTCATAGGTGTAGAAATTGTGTTTTGACTTTAGGGGGAAACTGGATTAATATAGGTGGAATTAGGTAAAGTTATCTTCTTGAAAGTTGTAGATTATCTTTCTAGATTTCCAATGATATATAGTATGAAACAATTGAACATCAGAGTTGAGAGATATGATTATTAGAAGTTTGTGATGTTAGATAGGATAGACTTTTAGGACAACTTCATTGTTTTGAAATTTTGACCTTGAGAGATAGAAATTGTTTTTACATTCTCATAAAAGTTGTAGATCTTTCTTTTAGCTTTCCATTGATATAAAGTTTGCAAATTTTGGAGTTCTAGATCAAAAGTTATGGAGTTTAGAAATTGGGATGTCGGAAGAAGGAAAGCAGAAAGGGAAAGTCGTGATCGCGACTCTGCGCAGCGATCGTGAAAGTTGTGATCGCGCTTGTGGCCGTCACGCACGATTGCGACCCATAAGTCCTCCTCCCCCTCACCTGAATATGTTTTACTCTTTTGACCATAACTTTGTCATCCGACCTCCAAAGGATCTGATTTTTGAAGCATTAGATTCGTAACATACTTCTCTATCTCTCCACAAACATTTATAGCTTTTAGTGTTAATTTGAGAAAGATTGATTGAATCAAAGTGAGGGGATCAATTGGAAGAGTGTGAGTTGGATATTTTTACTGAACATGCTTCAGTATTTTGGTGATATCTTAATATATAGAGCTCCAATTACAATGATTCTTGTCTCTAAATAAACTATAGACATAGAGCAAATTATCTGAAGGAATCAAATTTTAATTTGGTCTCTAAGAATTTCAATTTCTGGATAAAAGTTGAGTATAGTATACTGCTTCAGTATAACAACAGTCCTAAAATATTTGGGCTATAACTTTTAGATTTCTGAACCCAATGGAATGTTTTTAGTGTTATTAGAAACTTAAGACCATGGGAAACAAAGAAGAAGCCAAATTGAAATTCTAATTTGAGGTTTCCCAAAATCTATACTGAAGTTGAAGAAATGAGTTTGCCCACATTTTTACGACTTCGAATGTTGGGCTCCGGAAACGGAGTCCAACATGCTTTATGAATTCAATATGAATTTTCTATGACAAATGAATATTTTAAAGGTTTTGATTATTTCTCCGTTATAAACTGTTACCCACGAGCTTTTAAGCTCATTCCCATTCCTCCTTATCTCCAAGTGATGAGCAAGAGATCGAGTGATCGAGAGTTAAGGCATCACCCTAAACTTGTATATTTTTGTATTTTAAGTTAGTTTATAGAAAACACAAGGTTTTGGTCACTTTTTTTTAGGATTACTCATTCATGTAAAGTTTGTATATTTTTGGGTTATGATATAGTGTGGCTTAGAATGCTCATTAAAGCTTTGTAAAACTCTTTTCTTTTGGGGTTAGTGAAACATGAGTTTGTGTATGGATGAGGTTGAGTTAAAATTAGGTATACTTGAGGAAGTTATTGATTTGAGATGATAAATTTTTTTAATACGAATTGTTGTTATATATAACTGAGATATGTTATGAAAAAAAAAGATAGGAAATTGTAAAGAATGAGAATTAGTTGTAAGTAATGAATTAAATGAGTAGAGATTAGAAAGTAAGAGGAAATAATATTAGTAGTTGAATTGTCATGAAATGATGTTGCATTTGAGGGAGTGAATTTGTATTACATTTTCAAGTCTTTCATAAGGGTAAATTTTGTGTTCTTATTTCAGGGGAACAATTATATTGATCTAGGCTGAATTAGACAAAGTTGTCTTCTTGCAAGTTGTAGCTTATCCTTCTAGCTTTACAACGATATAAATTATAAAATTTTTGGACATCAGAGTAGAGAGATATGATCATTATAAGTCAGGGATGCTACATACGATGTATAAAAGTCTCGGTTGCGATCGTGAGGAAGCAGGGTGCGATCCCACACACTGGGAGTAGCCTCGGGTGTGATTGCTATAAAGAAAGGTGCGACTGCACCCTGAGAGTAGCCTCAGGTGAGATCGCAACAAGGACAGGTGTGCCTCGTAACTTCACCAATGTTTTGCCACCCGAAGGGTTTTCTAGATCTGAACATGTTCGATTCTTTTGGCCATAACTTTGTCATCCAACCTCCAAATGACTTGATTCTTGAACCAATAGATTCCTAACACATTTCTATATCTCTAAAAAAATTGATAGCTTTTTGTGTTGATTTCAAAAATACTGATGGAAATAAAGTGAGGGAATCGGTTGGAAGAACATGAATTGGTTATTTCACTGAACATATTTTGATATTTTAATCATATCTTGACCTATATAGCTTCAAATGAGGTGGTTCTTATTTCAAAATAAACTAGAGACATAGGCCTACAATTTGTCTAGAGAAGCATTTTTAATTTCTGCTATTTGACTGGTGTGGTCTCTCCCTTGTGGGATACATGTTCAGATGTCACTTAGGATGTCAGGCACGAGTCTCATGAGGGTGGGGTGGCCAACACTTATGGTATCAGAGTATGAAGATGAACTGATGATGGTTAAGGAGATTTTATTGAAACAACCCTATAAGAAAATATGCTCATAATTTATGATTCCGGAGCTGGGCTCCAGAAACGAGGTCCAGCACTTATGGTATCAGAGTAACTTCAGGTTTAGTATCTTATATCGGCATTTTTTGAAATTTACGTCAAGATATATGTATTTTTGTCATGTCATAGCAGACAGTAACAACTTATCCCTAGTCTGAGTCGTATGAGTATGAGTCACATGCATAAGCATGTGTTAAGAGTTTAAGTTAATATAATTAGTGAGAAAAGTGATGCTTTTTCAGAATGTGAGAAAACGAAAGTTTGTGGATAATTAGAAATGAGAAATAATATATGGGTAAATATGACAAATAATGATTCAACGTATTTGTATAGTGAATTTATTATCATGGATTATTTGAGGAAAATAGGGAGACAAGTAATGAGATTAAAGTGTACAAGTAGAATGTAATGAAAACAGAAATTGTTATGATCTTAAGAAGATGAAATTGGAACCGAAATGGCTAGTTTGATTAATGTGACAAGAGTTACAATTCACCATAAGAATATATTAGTGGAACTGAGATCAAAATTTCATAATGATTATGCATCAATAATTCTGAATTGATTGAGGATATACATATGGAAGATGAAAAAAATAACAATAGGAAAATGAAACAAAAATGAGGAAAGAGTAAAGGGAAAAGTTAGAAATGCATATAAGATAGAATTTTATGTATGAACAAAATTAAGAAAAGGATGAAGAATCAAATGAGAAGAGTTAATGCTCCCAACATGGTAGTTGAATCATTATGCTATGATGTAATACTACAAAAGGTAAATTCTGGAAAATTGGAGTAGAATTGATGTTAAAATCTGTTAATGAGAGTAAGCCCCGATCGTGGCATGGATAAAGAGAGAAATATTGTCTAGGACCAATAGAGATTAAAGTATCATTTGTGTACGATATAAATTGGTGAATTGCTGGAGACAAATTTGTGGACTAAATGGGATGACTTTGATGATACACACCTAAGCATATGCGATAGTAATTATGTTTACTACTTCATTGAGTTTTGGTAATTAGAAAACTATGACCTTGTAAGAACGATAGAAATTGGTTCTATCGTTCTTCTTAAGGTATTAAGAATGACTGATAATTCGATAATGATAACAGTGATTGATAAAGATTACATGAACAGTATAGATGATAGTAGCAAGAAATCTTCTTTCGAAAAAGAATTTCATTGAATTAGGTTAAGCAAATCAGATAGTTTACATTAAGAATGATCAATGAAAGAACAAATTAGAAATGAATATGTAATGATTAACAAATTAGAAATGAATATGTAATGATTCAAAAGTGAGTATTGGAGTCCTATTCCCGACAGTGACACAAGCATAAAATGTAGAATATGGCGTTAAGAGTATATGCCTTATGGTTGATGTAAATTATCTGACTATGTGATTGGATTCTTGAAATTGAGTTGACCTTATTACTAATATGAGGGGACATACCCCTACCTATTGATCAGTCAAGTAAGAATTTTGAGGAGAAAATTTTGTTAAGAGGGGGAGAAATGTTAGCCCCTGAAAATTTTCTTATTATTGTATTGAGTTAAGCATGATTTAAATAAATTATGAGAACATGATAGATTAATTTTGGAGTTAATTATTATATTATCTCAGGGTTATTAGGATTTTATTTCATGGGTTAATTGAATTAAGGTAGTAAGATTATATAAGGGCATTTTTGGTAGTTCACTTAAGGATAAAAAACATAAGGCATATAAGGAAGGGTAAAAGGGACATTTTACAATCATTAAGGGTAACAAGGTTAAGAAGAATTGTTGTCTTGCATTTGAAGAAGAGAGAAAACATGAGTGAGGGAAAGAAGAGAGAAAAATATGGAGAGGAGAAGAGAAGGAGAGAAAAGAAGGAAGCTTTGAGCTATGGTTCATCTTTTCTTAGTTTTTAAGAGAGATTTTGAGATTGTGCAAGAAGAGAAAAAGAAAGAGGAAGAGAGGAGCTTTGATCTAAGCCAAACATCTCACTATTTGGTGAAGATTTAAGGTAAGTGCATTTTTAATCCTTTGGCTTTTTAGGAGGATTTTGGTTCATAAAGCTTAGGAAATGCATGGGTTTAAGTATTCTAAGATCAATTTTAGTGAAGGTGGTTTCTTTGGGTTCTAAATTGGAATTCCTATTGAATGGAAAATTTTGCCATTGATGGAGGAACTTAAGAAAGGCAAGAGGAGCAAGAAGAGAAGCATCTTTGAGCAAGTTTATAAGCAAGGAAATCAAAGGGTACATGTTTATAATTGAGTAATGAGCCATGACTATCTTTTCAAATTTAAGAGTAATACATGATTTCAATTTTTTTGTGAACGTTGCATTATTGCTCTTTGAATGATTTGAGAAATTTACTATATGTTTAGTATATGAATTTTGTTGATGAATTGTGAAATGGAAATGGAAATGGTTTTCGAAATATTTCATGCTCATAAAAAATAAGTTTCGAAATGTGCTAATTGGGGCAATATGCTTATGCCATGAATTACATATTATGTGGGTTTGTGGTGGTCCATTCTGTTATGTCAAGTGCACTTTGACTCTATTCAAGGCTTCTCCCACCTGCCCACTAATAGCATGGAGTTCTTTCATGGGCTCCCCTCTGTTCACGGCTACGTAAGACCACTATGTGAGATTGTGATAGTACATTCTGTTCACGGCTATACAAGACCATTATGTAGAATTGCGTTAGTACGTTCTGTTTATGGACTTACCCAAACCATTCTGATGTGTTTATGATTTTGTGAACAAGTTGATCAAAGCATAAATTGTGTTGTTTGTGAATTGGATTAAATGACGAGAATTTGACAAACATGTGCCTTATGAATTCAATATGAATTTTCTACGACAAATGAATATTTTCAAGGTTTTGCTTGTTTCTTCGTTATAAACTGTTACCCACGAACTTTCAAGCTCACCTCCATTCCTCCTCATCTCTAGGTGATGAGCAAGAGATCGAGTAATCGAGATTTAAGGCATCGCTCCGAATTTGCATATTTTTGTAGTTTAAGTTAGTTTATGGAAAATACAAGGTTTTAGCTACTTTTTTTTATAGGATTACTTGTTCATGTAAAGTTTGTATATTTTTAGGTTATGATGTAGTGTGACTTGGAATACCCATTAAAGCTTTGTAAAACTCTTTTTTTTTAGGTTAATGAAACATGAGTTTGTGTATGGATGAGGTTGAGTTGAAATTAGGTATACTTGAGGAAGTTATCGATTTGAGATGATAAATTTTTGAATACGAATTGTTGTTATATATAACTAAGATGTGTTATGGAAAAAGAAAGATAGGAAATTATGAAGAATGAGAATTAATTGTAAGTAATGAATTAAATGAGTAGAGATTAGAGAGTATAAGGAAATAATATTGGTAGTTGAATTGTTATAAAATGATGTTACATTATAGGGAGTGAATTTGTATTGCATTTTCAAGTCTTTCACAAGGGTAAAATTTGTGTTTTGACTTCAGGGTAAAAACTATACTGACCTAGGCTGAATTAGACAAAGTTGTCTTCTTGCAAGTTGTAGCTTATCCTTCTAGCTTTACAACTATATAAAGTATGAAAATTTTGGACATTAGAGTAGAGATATGAACATTATAAGTTAGGGATGCTACATACGATGTATAAAAGCCTCGGTAGCGATCGCGAGGAAGCAGGGTGAGATCCTACACCCTGGGAGTAGCCTCAAGTTCGATTACAACAAGAAAAGGTGCGACCGCATCATGGGAGTAGCCTCGGGTGCGATTGCGACAAGGAAAGGTGTGATCGCACCTCGTAACTTCACCAATGTTTTGCCACCCGAAGGGTTTTCCAGATCTGAACATGTTTGATTCTTTGGTCATAACTTTGTCATATGACCTCTAAATGACTTGATTCTTAAACCAATAGATTTCTAACACATTTCTCCATCTCTCCTAAAAAATTTATAGCTTTTGGTATTGATTTCAAAAAAGATTATGGAAGGAAAGTGAGGGAATCGGTTAGAAGAACATGAATTGGTTATTTCACTGAACATATTTCAGTATTTTAATCATATCTTGACTTATAGAGCTCCAAATGAGATGGTTCTTATTTCAAAATAAACTAGAGACATAGGCCTACAATGTTTCTAAAGAAGCCTTTTTGAATTTCCGTTATTTGACTAGTGTGGGCTCCCCCATGTGGGATGGGTGTTCAGATGTCATTTAGGACGTCGGGCACGAGTCTTACGAGGGTGGGGTGCCCAACATTTATAGTATCAGAACATGAAGATGAACCGATGATGGTTAAGGAGATTTCATTGAAATAACCTTATAGGAAAATATGCTCACGTTTTATAATTCTAGTGTTGGGCACTAGAAGCGGGGTCCAGCAATTTGCTCTCAGGAAAAGTTCATCGCGGCCAACTTTCCCTACACAACTTGAATATTCTTTGGTATTTTAGGCATAACTTGTTCTATGGTTATCCAAATGGAATGATTATTAATTTAGATTAAATTATAGACATAGTGATACAATTTTTTGAAGAAATCAAAATTTAATTCTTTCTCTAGAATTCCATAATCTGACTTGAAGTTGAGCATAGAATACTGTTTCAGTTTAAGAACAATCCGAATTATTTGCAGTATAAATTTTGGCGTACTGAACCAAATTGAATGATATTGATGTCATTAGAAACTTAAGACAATAGGAAAAAAATTTTCTAGAATGAAGTGTTTCCAAATTACTTCATTTCCCTTGTCAGAATGTTTATGGAAAATAGACCCGAAGGACTGAAATTTTGGAGATGTTATAAGAAGAAATAAGAGTTTGGATAATGTTTGATCTAATAACGTTGGAATAACATTAGTGAATGAATTGTTGATCTCAAAGTACCAAAGGCAAGAATATAATGGGAATGAAAGATTTTCATATGATTGTAGTTGTGATTAAAGGAGATGAGTAATGTATCTAGTAAAAGTGAATGAGAATTGGATATTATGAAAGCAAATAATGCAAAAAATGAGAATGTGCATAAGATATGAAATTTGATAATATACCCAGGATTGCCATTAATCGTGCATTGTACACATTCCATATATACATTTGTGCATAAAGGAATACTTATAATTGTGCAATTATTAATGTGTGTGCAACGTGTGTATTGCATAATTTGGATGAGCAGGATAAACGTCCACATTTAGTCGTTTCCAGCTCATGGAAGCTAATGCTAATCTGGAGCGTACTGTGAGTCGACCTAGATGGTCTCATTTCTTTGTTTATTTTGATTTCAATTTCTTCATTGAATGACTATGGATATGATTATTATGCAATGCGAATATGATTGATGTGAATGCATTGATTCTGGACATTGAATGTCTGAGGAGCTTGTTAAATGTGAGAACATTGAAGTACTCCTTGTATTTGAATATGAAAGAAATATATGTTTTCTCAACTTAATTGTTGAATGCCAGATACAGGTTCGATGATGGATATGAAAGTGATTATGAAATTGAAATCATGTGATTAATTGAAAATATGAGAATGTGATCCATTCCATTTCATGAATGTATGAAAGATAAAGGTAGTTGTGACTTAAGTCGCCACCGAAAAAGAGCTTAAAGCTCAGAAAGTGAAAAAGAGCCTCGGGCTCAGTTGTGAATGTACCCAGTATTCTATAAGGGATATGGGACATTATTTGATACAGCTCGATATCCACTAAGGGATATGATACCGAGCTAGTAAATAGGCACTCAGTCATAACAAAGTAATAAATGAAAGTGAATCTCATGTGCATTGCATTATAAGTGATGTGTGTATTTTAAACGATTGAAATGATCGATTTGACTGCTTTGAATGTGATGTTATATGTTAAATGAAGTGATGTAAATTATGTGAAAATATGATGTGATGTGTTATGTGATTGAGTGAATCATCGAGGATGGTCACTCACTGAGTTTGCAAAACTTACCCAAAATTTGCAATATTTTTTAGGCTCAGAAGAGTACCCTGTTAGGCAAATGGGAGTATACCCACTACACTAAAGTAAGAGATAGAGGTCGGGATCAATTCGCTTCTGCATTTGTATTTTCTTATTTTTGTATCAAATTGAGTCTTCCGTAATTATTGTACATAGGAAATGTTTGTAAATGATTTTGTGTTGTAATAACAATTATGAATTTAAGTGTTTTGTATCTATAATGGGCCCTAATGATTAATGAAATTTGGATGATTTGTGAAATGATTGTAACCCTTGAGATTGAAAAAAACAGTTTATGAACGAAGTGGACCCAATTGATTATTGATTTCTACATACGCTTGTGTCATTTTTTGAAAAATTTGTACTAAGTTTCAAATGTTTAACTGTTCTAGCATGCCACCCTTGCGGGGTACGTACTCGAATATCACTCAGGATGTTGGGTACGTGTCTTGCGAGAGTGGGGTGCTACAATACTAGTTAACTAGTGTAATATACTTATCAACCAATGTAGTAAAGTGGTCATCTAGTACTTTTGGAACTAAATGTAATAACTATTTTAGGTTATTTTGTTTATAAATAGACCACATATGAGTTGTGGAAGCAATTTTTAACATACTAGAGAGTTGCTAAGCCCCTTAAGATGCTAGAGAGAGCATTTGAGCATATATATGCATTACATAAATTATATTGGGTCTTTGTTTTTTGGTGTGAGTAAAAATGAGAGTTTTTGAGTTGTAAATGTTTATGCTAGTGTAAAGATTGAGAAATTTTTTAAGGATCCATATTTTGATGGTTCTTAACCTTAATTAAGATTTAAAAAGGTTACTCTTCATCTATGATAAAGCAAGACAGTTGAATAAGTTTCTCTTTACGATGAAAAATAAGATACTATATAGAGAGTTTCTTTTCACCTATTGACAGAAGAAGATAGTGAATTTTAAAGTGAAAATTATAGAGGGTGTGTAAGTTAATGATTGTTTGGCTAAAATACTATAAATTGATTTTCTATCTCTTCCATACTCTTTTTAATTATCATTATGACTACTTTGTGATTGTCATATATATAAATTTAATAATCATTTATTATAAAAAGTAATTTATTCATTAATTTTTAAATGAAAAGTGAATAAATAATTTACTCCTTCTTATGTGTTATCTCTATATTAATAAATTGTTTTTAAATTGTTCATTTTAAGAGAGGATTAATTTGTTATGCATAATAAAAATTATGAATCATTTTTGGGAAGTCCTGAGGGGTTCCTAATATTATCTTGTACACCTTAAAGAGATGTTAAGAAAAGGATTAGTCTTTGACAAATTCCTAGATGTTGATTATTTGTTATGTATGCGATTGAAATTGTGTTATTTTGATTCATCTCAAAGCGTGCATTGAATACCAGTAATTCTAGTATGCATTAGCATATGTTAATATTTTGGATGATTAAGATTTAAGAACATTAAATGCAAGTAATTGCTTTTCACCTCTTCGATGGCCAAAATATATTTTCAGTTAGGTTTCTCATTTTTACTTTTAAGTAATAATTTCTATCGAACGAGTGTGATAATTAGCGTCTTTAGTGTACATAAGATGTACTCTGATTTAGTGAATTCCATGGAGGAAGATATCCGTTCCAATTACATGTGCTATCCTTCGACCAAAGAACTTTGGGAGAATGTACATAAGATGTACTTTGATTTAGGTAAACAATCCCAAATATTTGGACTAACCTTGAAACTTGGTGAAATGAGACAGAGAGATGAATATGTTACTAAGTTTTTCAGTCATATGAAGTGGATATGGCAGAATACAAACTTGTTTCAAGGATAATGTGTAAAAATTCAATAAAGACTGCAACCACTTCAAGAAAATGGTGGAGCACATCTGTACCTACAAGTTCATATCTTATTAGTGATTTCACTTATTCTAAAAATTATTATTACTATTTTGAATTACTAAAAAGATTTTTATAATATTAAAATTTTAAAAAGATGTTTTGTTAACCTTTTGTTTAAAACATTACATGGACTATTATGTACTTATGACAATGTTTATATAACTATTATTATATAGGTAATACTTAAGAGCATGATAATTTGTATTAAAAGCTTGCCAAATACTTAGTAAATTGTTCTCTATATAAAATATTACAAATTTATTTTTAGTAATTCAAAACAATAAAAATAATTATTAAAATCACTGAGATCATTCAGAAAATTATATCTTTTACCTTTAAATTATGCATACATTCTTAAGCATTCATTTATTTAATCAATACAAATCGTGTAGCAAGTTCAAATATTCAATAAGAAATGTGTTGGGAAAAATAATAATAGTCTTCAATGTACATGTAATAACATAATTAATAAATAACCCAAGAAGCATTTCCCCTAGCAAGTTTAAACACTAATAAAGGAAATAACTGTAACATCCCACTCCCGCGGGACCCGAACCCGATATTATGGGTGATATCCGAGTCCGTGCCACACGAAAATGGTATGCTACAGCACTCACTTCCAGTTCAAAACTCAGTATGCCATTGTTAAAACATTTTTGAGTCAATCACAGGCGCGGAATTAATAACAATTTGGGT
>JANIJH010000225.1:16624347-16636213 GCA_024520975.1 Erythroxylum areolatum | reverse complement strand
TCCACTTATGCCTTAAAACTTAAAGGTTTAAGTGATCTACCAAAATTACCCCTCATGCATTCTTACTACATTTATACATTAATTCCATCAATTCAAACAATAATTCCTCCTAACATTGACATGCTAATTACTCCTAAATAATTTATCTAACAAGACCTCAAAATAATTTAAATCATGCTTAATAAAAATAATTCGGTGTCTAACACACTATGCTTCAATGTTATCAATACTATACCAGTATTGGTATGGGTACCGAATTGTATTCTGGTACAGTATTGTGCCAACATCGATCAATATTGAGTATCATTTCGAGAAATTTTTTTAATTTATGAAATAATCTCTTAATTTTTAAAATTGCAAAATAATCCATTAGTATATTGTAATGTATACTTTATAATTTTATATCAACCATATCTCCAAAAATTATAATAATTAAAATTTAAAATAACAACAATGTATTTATTTTTGTTAACATTAATTTTCAAATATTTCACTTATAAATAATAGCTATAATTAATAAAAAATATCATTTAATCATCATACAAATATAAAATTAAGAACAATACAAAGTATTTAAAATACTATAATTTTATCATATAATAAATAATAATTATATCAAAACATCAAATAAAAAGAATAATAAATATCCTTAGCTCTCTAACCATTACTATTTACAACAAGAGTTTGTGATGAGGAAACAACCAGAAATAAAACCTAAAATATAAAAAATTTATAATTACATTTCGTATAAGAATTTAACATATACATCAAATATAAGTAAAATTAAAAGAGGAGAAATAAAAACTTAAAATTTCATTCAATCGTTCACGCGAGATACCTGTTATAACTACATTGAACCCAATTCTCATTTGGAACAAAATCTTCATCATTAAAAGGAGCCTCATCATTATCGTCATTTAAATTCATTGTCCAAAATGACATATCAATGCTTTCTTATCCAAATTATCTTTCAAGTAACTCTCATCTATTAAACTCAATTTTGTAGAAACCCAATCTACTAAAAGAACGATATTATCAATACAAATTGGATATACTAAACTACTTGTTCTGTTAAGAGTCCTAGTAGATAATAAAATTTAATTATTAAATTTTATTAAGAAATTGTATCTAATTTAATAATGATAATAACATACCTTTCCTTAAACTTTAAATTGTATTGAATGAAGACCAAGTTATTCAATCTCTTGCACTCCAATATATTCTTTTTCCTACAATGGATGAATTCAAATGTACTCTAGTTCCTTTCACAACTTTTTGCACTCATACATTGACTTAGAATTTAAATTGCAAACCTTTGCAATTTTGAAACACCATTTTCAAATTGGTCCTGTCAAGAAACTGTAAGTCGTAAGACAAAAAATGTAGCTTATAAACAAAAAAAAAGTGATAGTTAATTTTCAACAATTAACAAAAGTGAAAAAAATATACCTTGATTAAGTTTTGCTCTTTGTCAACTAGAAATTGGCATCCCCAAATTCCCAAAAAACTACTTATAAATCTCAATTTTGGAGCTTAGGAGATCTTGCATCATCTCATAGGCAACAATTATTGTAACAATTAATAGCATTTCCCTATTAACTTCAGCTTTCTTTGTAAAACCAAGATTGAAATAGACACTAGGATTCAAAAGTACCCAAGTTGTAAACAACGAAAAGTAACTTTCTCATTTGTCATTGATGATTACAAGATAAGGTGTTTACAAAAAAGACCTGTTCTTTATGTTGGCCTTGATTGCTTCCTTTTCCCTTTCCATGACATCAAAAAATAACCCATTGTTTCCTTTTCTTTACTATCAACCAAACAAAGCACCCTTACCAAAGGCTCATAAACTTGGAAGACAATTTGGCATTGGGACCAAAATTTAGTATCTTCAAGTATAATTCTAGGACCTCCAATCCAACATGAGGCTTAACATGCTGAGATGCAACCAACTTATCACTTACAAAATCTGCCTCAATTCTTTCTTTATCATAATAAAATACTAAAGTGATAAGAAATTTGTTACAAATCTTGTAACAGCGGGAAGACACAAATTCCTACTATTGGTAAAGTCCTTTCTCATAAATTCAAGATCTATGCACAATTATAAATGAACTTGGTCATTTTTTGGTTTTTTGCATAGTGTTATCAATAATAGGAAAACACTTAGCATGCCTTATATTTTCTAGCATTAAATCAACGTAATGTACAACACAAGGAGTCCAAAGAATTATACTTTCTTTGTAATCTTCTTTCCACTGCTTTATAAGTATAATCATTGTTAGTAATGAACTGAACAATATTTTGTAGCCCTATTTCATTCACAACTTCATCGAATATTTCAAATAAATTATTAGTATTCCTAATAAGGCCAAATGCATTAATAGACTTCAAAAACATTGTGCCCTTTATTGAATAAACCAAACGATTAATAATAGGCTTATGTCTTTTATTTGTCCAACCATCACACATGATTGACATAAGTAACACAATTCATTCTTCTTTCTTCAAAATAGCCTTTAATTTCATAAACAAATCTACATAAAAGTTTACCTCTGTAGTCATCAATAGAAGGAACTTTGTACCTTAGATCGTAAGAGGCTATAACATCCACCATAGGCTGATAATAATAAGATTGGGAAGCATTGAATGCTACATATAAGTCATACTACCATCTAGCCATTACTATATCTACATTGTTAGGCACTTCTCATGATTGGATGGAACTATGAATTGAAGGCTGAGATATAAGAGTTGTTGGTGGTGCAAAACAATTCGACTCCTACCTTCTTCTTTTCCTAACATCAGGTCTAGATGCAATATTCACTTCTTGCTGGGAGGGAATACTATCACCTTTAACACTCACTTTTTTACATGGTTCCACATCTCCTTTAACCCCAGTGAAATGTTTTTTTAATCTAGTGATTCCTCCACCTTTTAAATGTTTGTTACTAAACAAGGAAATAGTAAGCTTCTTTATACTAGGGACTAATGCAACATGAGTCCAAGTTGGATCATTGTATCTTTTTAAAATAGTTGAACGATCAGGACTGCGTGAGCTTCCATCCATTTATCTATAATTATTTCGTCTCACTTCATACAAATAATATCTTATGATGTTTAAACCTCCCTCATTTATTATGATGATTTTAAGTATTATATATCATTTTTACCGAATCTTTTACACATTATATATGATATTATCCTTTAAAACAAAAATCTTATCTTTATGATGCTTTCCTCATCTTTAAAGTACTAGCAAACACTATATTATTACTTTTTATTTTCATTGTAGAGAAAATTTTCAAGCATTAAATTACTTTTTATCTCTTTATGACATTTCTTATCTTACTTCTCCTACATACACCTAAACACAATGGTCTCTTTGAATGTCAATGTTGGACCCCGATTTTAGAGCCTAACATTCGTAGTCATAAAAGTGTGAACCTATTATCGTATGGGGTTAATTCAAGGAAACCTCATTAGTCACCATCCCATATGAGTGGTGCCCACACCGGTCAAACATCCAAACTAACTCATTTCTCCTATTTCAGAACAGATTTTTGCGAAAACTCAAACTAAAAATACACTTTGATTTCATTAGAACAATGATTTCCCATTGTCTTAAGTTTCTAATGACACCAAAATCATTCAATTTGGCTTGGAATTCTATGAGTTTGGGCCCAAAACCTTTTTAGACTGCTATTAAACTTGGACGGTACACTATACCCAACTTCCAACCAGAAATTGTAAGTCTTAGGACGTACTTAAAGCTCTATTCCTTTAGATAATTTGAAACTCTATGTCTCTAGTTTACTTAGAAACAAGAATCATCTCATTTAGAGGTCAGATGACGCAGTTATGGCAGAAGGAAATTAAACAAGGTTTTGTCCTCAATCATACTAAACCTGTTTCGAGACAAATGGCATAACTTTCTCAATATAAATCGGATTATAGTGTTCTTTAGATGGTTCAAAAGATAATTTCAAGATCTACAACTATTAGGATACCTTGAGGACAATTCGGTTATCTACAGGGTCAAAAGTGGGATAAGATGAAAGGATCAGATGAACTTAGATGAAGGGTAAGATGAATTGAGAAAATTGTCATAACTTTCCCTAAAGAACTCGGATTAAGGTTTTCTTTAGATGGTTAGAAAGATAATTTCAATATCTACAACTTTTATGAAGACCTTGAGGACTAATGCAGTTATCTATAGAGTCCTAAGTGGGATAAGACGAAACGATCAGATGAACTTAGATGAAGGGTAAGATGAATTGGGAAAATTGTCATAACTTTCCCTAGAGAACTTGGATTAAGGTGTTCTTTAGATGGTTTGAAAGATAATTTCAAAATCTACAATTTTTATGAAGACCTTGAGAACAAATTCGGTTATCTACAAGGTCAAAAGTGGGATAAGACAAAAGGGTCAAATGAACTTAGACGAAGGGTAAGACGAAGTAGAAGGTCAACCTAAGACGAAGCAGGAGGTCAACCTAAGACGAATCAGAGTCAACTTAAGATGAAGCAGAATCAACTTAGGACGAGGTAGAAGTCAACTTAAGACTAATCAAAAGGTCAAATTAAGATGAAGCAGGATACACTCCTGAGCATTTCCACTTATAAAGATCATAACTTTCGACTCCGTATTTCATACTATATACCGTTGGAAAGCTATAAAGATAATCTACAACTTTCTAGAAGATAACTTTGCCTTATTCAACCTAGATTAATCCAGTTTTTCCCCGAATTCAGATTACGAAATTTTCTCCTATCGAAGACTTGAAAATGAAACTTAACCATTTGGAAATATCATATGTAAAACCCAATCATACATCATTTTCATCAAAAGATAAGTGTTTTACAAGGCTTTAATGGGCATTTCAAGCCACAATATAACAATATTTCAAAATCCCAAAATGTAGAAGAATACATGAGCAATAATTTGCTCAAAATGCAACTAATGCCATGGTTTACAAAACTAGCTTAAAATACAAAAGTATGCAAATTCGGAGTGATGCCTTGACCCTTATTTACTTGTTCTCATGCTCTTCACTTGAAGATGGGATGGAAATGAAGGGGTGAGCTTAAAGCTCATGGGTAACAATTTTATAATCGATAGTAAGCAAAAACCATTTTAAAACTCACATTGAGTCAAGATACATATATTTTCCAGATCTCAATTTATCAACAATTTGTAAGCAACTTAATTCATGCATCATCACACTTACCAATACATTTGAACACATAAGCACATCGGAATGGTTTAGGTGGATCCAAAACAGAACGTACTATACAATTACCCTAAGGGTCTTGTATAGCCGTGAATTTAGGAGAGTCCATAAAGGAGCTCCATGCCACTAGCGGGCAGGTGGGAGAAGCCTTTGATCAAAGTGTACTTGACATACTTAGAGGACCACCACAAACCCACTTAATCATGCATTTCATATCTTGAAACTTGTTGCCCAAAATGGCACATTTTCGAAACATGATTTCATATACTTGATATCCTTTCAAAATCATTTCCATTTTTGTTTCATAGTTTATCCACAAAATTCATACACACACATGTAACACTTTCTCAAAGCATTTAAAGAATAATAAATGCACATTTTAAAAGTAGTTGAAAACATTTATTTCTTTTTTTAAAAGAAACATTAATGGCTTATTATTTAATTATAAAAATGTAACCCACCTTGAATGCTTTGACTATAACTTGTTCAAATGTGCCTCTCCTCTTGCTTTACTTGTCTTTCTTGATTCCCTTTCATAGGCAAAAATTAAAAGTTCAAAAGGGTTGCAAAATTGAAGACTCATATAGTATATTTACTAAAATTGATCCTAGAGTACCTAAACTCATGCTTTTCCTAAGCTTCTTGAACCAAAACCCTTCCAAAAATCTAAAACATTAAAAATGCTCTTACCTTAAATCTTCACCAAATGAAGGGATATTTAGTTCAAAAGAAAGCTCTTATCTTCTTCTTCCTTTTTCCCTTCTTGCACAACCTCAAAATCTCTCTAGAAGGCTTAGAAAAGATGAAACCCTAGCTCAACTCTCTTCTTTCCTCTCAACCACTGAAATCTCTCTTCTTTCTCTCTTTAATTTGTTATTTCACTTCCTTCTTTTCCATTTTCGTTTGTCCCCCTCTTAAGGAAAAAAACAACACTTCTTTCTTCCCATTTTACCCTTAATGATTGAGAAAAGTCCACCTTGCCCTTTCTTCAATACCTTAGAGTTTTTAAACTTAAGTAAGCTACCCAAAATACCCTTCTATGCCTTCTTACTACTTTTAATTTAACTAACCCATGCAATAAATCTACTATCATAGACCTAAACAAAAACTAACTCCTAAAAAATGTGGGGGCCAACAGTCAACATTAACATATAGTCAAAATTGGTTATTCTCCATTCATTCATGCTTCACTTCCACTCTTACATTAAAAATATACCTTTGTAACTGTTTGTACCTTATTAATTGTATGCTCACACCAATACTTTCTCTTTTCTCTTTCTATGAGTTAGTTTTTCACTCTCCAAATTACACAAAGCTTTGTATCCTTATTTATTTAAGCAATCTATAGCTTCCTCCCTATTCTAGTCATAAACTTAAGTTTTGATCCCTCCTTTAAATGTTTGTTAGTTATTCAACGAGTCAGAGTTCATATCTCTGTCCTAATCTTTAAATGTTTAAAATCTACACATCTTATGTTGTAAAATTTATGAAATTTGTTTTTTCATTCAAATATATTCAAATTTATCTTAGAATTACATATAAGCAGTTTAATATTGGCTTCCATTTATGACATTTTTATTCCTACAGTTGTATCACTCAATATATCTTCAATAACCTCTCCCTCATGCTTAGATCGATCTCTCTTTCCATCTCTAAACAACTTTCTCACATCCTCAATTGATCATACATTTTCTAAAGCTTTCCATTTATAATTGAAATCCACCATTTGGATAATTGGAATAGTTTGTTGACACCACTAATAGTCCAAACCTCCCATCCTCTCCCTCTTTACCATTATCTCGAGATCTGCTTACCTTTAAACCTACCCATTAATACACATACCATGACCACTCCTCATAAAAATCATATCTATAAACCTATCTAAAAATTTAATCTTATAGTTACCATTAATTCAAATCATCAACCTAAGCCACAAATGGTGACCCAAGCCTTTAAAGATCCAAAATAGTGTCAAGCTATATATGAGAATAGTGATGCTCTTATATGGAGCGGAATATGTTAACTTGTCCCAACTTATTCAAAATAAAAACATATTGGTTGTAAATGGATATTTAAAATTAAAATGTTACCTAATGGCTCTATTGATGGGTATAATTGCTAAAAATGTCATCAACATCTTTCTGTTGATATTATCACATATTTAATTTGGTAATTCAACATACCACTATTCATTTAGTTCTCAATATTACTGTTAGTCATAGGTAGTCTTTTTAATAATTTGATGTTGAGAATACAATTTTATAAGGTCATCTCTCTAAAGTTGTTTACATGGCATAACTACCAAAATTTCTTGATCATGATAACCCCATACATTTTTATAAATGATAGAAGACTATCCATGGTATTAAATAAGAACCAAGGATTTGGTACCATAAGCTATGATAAATTTTTATAGCCTTTGGGCTTGCTAACTCATATATATGCATCACTCTTTATACTCATCAATAATGGTAATCTAATATCTTCTTGTGAATATTGATGACATATTTATTACTAAATGTAATTGCATTATAGTTCAATAGGTTATTGATTTTCTTGGCCAAAGATTTTTCATCAAAGATGTTGGTGATTTGAACTAATTTTTTCGTGTTTAAGTTACTAATGATTCCATTGGTTTACTTCTCCATTAGTGAAAGTATATCATAGATGTTATCGCTTATACAAATATGATTAGGTCAAAAATTTAACCACTCACTTATCATCCAGCTAACACTTATAACTCTTTTTGGATCTAAATTGACATATCCCTCTAAATACAAAACAATTATCGATAGTTTATGATACATATGCCTCACACATTTTGACATTGCATATGTTGTTAATAAGTTGTCCCAATTTATATATTAATCTATTAACTATCATTGGAATTTATCAAGCCCTTATTCATTATCTTTCTAGTCAACTAATCATGGTCTTACCCTATGCCATCATACATATTTATCTTTTTATGCCTTTTGAGATGATGACTTAGCTGATAATAAACATGATTATACTTTTAGCAATGCTATATTATTTATCTTGGTTATAATATGAAATTTTGATCCTCTAAAAAGCAACACTCAGTTGCAAGCTCCTCGATTGAAGTTGAATATTATTCTATCGCTACCACAACAATTGAGTTACATTGGATTTGTTCTCTTCTACTTGAGCTTGAAGCTTTTAATTTTGGCTACGATAGTTACATATTATGACCAGATAGAGTAACTCATCTTTGTTCCAATCTTATATTTCATTCACATATGAAGCATGTTATGATTTATTTTCATTTTATTAGGGATTAAAAACAAAGTTTTGTTTTATGTGCCACCTATTTATCCTCAAACAAGTAATTAGTCGATGTCTTAATCAAGCATCTTCCATACAGTGACTTTTAATTTATAAATACTAAAATTGAATTCTCATAATAACTTCATCTTGAGGGGACATATTAGAGAAATCAATTTAGTAATTCTATCATTTAACGATTAGGTCAACCATGCTCTATAAGACATAGTATTGGCCCATAAAACATATGCATAATCATAAGTTAATGGTGGTGGAGATGCAGATGCCCTAAAGGTGTAGCTAACATTAATAAAAAAATTTAAAGAGACAATGGTTAGGTAGTTTAGATATGTTAAGAGGAGACATCTTAACGTTTCTGTGAAAAAATGCAAGAAGTTTGTACTTAGAGACTATAAGAAGAAAAAGAGAAGGCCTAAGAAGAATTGGGGGAGATGATCAATAATTATATAGCTCTGTTGGAACTTATCAAGAATATGACCCTCAATAGAAAACTTTAACGTATTAGGATACGGTTAAAGGATCTCACATAGCGAGGTCTTTTTCTTTCTTATAAGTCTTCTTATCATTTTCCTTTTGAGTTTTATCTCTTGTATTTAACCTAAATATTCAATATGTAGTACTTTCATCTTTGCTATTTGACCTAAACATTTTCTTACTTAGCCTAAATAATTTCTTGAAGTGATTTTATTTATTTTATTTTATTGTATTTTTAATTATTATTACTTTATTATTTTAATATGTAGATGTGTACATACACACATACATATATACATAAATACATACATACATACATACTTACTTACTTGCTTACTTATATATATACATGCATACATACATACATGCATACATACATACATACATACATACATACATACATACTTACTTACTTACATACTTTCATACTTACTTACTTATGTAGGTCTATCATAAACAGTCATTCTATAAATTAGAGGTAAGTTTCCATACTACTGGACCATTCTAGACTCTGTATATCACCGAGACTTTCGCCAAGTTGTTGTTGTTTGTTCATTTTATAATCATCTAAGTAGTTTCTTATTTAATTGTATAAATAATTTAAATTTATAACAAATACTTTGGTTAAGGCAACAACGTAGATTTATAATATTTCACACATAAGAAACTTCACCATTTTTCAATTCCAAGAAGCCCGATTCTCGGCCGACAAATGAAGAAGATTATGTTATATTTGAGTCTGATGCTCTTAGCTTCTTACAAAACTAAAGAGTTGATGATCATAAGAGCTGGGTACCTATCAATGGTGAATTTCCTTATTATCGTACTAAATATGATATCAAAACATGTAGGGAAAAGTCTACTGTGGCTCCATATACTCATAAATGCAAACCGACCCTTAAACATCAAAGCTCTAACGTAGGATTTTGATGGTAAAAGATGCATGGTTAATCATCAGGCGATAACCTAACCAAATATGTTTGTTAGTTCAGGATTAGTCAAGCTGCATTCCTAAGTTGGATCGAACAAAAAGCATTTCTGGGATATAACATAGCAAAAACTGTAATCCTTCAGCCCAAATATCATAGCAAAAACTACATTTTCACTTAACTGAACTTGTCTTTCTAGAATTTTCATGCCTCTTACTCGCGAAGGATTTATTTAAGTTACTGTTCTGTGTATTTTCCTCATTAGTTATGCACACAAAAAAACTCAAAGAACCTTTAGATCAATAATTGATAGATAAAAAAAGCATTGTAAACCCTAACATTTAAACTAAAATTTAACTTAAACCATTATTTCAGAGCTTTTACAAAATATTCAAATAAGACCCTATCTGGATGAAAACTCTAGCAGAGTTAAGTCTCTGTTAGTTAAATGTCACATGAATTTTTTTATGGAATTTTTTTAATTTCATAAGAGAGGGACCTATTTTTGAGTTTAAAAAATAAATGATCCCATTTCTTTTAAACAACGTGAAGATGATTCCATTATCTTTGGTTTAGCAAGAGGAAGGTTAGAGAAGCCTATGAAGCAGTCTACTCTTGGACACAACTAACCATTTCACTTCACCCTGATGGCGCAGCTGGAATAGAACATTTTGATGGATTGTTTCCAAAGCCTACCATCATTGATCTTTGTGCAAGGTTATTCCTTATCAAATAATCCATCTTTTTATAGACAAAATTTTAAAGTAAGAATCTTAGAGATGTAGTTGAAGTTTTTAGGTTTGTAAACTCATATATACCTGTTGCTTGGAAAAATCCACGAGATAGGTTCCATCAAATTGTTTGTCTCTGTAACACAACTTCTCATTGTATTCAGAAAGGATGTCATTGTAGACATTGAGTAAGAGGGTCATGCTAGTCATGTACTAAGTGTTGGCTCCATCTCTTAAGTGAAGAACACCACCTGAAACAAAATGTTTCTAGAAATTTATCATTCATGGCATTTTGTGAGCCATTATATGGTAGCTCTATAAAGATACACAAATGTGCCTATTGGCATATATTGTAAATGGATACACAAATGAATCGAAAAAGGAGGCAGGTGTTGGTTTATACACTACAACCAATTGTTTTGGTTATAGTTTAGTGACAATTATTCAAAGGCATTATTTATCTTATACAAGTTTAGATTAATATGATAAAGTCCATGGGATAATTAAACATTGCAAACGAAATTATAATTATGATATTCAAATTGCATTTATGTATTATCCATAAATTGTTCCTCTTTATTGTTCTATTAAGACTGGATATCAATATAACATAAAAAAAAACTAGCATACATTTTGCTTTTCCCTTATAAAGGAAGTAGTCGATCTCATAGGCTAAAGCATGGAGATACTTAAACAAACATATGGTATTTGTTAGAGAACAAGTTCACTGAACAAACCCAATATGAGAAATTCATTTAGAACATTACATGTAAGTCTATATAATTCTCATTTTGATGATTGTATAGGTGATCCTTTGATTTGAGGTCACCATAGTTATCTTGTATGATGATTGCTATATTTTGATACTACTTATGATCTATTTAATTATAGGTCATTAATTGGTAGTCATTAGATGTAACATGAACTATGTGGAGGTATTTGTGTGACCAATATAGGATTCATTACCCTAAGGTAATTAGGGAGAGTGTTCCATTGTTCTCGATTACTATTGATTCGGGAAATCCTTGGCCAAAGTGGAATGAAAATTTGTAAAAAGTTTACAACAGTCATTAATTGAATCGATAGCTAATGACGGATAAATAATATGATTAAACTCAAAATAAAGTAGACATTAATTTCATACTCTATGTTTAATCGAAATATTGTATGATGAAAGGATTGAATTATATAG
>JANIJH010000225.1:16546085-16556401 GCA_024520975.1 Erythroxylum areolatum | reverse complement strand
ATTAAGTTTCTATTTATTGTTTCCTTAGTGTCATTGGTCATGTAAGGTTTACCAAATCTTATTCCCTCATAAAATCTAAGATGCGTTTCATAGTTACATTTGACGTAGGCAACTTTACTTATATTATTTCTCTAAGTTTTCCTTCCTTGGGTATTTAATGACCATGTTTCCTATAATAGTTCCATTACCTTGTCTGTCCTCTATGTGTAATATGAGTTATTCTCCATGTATGGGGTGTTTTTTTTAGGCATTCTATAAATGGCTTAACCTCATCCAAGTCAACATATCTTCATACCCTTTCTTGAAACTTTTTGAACGTATAGGCCCTCTTAACTTTGTTCTTAAAAGTAAGAATCACAATAGAGTTGTTGAGTTTAGCCATTTATGTAACCTATAGGTTAAATACTCTTATGTAGTTTTGAAGGGTCTCTCTTAACTTTTGCGTTACCTCAAATAATAATAATGAATCACAAGTTTTATGTTAATTATTAGCAAAATGAGTTTTGAAGCAATGTTTTATTTCTTGAAGTTTGTTTTAAGCCTATAGGAAGCATTTGGTATCAATGTCTCACTAGTCTTATTAGCATAGATGAAATAGAGTGACACTTTATTACATCTAATGCCCCATATAGGTCTATCGTTTCCATATATCATATATATTTGTCATACCGTTATGGTTCTAGTGGTTGTAGCTTGAATTTTAATGAAAATAGTTCAAGTAAAGTTCTTCTAGTGAAAGGATTGTTGAAATTGACATATGTATGCTCATACTATTGCTCTTATGACATATCGGACAATACTGGTATGTGATGGTTTGTGCTAGTTAAGTAATTATATTTTTCTTATTCACAAACCTTTATAGTTAATCAACAATAATAGGCTTTGTTTGGTATTGGCTTAGCTTGTTACATACTTTAAAGTGGTTTGGATCTAACCTCATGAGTTTTCACAGGTGCAAGCTTGATTTATAAATTTGTGATAAAAGCTGGGAGGTAGTTATGATTGTGAAGGAGCTAGGTATATATACTTCATATCTCGTTAGAGTAACAAATGTGAGTTTATGATTGTTAACCACATACTTTTTAAGACAAACTAATCACAACCCAATGACAAATGCCAAATAATACGGTGATTAAAATTTTCAGGCTTAGGTCTAGGTTCGAATAACTAAAGCTAGGCCTCACTTGATGGGTTGGTAGTGCAATCCAAGTTGTTCTTTAAGGGTTCCTGTCAATAGGCATGCAAAACCAAGTTTTAGAGTGTTTTCAATCGTTTGGTATGTAGCAAACAACTTGATGAAGACATGAGAGAAAAATAGTAATATTTGGCGAGTGCGTATTAAAAGAATGGCCTTATTCTTGGAAATAGTTATTGGTTCTATAGTGATTGGGGGCATAAGATTGTGACACTTGCCTCTAACTTTTGCAATGATGAAGGATACTTGACTTCTCAGATATTTCATTAGGCTTTGTCCTATATGGGTTTATTGGTCCTACGATGGCATAAGAGAGGAGGTGAATTAGAATTATGTACGTTCAATTTTTCCCTGAGCCAGTAGAGAGAACTCAAATTTGGGTAAGGTAGCTCTCAACTTTACATCCCAATATACTGAATGATAAGTTGTATTTTTCCCTGAGCCAGTAGAGAGAACTCAAATTTGGGTAAGGTAGCTCTCAACTTTACATCCCAATATACTGAATGATAAGTTGTATTCTACTTCTTCAGTAAAGGAAACTAAATGAACCTTCAGATTATGAACATGCTACAAACAAATGCTTGTCTAACATGAAGAATAATATACATGGCATTTAGTGATCTAATCCACCCATAACGAATTAAACTTTAACTGGTAACTTACCGTTATTTATTATATTGATTGTTATTTAAAATTGATATGGTATTACATTATTTAGAACCACTTTTTAATCGATACAGTTGGCTGAAACGATTGAAATCCATAACAGTACCCTTAGATTAGCAAGTTGGAATGTTTCAAGTTATTCAGATCCAAGCACTCTATAATAATATATTAACAAATTTCAAATGCTCTCTCATTCAAGGAATATAATCTAGTCATCAATTTTTTCAATGTCTATAAAAGAACTGTACATGTGATCCAAGCTGCCAGAGTGGTCGAGAACTTAACCAGCTTGGCTTACATCATCAAACTTGAAACCAGATACTCGAGCAAGCTCCGACAGTTCTTGCTCTCCACTCAAAACCTGCAGAATTACACACTAAATCAGAAGACAATGAGATCAACATTTGTAAGATTTGGTTAAGTGAGGTGAAGAAACATTGGCATCTCATAGAAAAGCAACTTAAAAGACTCTTTCGTGACTGCGAAAACAGATGGCTCTTAAAAATCCCAAGACAATTGAAAGCCCCAGGCAGCCCTAATTTTTTGCGAAAAAAAAAAAAACCTTAAGGTAATTCCATTGATAATTAAGAGAAACTGAGGGAATACTCAGTGAAATATTAACTTGCTCACCTCACCATTAATTACCCATGTGGGAAATCCTTCAGGTTTAGCATCCGCACATGCCTTAACCATTTTGATTCCTTGTCTAAAGCCATTAGGAAAGCATTCTACATAGTCCAAAATTTCTGATGCTTCTTTCCCAAACATCTGCAGGAATGACAGAAGATGATCTAAAACTCTTGCCAGATCAAATGAAAGCAATCAAATATGGTCCGTTTGCTGGCTAACATTTTATGATAATCCACCATAGTACATATAGCATAGGTCAAGTTCATGGATTTTCTCCAGGCATGATCGCAATTTTATACCTACATTTTTTATGCTCAATGTGATGTAAATAGCAGTTGAGGGCACATGCAACCCTTCGAGGAAACAGCACATTTTAAGGGCCCATTACAATATGAGTAATTGCACAGATCGATGAAGTGAACCCTTTACCTTAGTAATGCTACCTTTTTCACACTCAAATTCATAGACTTCAAACTTCCATTGGGATCACTCAGTCAAACAAGGCCAAAGAAATTGCCAACTAGTGTCAACTGCAGCTAACAGACTTGGTAATAAGGTAAAGTCTGCACCAAGAAAATGTACCTGCTTTTGTTCTACACAATGTGAACACCAGAATGCCCCATACATCTTAGCTCCTATTGAATGCAGATGCTTTGCAAGCGCAAGTGCAAAAGGACTCGATGACGTTGTTATCTCAGAGGTAAAAAATTCCAGGTTGAGATCAGCTGCAGTGCTAAGAAACAATGAAGGATAGAAGACTTCAGGACAATGATTACCTCACATAAAATGAAGAGGGTAGGTCCTCCAAAGTATACTACAGAACCATCATATCAAGTAATGAAAAAAGGTTTTTTGAAATAATAAAAAAGTAAATAACTAAGCATAAATTGCAGACAATCTAAAGAGTAGGTGCTCAAGAATAAAACAAATAAACAAGTTTAAGAGAAGAGATATTTAATCACCTTGAGGTGGCAGATTGAAAACTACCATATGAGGCATTAAGGGAAACAATCACCAAGATTGCTATTGAAAGCTGGATACCCAGTAATCTTTGTAACTCTTGCAACCTAAACTCCTGAAATATTGTAACAATGAAGGGAAATTGAAATGCGCAAGATCTCGTCATGAAACTAATCAATGCAATCTCTAGTAACTAACATATACGTAAATGACGAGAAAGCTGGTAAAAGAGGACACCTTTAGAGAGATGAAGAATAAGCTGAATGACAACAACACCGAAAAGAGGCAGTATGAACATGATATCCCCGAAAATCTTGTGTTTAGAATGTATAAGAAATATCCACTAGCAGCAGCCATGGAGGCAGTGCTCGTAAGTAGAAAAGAACGGCCATTTGATTCACTAATGCCCAAAGGTATGCTCCTTCCAGACAATTGTAGACTAAGAGTTGTAACTAAACCATAAGCAACCATTCCAATAATGGGAAGCGGAACACCTGACAAATGGAAAATGGCAATCATTGAAATCCTCTTTGAAACACATTACCTGCAATGCAATTCTTTATTTTTCTGGTCAAATCAATGCAGATACGCAACTTTTTGCAAGTATAACAGCAACATGATTACATGAAGATACAGGCGAAGAAAAACAATCTTCTGGATACAATCCAATCTTTTTGTTTATATGAAAAATAAATTAATCCAAGATATTAGGAGGATCACAAGTACTTATTTAAGTAACACTCAAGGCATTTGTAGGGACATACTCTGAAAAAAGCAAATAGTTTAAAGAATAAAACGTACTACCTTTTGCAAGTTTTACCACATGGACAGCTTTCTTATGGCCAACCGTATTAGCCAACAAAGTAAAGATGTAGCTTATGATTAAGTTAGATACCCACCAAAGACGACGGCGTACTCGCTGTTAAGTACATCGCCGCAACTGCCGCCCCCACCAGTGGGGCAAAAAGCTTCAGAATTGGAGAGTTTCAGGTAAGTCAGGTACGCAGTTTCCAGAAACCCTACGCCCCCGAGCGCTGCACACCAATTGTAGGCCGAAATGCTTGGAGATAATGAAGAGGACGAAGATAAGGTACGCGACGGTGGTTTTTCGGCATGTGGAACCGGCTCCTCCTCCGAAGGCTCGCATTTTACTCTCCAAGTCCAACTCTGGAAGACAAAGAACTAACAAATCAAATCACGCGACAAGAAGAAAAATTAACAGTTAACGCGTTTAAAGACGCAACCTTGGATTGACGTAGCGGGAAAACCGAGAGAGGAGGCGAAGCGGGGAGATAAAACAAGCGTCGAGATATGAACGGCGGGGAAGGGGAGACGCCGGCGGCGAAGCTGGCCATTACTTACCAACAACCACTGTGATGAAGTTCACCGGTGAAAATAATAGTGACTGCACTTAGTATTTGACTACATTACAAGGAGAGATCCATTAAATTCAAAGCCCAACTTGACCCAAATATAGCTAACAGGATTTTCATCTTTGTTTAAGCCCAACCACCGGTAGAAAGGCTTAGCAAGGACTTGTATGGCCCATACCGGAAATGGAAGAGGCAGGAGAAATAAGATGGATTTAGAAATCGGGGCTTCGGTATCCATACGAGCCACACCTTTCTCCGCCTTTCGGCTAAGATGAAGATCAAGTGTAGTATCTGTTTTTATCTCATACTTTGTAATTTGCAATGTTTAAAACGCAATTCCTATTTCCTAAAGAAGATTTATTAAACTTTTTTTTGACCAAAAGGCCGCTTTATTATGTTTGAGATGAGTTGGCCAGAACATTGGGACGTGTGAAGATGAGGTCGTTTTGGATTACCATAGCTACTACGACCATTTCGATTTTCGAGCTTATCCATGACTGTTCATATTTATGCCCATACATTCATGTTTTTGGACTTTTTTTGCGCAGGCTAACAGATGACTCCAAAACAACCAAGCATTACGTGTCAGTCATTCTGCTTCCTATTAATCTCAAGCCACCCAAACTTTTGTCCCGACCATTGAACTCAAACAAGAATCTCAACCTTAGGCTCTTCGGCTGTTCAGCACAATATATAAACAACAAACTGAGAATTCCAGGGGAAAAAAAAAAAAAAAGATCTATACGGAGAAGTGTAATGGAAGCAGGTTCGGTTGTTTTCTCCAGTAGGTTCAGCTGCCCGGTTTCTCCGAGTTTTGGTCCGCCAGAACCCACCAAGAGGTCTGTGTGGCTTTTTCCTTCGGTGCCTTCATTTTGTCTTGTATTTCATTGTATCGATCGCTGTTGTTGTTTTATTGCTTGCAGAGGGTTATTGGTGTTACCAGTTGGGTTCTCGCGGAGATGTATAGGTATTGGAATCAATCGGAAGAGTTCAAGTCTTTGGTACGTATAAACTCTTATGTAACTGAGAAGATGGAAACCAAACAATTTCTATATCTGCTTGAAGTTTTATCTCTATTTATTGATCGAATGTTAATGTGAACTGAAGCCCGAAGGCTGCTCAGAGAGCAAACTTGGAAGCTACTGGGGTTCCAACTTCAGTACCAGTACGGGTGGCTCACGAGCTTCTTCAAGCTGGTCACCGCTACCTGGATGTCAGGTAGGATTCTGATTCTGATTAAAAGGAAGCAAACCATCTCTAGTTACCTTTATCTCTACGTGTTGCTCACCTCTGCAAATGGCTATGTAATGTCCATGTCCTTAATAGCAAGTTCGCTTCTTTTCATACAAATTCTGTGACGAGATGATCACTGAAGCACAATAGTACTCTTTTCTTTTCTTTTTTTATTTTTTCTTCTATTCACTTTTGTATTTGACAACTTTGCAGGACTTCGGAAGAGTTCAGTGCCGGGCATGCGGAGGGAGCCATTAACGTTCCTTATATGTACAGAGTCGGATCAGGTTAGAATTCAGAGCTTCAAATCACCAACGAAACAAACAAACCGCCAATCATCCTTAACTTCTCTTAATCTGTCTGCGACCATTAAAAACAAAGAGAGTTTATCCAACTTTTTTTGGGTTAACACCTTCAGTGACTGCCATTTTGGGAAGAGGTTTTACTTGGCCTGAATTGAACTCGTGTTGGCTACAGGAGCGGTAGCATTTTCTGATAGTTAACACGAACAGGGATAAAGTACAGAAGCTGGATTCTACTTTTAGCAGGTCATAGAAAAATCAACTCATGAATTATTTAGTGGGTAGAAACCAAGGCAGGGTCCAGTGTCAGTATCTGGGGTCCCAACTATGAGTGGTCCTGAAAATGGATTTTATTTTAATTTTGATTCCCTATTGTCCTTTTTCTCTTGATTACTTTTCCGTCCAAAATGTAGGAATGAATAAGAACTCCAAGTTTCTGGAAGAAGTATCTGCACATTTTGGGAAGTATGACGAGATTATTGTTGTAAGTTTCTGGAATTGGAATCCTCTTCGTCTCACCTGTGCATGGAAGATGATGTCCATTGCTCCTGACCTGATGGCTTCATTGTTTTGCAGGGTTGTCAGCACGGGAAAAGGTCACTGATGGCTGCTGCAGATCTTCTGGCTTGTGTAAGCACTTGAACTTTGGTTCATTTAACATTTGATGGACAAAGTTCTTTAGTTTGGTGTCATATCCAACGTCAATATTTGCTTTAAGGCTCAGCTTGAGAATTGATAGCAATTACCTAATTTTATTAGTCTAACCAGAGCAGAGATAAGGTTTGGTGTACTGTCATCTTCAGATTTGTTGGTGAGAAGTGCAAACTAAGCATCTGCATAATGTATTCTGTTCTGTGCTCCAGAGTCCAATTTCCTATAGTATTTTATTTGATAGCACTTACTGGCAGTAGAGAGTTTGTGTAGAGGAGGTTTGTAAATTCCTTTTTCCTTTTTATTTGTATTTCGTTGCAGGGTTATACAGCCGTCACTGACATTGCCGGTGGGTATGCTGCTTGGACGCAGAATGGACTTCCAACTCAAAACTGATTTTTCATTTCTCATATACTATTGACAAAAGTTTTAGATGCAGAGCAATACAGCAGGTGCTGTTGTACAGCATATATAAAACGTTATGGAAGGTTCCTATCCAATAAATGTTAGTATATTGCGGTTAAATAAGAACTTGTTATCTTGATCAGTTCGGTCTTTTAACCTAAGAGTCCTTTTTCCATTTATTTTCTTCCTTCTCTAATGGACCTTAGAAACTGCACGTACCAAGCTTACTTGATCTACCTATGGATTTCATTGCTAAGTGTTGCACACGAATGACAAACCAAAATTATATCCCTAAAATTTTGCGAAATATTTAAATAATCTATACTAAGCACACCTTCAAACATAAATTTCTTAGTGCTATATGAGGTGATTCCAGGTAACTTTCTTGGCAATATATGAAATTCTTAGGGTTATATGAGGTAACTACAGATGACCATCTTAGGATTATAGGAGGTAACGTGAAGGGTGCTATTAAAAAGTCTCTTTTGGATGCTTGGTTAGGTCGCAGGGAGAAAGACGTGGATAAAGAATGAAAAAAGATAACTTGTAATATATATTATAATTAGAATAATAGTATTTTCATATTCCTTTTTAAGGTGATATTTTATACCCTCAATATAGTGAAGAATGGAAGTCATATTTATTTCCATTCCTCAGTATATTCATTATAATTTTTATTACTATTCTTTCAAATAAACCAAGCGCATCATTTATCTTAATATTTAAATTAAATAGAGGACAAATTATATAAAGATGCAACAATAATACCTTGTTGAAATTTTGTTAAGGGACAGGATCTGGAGAGACCTAGTAATACGCAACCTTGCCTCTAACTAATAGAGAGGTCGTTTCCAAATTATTTAAAGATAATATTAGTAAAATATTTAAATAATAATAAACTATTTAAGTTTTCAATTTATATCAATAATAGCTCATCGTTGGCCTTAAAAATAATGATATACGTCAGTTTAATAGTAACTAAAAAGAGAGGGTAAATTGGGTATTAAAAATTTTAACTTTTTTAATCAATAAATTTAATTAATAACAATGAAGTCAAATAAAAGATAAGAAAATTGCTTAATATAAATCAATTCAACAATTCGACAATAATTTAAAGAGGATAGATAAACAAGAATATAAATTGACTTATAATCGTTCAACAAACAACTTTCATTTACATTCATTCCCAAAACTCTTTTTAGAATTCTATTGCAATTCTGCTTTTAAGATGAATAGTAATTTTTGGATAATCTTTCTTCGTAAAGAGAAACTCTTCTTACAATTTTCTTTTAAGGTGAATAGGAACTTCAATTTCACTTGGATTACCTCAAGTATAATAATATATTTCTCAAATCAAATATTACAATTCAAAATTTCTCACTTTATTATTTGATAACTCTAAAATGGTTTATTCACACAAATATGAGACAATGATGCTCAACACTTTAAAGTGTCTATGTACGATAAAGCTAATGAGAAAACACATACTTATATTGTTTTGGAACCCTTAAGGTATATCAAATTTAACAATAAACTACATTGATCAACCACTAACCCGTATAGGTTGACCAATAATGATAAAAACATTATTTTAATAACTTTAAATGCTCAAAACTAATTTTATTTAATCCAATTATGATTTAAACACTTCACAAAATGTCCCCCAAAGTTTGTTTGAAAGATTAAGTGGTTTTTGTATTAAAATTAAATGCTTCAATGCCTCTTAATAAATGCGAAGACTCATATAATAAAGTGAAATTAAATGTTTATACATAATGAGTCTTTTAGAGCATAACAAAGTGGGATTACAATTAATATTACAAACTAAAGAATGACCTTGATAAGTCCTTAATTTCTTTTGTTCTTGGTTTGATCTTCATTTCGATGGTTGTCAACTTTTATTAATTTTTTTCTCTCTTGCTCTATCTCTATCTCTCTAGTCTCTCGCTTTCTTTCTATTCATATGTATCATTTGGAAATAGTCTCTCTACTAGTTAGGGGCAAAGTTATGTACAATTGGAACTCCCCAGACCTTGTGTATTAACGAGATTTATACTAGTTGTTATTATTGTTGTTATTGTTGTTGTTTGATGGTTGTAAACTTTAACTTCTCTTTATCAAATTCATAAGTTATCTTTTTGAGTTTATGACTTCATTTGTTCTTATATTTCTTTTTATCAAAATAATAAACTCATTTGTAGTAATTGTATTTTCTTATCATCGAGGTTCAACAACATTAATTTGACACATCATATCAGTACAACATTTTAGCAAATGACAAATATGTGTTCATCAACATTCAGATAATCGATTGCTAACTCTCTATTATTTATACATTTTAATTTGTGGGCATATATTTTGATTGATGAGTATTACTTCGCTATGAGGGGGTTATGACACTAATTTTGAGGGGTTGAATAGAATGATATATGACAATTTTGGTTTAGATTTTTAATTTAGAGTCTCATTGTAGTGGTGCTTAACTAATGGTAGAAGTGGTTTAAAGTTTTCAATGATAAAGATTAAAAGCTAAGATATAGGTTAACAAACTGTAAAGACTTCGGTTAATGGATGTAGCTATTAGAGGAATTTAGGTCACTCGTACTAATATGAACTTCTATTGTTATTAAATATTTTGATTGACGGGTATTAGTTCTCTATGAGGGGGTTATGACACTAATTTTAAGGAGTTGAATAGGATGATGTATGATAATTTTTGGTTTAGATTTTTAATTTAGAGTCTCATTGTAGTGATGCTTAACTAATGATATAAGTGGTTTAAAGTTTTCTGTTGGACCCCACACCCCACCCATAGGTGTTTGCGGGTTATACCGTGGCATCCAACCTTAATCAGTATTGTCCTCTTTGGGAATCGAACTCGCGACCCCTCAAGGTTTTGTT
>JANIJH010000225.1:16508175-16537497 GCA_024520975.1 Erythroxylum areolatum | reverse complement strand
TGCTGTTGGATGATTTGTATCAAGATTTATATATTATGGTTTTAAAGATTTAGTGATTTTGATATTGTGGTTTATTATTTCGATGCCATGTGGATTTTAGTTGGTTTGCTCGGTAGTGCACTTTTATCGTGGGTTACGTGTCGGAGCGGCCTGCGGGCGTCCCGATGTGTATCCTACGGTAAGGGGGCGCTACAATTATAGTGAGTGATTAAAATATTAAATTCTTAAGTTAACTTTAGCATACTTTATTAGGATAAGTTAAGAATTAAACTCTTATTTTCTATAATTGTACATCCTTAAATTAATGGAAAAATTGTAGTAGTTAGTAAGACAACACTCTGTTATATGCCATTATTTAAAAGAACTTAAAATAATGGAAGACATATTTACCATTTGTTAAGTTAGCATACAATAGGTTGGTTCGTTCTACTACCTTTTATGCTTCTTTTAAAGTCGTGTATAACTTTAATCCTATAACCTCTTTGGATATCTTACCTTTTCCTTCTAACAAATGTGCTAATTTGTATAGTAAGCATAAGGTAAATTTTAATAGGGACATTCATGTTAATTCAATAAGAGGTAGAACTTGGAGATTAGGGAATGATGGAGGTTAGCTTGCATCATCACATATTCCAACTATTCTTATGATCTTTTGCAAGGAATTGGAGGTCTAATGGTTAAGACAAAGACTAAATGCATGAAAATAGCTTTGCAAAGATTAATTATGAAAATGCATCAAAATAGCTTTGCAAAGATTAATTATGAGGTCATTCAAGATGAATCTTGATCACTTTTCTACATGTTAAAAATAAAATATGCTTAACATACGAAGAACAAGGCTTAAAGAAAATTAAAGAATGAAAAACAAAATATAACATACGTTAGTGTTATTTGATGTTGGGTATTGGTCTTGCACTAGATTAAGGATGTTTGAGAAGCATAATCAAATCAGAATCAATGTTGACTGGCACCAGACTCATAAATATTTTACACTCGTAAAGTTTCAGAAGCTAACAAACTTCGATGTAAAAGTTGAATTAATATCAAACTCATGAATTACTTATTTAGTTTTAATTGGATACATTACAAAAAAAGTAACATATAGTGACAGCTACTATTAGTGACACATAGAAAGATTGTTACTAAATGAAAGTTATAACAATGGTTGAGGAGAGTGTGAGTAGCAATAGGGACGACCACTGAAATTCATCCTTAAATTCAAGTTTATAGTGACGGATCATGGGTTCCATCCCTAATTTTGGGTGACTAGTGATAGTTTAGTAATAGGGACATTAGTAGCAATAGGAAGGAACAAGATTATCTGTCATTGAATTTAAGTGACTAGAAACAGTAATTAATTTTGCAAATAACATTTGTATATGTATTTCCAAAATAATGACTACATATATAATTAATTAATAACTTAAAAATATAAATTAAAGTAATATATAGAAATTTAAGTCTAATTGTAGTTTCATTTTAAAATAGGAATTATATAATATAAATTTTCTAATTTTGATAGAGATAATGTTTGTAGAATTAGTTAAATTCATTTCAGTTTTAATCCTTTATCAGTAGAGGAAAATCCTTTAGGATCTTTACTTTTGAAATATAAAAGCACCAATAAATTTTTAAGTATAATTTATTTAATTATTTATGTAAGTTGTTAACAAGAACAGGTGTTGAAGTGGCCTAAATCATATGTAAACAAAGACAGGTGTTGAAAAGAAAGAAATGTTAAGCTATAAAGGGCAAAACACATGTCCTCCATGCACATGTATATATATTTCTCTTCTATACTTTTATTAGATTGTTATTAAAAAATTAATATATTTTTTAAATTGGTGTGATATTGTCTGAAATAATTGCCAGGTTGCCTAAATCGTCTCCCAATAAGGTCAAGTGTCATGAAGTAGGGGAATTGAGATTGTAAGCTACAGTAAGGGAAATGGGAGATTTAATCCTCTACAATTTTGGGCAAATCAATACTGCAATCTATACGATTGTCGAGCCGAAAAAGTTTCAGGTGAAGTTGATTCAATCGGTGAAGCTTGTGACTTATTTTAGTACTATCTTAATTTTTTTTCCTTCTCCTATAGTCATTTCTTGCCTTAGACTTTTGATTTATGACTTGTGAGCTTATTGTGGAGTGTTGTATAACTCATGTAAGTTCTTTTATTGGAATATGATTAAAAGTCAAGTTAGAATGATCACAATGATTGTAGACATAAAGTTACGATAATTAATTATTTAGACTAAGCACCTCTAATACCTTTTCTTTCTTAATGTTAGCAAATATTTGTATCATTTTTTATTTCATGCTTTCATCTATGTTAGAAAATGTAATACTAATTAGTTGTTATTTTTCAATTACACAACTTTGTGTTTATTTTACTTGACTAACCAATCACTAGATTGACCATTTCGTTTTATTTGGATTCTAATACTTGCCTTGAAGATAAGTATTTTAATATTTATGATTAAGTTTAAAATTTATTATTTACAGATAAGCCAAATGATAGGAATTCAAGTGTGTTTGAAGGCATAAAGCTAGAAGATGTGATGACCTCAATTTTCGTTTTTTTTTTCCTTCCAAGAAGCATGTATTCTTTTATTTAGGTTTTTATTCTTCTACGAACACCAGAATTTAGGCATTAAGTAATGGTTTATTTTTGAACACTATAACTATAATTGTGATATATGTAGTTTGGATCATATGCTTCCTTTTATGTTCAAAATTTTTTGTTATGGAAGACTAAATTAATTTGTCTATATTTTTAAATTTTCTATAATTTCAAATTTTATGATAAAATTTCTCACCAATATTGTTCACTAAATAGTTATCTAAAAGCGACAATTATGATCAAAAGATGTACCATTGTAATATCATCTATACCAATTCATAAATTTGTGTTATAAAAGGTATAAAGTAATAAATAAATTTGTCGTCATTATATATAATTCACTAATTACTAATCAAAAAGACAATGTCCCAACATGTGGTCTTCTTTTTACCGTGTATCGTGCATTTGTATGAACCGTTGGAAGAAGTATATAGTGACGGTTAAGAACATGTCACTCTTATTTGTTAAATAGCCCAACCTAAATTAATAACTAATGAAAAAATATTTGTTACTGAAGAATAATACTAACATCTTATCTAAGCGTCCCTGTAGCTATATATTACTTTTTATACCAACCATTTTCAAATTCGTCACTGTTCACAGTAGGGACGGTATATATGTGACGGATAATCAAACCGGTGGTATAAGATGTAGTGACGGAAAAGATGGTTTATAGGAACAAATATTTATCATTTCTAAATGGCTTATTCCTTGTAGTGATACGGTTTTTCAAAGTTGTTTAGTATTTGTTTGTTTCTGTTTATATTTTCAAATTTAATTAAAAATGTTTATTTGAGTTTATAGTTTT
Source organism: Erythroxylum areolatum (assembly GCA_024520975.1). Lineage (NCBI taxonomy): Eukaryota > Viridiplantae > Streptophyta > Magnoliopsida > Malpighiales > Erythroxylaceae > Erythroxylum > Erythroxylum areolatum. Next base: position 16,534,065 of record JANIJH010000225.1, on the reverse strand, counting down.
AATTTTTAGTTTTGATTTCTTCCAGTTTTTATAAATCATGAAAACCATAAAAATTGGTGATTGAATATGATAAATAGATAAGACTTCACTCTTTGAACTCATGAATTTGTCAAGTGCTATTCCTTCTAAACGAACATTACTAGAATAGATCCATGACAAATAAACAATATTCTAAATGGACAGAAATAATGTTATGAATATTATGTCGGGCTTAATTTTGATATGGTATGGTATTTATATCGATTAATATTAGGCATCACTTCAGAAAATTTTTAAAATTACAAAAATAATTTCTTAATATATTGTACTAAATAATTTTTAATTTTACTTCAAACTTAATTTTAGAAATTATAATAATATAATTTTTGAAATAATTATTATCTCTTTATTTTTATTAATAATATTTTGACTACAATTAATATAAAAATGGTAAAACTAATGTATTAAAATTATGAATATAACATGTAGGAGCGGAATACTCCAAAACCCATGAACTTGCCACATCTCAACGCTGTTAAAGAAGATGGGACTTTTAAACTGAAGAAGGTCTAAGGAGAGGCGGGATGGTGTGGAGGAAAGCAATAAGATACGGTAGAGAAGCATGTGGAAGATACAGAGGGAAGCCAGAAAATGAAGAATGCTAAAAGAGAATAAAGATATCAGAGATTTTTAGAGCTTATTTTTGTGCGGAACCACTATTGTTTAAAAAAATTATCAGTATTAATATAATATTTAACTTATAAAATCAACAATTATAAATCTTAATTCTTAGATTGAAAATTAAAATTAATTTTTTTTACATTTTAAAACATTAAATTTAATACTGGTGAATGCGCATATATGACCTGTTTTAAACTATGATTTAATTAGTAATAACATTACATGAAGTAGTTTAATTCAACCGTTAGACTTCACATCTTAGGTAATCAAAATCCTTTCAAACCCTAAAAGAATTATGTTTTAGGTTGTCATTAATTTCATTTCATAAATTATGATAAAAAATTAATTTTTTTCATTTTGAGAAATTAAGAATGTTTTGTAACAAATCCGTCTTTCACAAGTCCTCAGTCTTTTTGAGTAAAAGAAAATAGACCTAGTAATTAGCATGCTGCATATTTTCTGTTATTATTTTAAAAATATCATGTCAGATTAGAAATTAGAAAATTTGTTAAATACTTATCAAATTGTTGAGCACGTGAGAACATGCATACAACAACTATTATATTATAATCCAAGTCGACTCAAATTTAACACATTTATCCGTATAAACAAAAATAATTTGTTTTGATATGGTCTGATCAATATAAGTCCCATCATCACTTGGGTAACATTTTTTAAAATTTTATTTTTAATACATTCTGCGCAAAAGTTAACTTTACGATTATTTTATTAAAATAATTTAACCAAAAGAAACCTAACAAACAAAGGCTAAAAAACAATGAGAATATTTTTTAATTTAAGAAAAAAAAGGAAAAAGACCGGTAGAGGGTAACATTGGCGTTCCTAGTTTTTAAAGGATTAGTCGCTTGGATGGTCGACTAAAGGTTAGCCTTCCTAGAAACATGTTGACAGAAGCACTGGGGGTTGAATAACGAGAGAGAGAAGAAATGAAAACATCCAGCCACGTTCTTGGTAACTGATAACCATCTTGAACAAGTAAAACAAGTCTCTGGAGGCAGGAGTCTGGACAAAGCTAACCAAACATGGTGGGCACGTCTCCAGAGCCGTCCCTTTTACGCGAATTCCTACCTGCCTGCTGTACTTCTTTTTAAGTGACGAGGGCGATGGGAGGCCCAGCTCGATGAAAGAGAGAGTAACTACCAAACCCAAGATGAGAACGCCTCGCAACTGGTTCAACAGCGTCAGGAGAAAATTCCTGAGAACATCTCACAAGAACATCGTCATCTTTCATTCAAATGCTCCTTGCTCGGGTACACAAACATCAGGAGTGGCTAGTCATGTCAAAGAAGAGATACTCAATTTCCAGGACTTAATCATATCATCACCTTCAAGGAAAGAGCTTACCGGAGAGGATGATGCTGCCATTAAAATCCAAGCAATTTTCAGGGGTCATCTTGTAATGCCATCCAAACTCTTGCCATTATCATATGAGAATAGGCTTCCTGCTTTATTGACAATTTCTAGTGTCCTTACAGGCAAGACGGGCATACAGAGCACTAAGAAGCCTGGTGAAGCTACAGGCGCTGGCCCGAGGTGCGTATGTCAGAAAGCAAGCTCGTGTAGCCCAGCATTGTATGCATGCATTAGTCAGGTTGCAGGTTCGTGTTCGAGCTAGGCAACTTCTAAGCAGGTGCAGAGATGACTAATAGTTGTATGAGTATCTCTCAACTGTTTGTACTCTTAATGTTTTCCAGAGGATGTATAAAAAGGACCTTGTCTTGACCCATTTCCCAATTGTTGCTCGCTAATATAGACATAACAGATAGATCAATTACGAGTCAAAGACAAAAGCATTTCAAAGCTACCAAAACAGAGGCACTGATTTGGATGTTTAGGGAATGAAGACAAGCTACATAGAAAAGCCTCAGCTTATATTAAAGGACAAAGAACAATGACAATGCTAAAACTCTGCTGAAACCAAGCCCTGTACAATTGAAAACTATGTACTCCATGGACAGTGATTGACACGCGCAGGCATTATTAACATAGCAACGTTGTCTTGCAACTCAATGGTGACCTCTGATCAGTGTTGAGAAGAAGCCACCGGATGATTTATCCCTACAGCGATCTTCCCTCTCATCTGTAACCTGTATGAAGAAAATAGTTAACATGTTTGACGAAATCAAATCTGCATGCAAAGCAATTTAGTACCTCCTTGGCCATATGTTGAAGATTATCTAAAATTTCTGAAAAGCTAGGTCTTTGACTTGGATCTTGCCGCCAGCATCTCTCTAGCAGCTCTGCAACTTTTGGATGACTGTGCTTGGGGATTGTAGGACGTAATCCCTGCAGCAATTGCCATCAAATAAATTGGAAATCTGAAACAGAACAAAATGTAATTAAGGTTATAATATATACGTACCTTTTGCACGACACCTACTGCTGCTTGCAATGGGGTCAAGTATGAGTAAGGAAGCTGAGATAAGAGTAACACAAGTAGAACATAATGCTTAATAAAAATATATGCCATCATGAACTGTAACATCAGTCAATTCTAGGAATTGAAATAAACAATGGCATCTTAAACTTGTTCCATCTTTTAAACTACCGCACTTACTTCTCCTGTTAGAAGCTCCCACAGCACTATTCCAAAGCTGAAGACATCTGCCTTCTGATCATATGGTTTGTGTTCAATCACCTTCACCAAGCAATGTCAGTAAGCAATAACTCCAACTATAATTAAAAAAAAGTTAATTGTCTTTGTAAAATGATCCAAGGGTGAACTACAAACAAACTTAAGTAATCATCAAGCCATCACCATTGTTGTGTATTCACAATTATATTTCACTGATGTCAACAACTGCTTTCATGTTTTTCCAAACAAGAAATGAGGAAGTTTGGATACAAGAAATGGCACACCTCAGGAGCCATCCAGCGGTATGTTCCAGTTTCTGCTGTCATTACACCAGATTGAATCTGCACTCTAGCTACCCCAAAATCAGCAACCTTTACAACCTGTGCAGATGGTCTATCCTTCAGGACAAATAATTCCAAGACAAATAGAGAACAGCCTTTCAATCCAGAGAGCAGAAACATTGACATTGAAACGGATGGATCTCTTTGTATTAAAGGGAGATTAAAGATTCTTAGGTTATTAAATCACAAAGTGTAGCATGAAATCTACACACATGAATCTTGCAACAAGATGCCAACAAGGTATCAAGATAATTGGAATAATGAGATGAGATGGAAGTTCAAAAATAAAGAAAATTTCTGTCCACAAGTCACATAAGATGGAACAAGTGGATTGTTGAAGGCTCTTACTTCATTTTCATCCATAAGAAGATTGGCAGTTTTTAGGTCCCTGTGAATAATGTTGTTCTGGTGCAGATAATTCATACCCTTTGACAAGTCAATCGCCACTTTGATTAAAGAAGGAAGCTTAAACACACCCTTCTGTTTATGCAGAAACTCATATATGCTTCCTTTGGCCATGAATTCTGATAAAGCAGAAATATATAGCACACAACAAGTGGTCATGATAAAAAGGCCAGATAATACTAAATATCAAATACCATTCATATATTTGAGAAACAGGAATAGTTAGTCTAATTTGGGTTGTGCATACATATTAACAATCTAGATATTAGCAGAACATCCCACACAATGGATATAGTGGGAACAAGTGGATCTGATGGAAGAAAAAAGAATCCTTTGATAGCAAGAGTATGTTGTGCAATTTTAACAATTTTAGACACACATGCACCCAGTACCATAGATGTAAGGTTGTTGAGGACGCACCAGTCACAATGCACAAGTGTGGAGGTCTGGTGCATGCACCTATGAATTGCACAACATTCTTGTGCCTAATCTTCCTGCAAAACAAAATGATTACTGAGAGGGAGAGACAAATAAAGCTAAAGTATTCCCAAGTAAAAATTAAAGACAACGCAATTCATTATCTGCAAAGTCTACAGAATGGAGCACCTATGGGAGGAATATACAATATGCCAACACATGATCATATACAAAGGGTGCAATGTGGGACCATCAATGATGACAAACTTTCCTATCTTACAGAGGCTAAAAATTGTACCAATGAAGTTGAACAAGGTGGGTAATTTTTAAATAAGGTACAGAAATTCCTTTTGATGATAATTAATAATAGTATGGATCCTTCTAATGACTGATGCTGTTTTATTCTCCTGTTTTGCAATTCATTCAGTCTAACATAAGATAAACACTGTACTTCAGGACGGAAACTGGAATGTCTTTTTAAGGACAAATAACAAACCGCATTATATAAACTTCTTGTGAAAACTCTCTAAGCATTTCAGCACTGACTCGCTCAGGCTTGAAGACTTTGACAGCCACTTCCTGACTACAGTATGTACCTTTGTACCTGAAGTCATTGAATGAATGTCAACAAAGAACTTGCAGGATATAGAAAGAAATTGGAAGAGTAACTTACAGATCACCATAAGATCCAGATGCGACTTTGTTTCCAATTTCTAGCTGATTGGGGTCAATTTCCCAGACATCAGTTCCATCAGTTGGTATCTGAATGCACTCAGGAAAGGATTCAATTCCAGGTTTTTCAGGCTTGCATACAGCAGAAACAGAAGGCTGTTTTGTGTAATATTGCTCCTGTGAAGCATTCTAATGTTAAAAGCATAACTGACAGCATGTTTCTATCATGTTAATTCAGAAAGTAACATAAAAATTAGTAGATATACCAATACAGTGATCTTACTTATCAAATACGCAGATAACACCACATACAATCAATTAGCACTTATAAGTCCAATAATATAATCAAAGCATTTATCATACTTCAACTTCCAAAATTCTCAAGCAGTTAAGAGGATAGTCTGTGTAGGATTTAAAATCACAATATCATAAGCCATCAGTCTTTGCACCTCTCAGTATCAGGTTAACTTTTCCAGAAGAACCAAAAGTTACGATTTATGTGATTTCAGCTGAACATCAAAAGAATTCAGTGACCATTGAGGATTAGGATGAGCAATATCTTCTCGAAAAGTAAAATATTTTGTTCGGTAGTAACTTAAGTCCTTTGGACAAGCAGCAGAGTGACTGAAACTACAACTACAATAAAAGAAAGAAAGAAAAAAAAGCAGAAGTTTCAACAAGAAGGATTAAATAACAAGAACAAATCCACATAGTTATTCAACCGAAGCTCAACATAACAATGTTTCAAGGAAAACATAGCACAGGATGTTTAAGATAGGCATTTCAAAAAAGACAAAATCAAGAAAAGACTGCACTGAGAAATAACCTTCGCCTTCAAGATTTCCTTTTCCACAGCATTTCTAAGCTCCTCTGTCTCCTGAAATTTTCCCATAACAAATGTGTCAAGCTTATGGCAACATGAAATATAAGTTTCACCAAGGCAATTATCTGAGGAAAGTGGACATAGGAAGTACTTAAGCATGTTGCATGTGCAAAAGCATTGGGTGGAAAAACATCAAAAGAATCCTCAAAAATCTATTCAACTATTTGAAGGCCCCCATGTTCCTGCTATTAATTAGCTCAAAGTATTGAACGCAGACTTTCTCTATTCCATTTGCTAAATTGACGTGACAGGATAAGTATTATCCAAATTATTTTCAGCCAGTCAACGAAAACTTCAATCAAATGATACCAGACTGAGTATTTTAATCATGTACCTCATGGGGCCAACCATCAACAACAAATACGTCTAGGGAATAACCATCAACTGTGGAAAAAGCATGGGCTTCTTGAATATTCAACCCAATTTCCGCAAGCAGGGAAGTCAACTGGAAAAGTTTTAAAAGTTTTTAGCCTATAATATGTTACACAGTGCAAGAAATAGATATAGAAATATTTCATAGCAAAGGAATGAGTATATGTACCTGACTAAGAAGCTTTGGCCTGTCAACCGTTGAAAAGGTGATCTCATGCATAGGCCTATATAATTCCATTATAAAATTACATGAGTAAAGGCACTGAAGGAATGAAACAGAACAGCAGGCAGGAAGATTGCCTTGACCACAGGACATTAGGCTTCTCCAATCCCGAATACAAAAGCCCTCATGAAAGCAATAGATAATTCTCAACAGGGAAAACACACAGAGAAACATTTCCCAGAACTTTCAGCACAAAATCATTCAAAAATAGGATTTATTTGATGCATCTTGAGCTTACAATGTTACAAAAAGAAATTACATTTTCTAGGGTAACAGAAAGTAGAATAGACATACTTTCCCCTGTTTACAAACCAAAGAAAAAACAAGAAGAAGAATAAAAAAAGAGCAAGCATATCTCACAAAATTTTTCCAAATTTAAAAAGCTAAAGCCCAAGCAAACTAGATGGCAATCAAAGGGTAAAGTTGTCAAATACTTACGGAGTAATTATTGGATATGCGATTAATACGCCATTTTCATCTCTAGTGTGATATCTATGGGATTGAAATGCAAGTGCCTCAAGATTAGGCGATGACCCAAATGTAGGTGGTGCATGGATACTGCAGAAGATGTACGGAAACAAAAGCATGCAGTCAGACAGATTATGTCGAGAAAGGATAACATTACCTAATAGCACATATAACATTGCTTAATGCCGAATTCAAGTGCATAACACCAATTAATAAGAAAGTCTTTTAACAAGTTACCCCTGTTTGCTTGTAAAATAAGAACTCTGTGCATCTTCTTTCATTGAATCATCTGAACAGAGAGAATCTGTGGACTTTCCATTTGAGACAGGATAAACCTGCACAGAAAAACTATAAAGTAAATGATGTGCTGGATACCATATATCTTTCAGAATAATGATTTACCTGTAATTAATCACTAAAAGTACAATAGAATGAGAATTTTGAAAGAGATATCTCTTAGGCTAGATATACTTAGCTTGGTAGCAACCTAGGATAAAAAGAAGGTTGAAATGATAAACGGATTACAAGTAAAAGAACAAATTGGTATGCTGGTAACGATAACCACATTTTGTGAAAGCTCAGCAACGAAGATTGTTAAGCAGGGGCTGCAAAGACATGCAAGCTTATGAGAAAAGGGGGGAGACAGAAATTGGAGACATTGAAGTGTCATTTTGATTCAAACTGAAATAAAATTTAAACGAGTTTAGAGATCACAATCCAAAGTTAAAGCAACATCCCCGAAAACATTTCGTCAGGAAAACCAGCCACGGTGAACACTGAAGCCTACAACTACTTGATCTACATATGTTCACCTGCACAAGACGAACTTCAAATGCTGGTTGATTAGCAGGATCTTCTGCAAACTCAAGGAGTCTCTTGTGCGTAAGCACATCTTCTGCCCTCTCCACATTCACATCCAACGCATACCTACAACAAGAAGAGATCCCATTAGGAGGCATAGGAGCAAGCAAATTCAAGCTCTAAGCATAAAAATCGCCATGAAGTTACAACTTAAAATCAGTAAACTCCAAACAGTAAGCCAATTCATTAAGATGACACTCCAATCAACATCGCTTAAGACAAATCACCTACAAACCAGACAATGGAAAATTCTTCAAAAGAGGACATGAACGTCAGGAGCATACACCTCAACTCCTCAGAACATTCAATTCCTGTTTGCAGTGTTCAAATGAACAGTGAATTTTAGATTACCAGGACAAATCGATCCACAAAATGAAAACTTTTAAAAAAGTGAACCTTGAAATCACATAACACGCCGATTCAAAAGGGTAGGATTATTAGCTGTACGATTCCAACCAATATTCTGCCAACTAACGTTCTTCTTTCTCTTAGCGTCCAAACAAGCCAAATAAAACATAAACAACAACGAAAGAGCCAAGAGATAGAGAGAGAAGAGAAATCAAGAGCAAGATTAACCCAATACCGAGCAGGAAGGCGATTAAAATGGAGCCAAAGTTGATCATCAAAACCAGGAAGATTGGCCTCCTCAAAATTAGACTCCTGAATTCGCCTAAGCACCTCATTGAACACCTCAAGTTTTTGCCTCTGATGACGAGGATTCGTCTGCGAGAAAGAGTCCACCGCTCTACTTCCACAGCTCTCCACGTCCTCTTCTATCGCCATTTCTTATCTCGGACAAGGATCACAAGCGTAAAGGCAGGAGATTCAGCACCGGAGGATCGATGATCACAACGGTTGCCAGACAGCGATTGAAGGATAGCGACAAACCAAAAGGAACTGAGAGAAAGAGAGCAAGAGAGAGTGGGGATGTTAGATGCTTGGTTTAGTTTTTAGTTATTTTCAGCCTTTCTAATCTAGTATCCACGTCAGCTGTGGGGTCCACATACTGCTTTTTGACACATTTATTTTTCAGCATTATTCTTATATTTTATAAATATAATTTGGATTAAAATATTAACAAATAAAATTAAAAATAGTTTTAAAATTCTATAAAGTAAATTCTAAATAATAAAATTATTTTTAAAAATAAGTATATCTAAATGCCTTCCTTTCATTTGTTTCAATTGGAGCTGTTGTCCTGATGGAATCGCAATAAGCCGGGTCCATGACAGTGACCAATCAAAATCATTAGAAAATTAGAAGGTGGATTAGATGATAATGCACTTTTAGTAATGAGGATGCCTAATTATATAATATCAGTGGTCCAATTTTATATTATCTTTACCCAAGAAGAGTGTGATATGATTCCAAGAAGAGCTTATTATTGGATGACTATACTTCTCTTTTAACTTTATGTGAAGTGACAAATTATTTCTAATAGTTTAAATTTGTCTAAAGGTTAAAAGAATTAAAATGGTTTCTATTACAAATAGTGAATGACAAAATCTTTTTAATTTTAAATTAATAAATCCAACATTTTATATGTGAATCGTTTTTTTTAATAAAAAATATAATATCATAGCAAGGTTTAACTAACTGAAATAGGATTGTAATTGTAACTGTAATAAGAAGGTAAAATTAAACATGTATTTACAAATGATAAGTATAATTTACTTGACTAAGATAATTAAGTAAAACACTTTAATTCAACAAGATGTCCATTTGTAAATAGTGTTCATATGATTTCGAAAATGAGGGGGATAAAAAATATCCTGTAATTAAAAGGTTAATAAATCTTGTACAAAAAATGAACAAAGGATTGTATTGATTTATATTAAAATTTTGATAATCTACTACCCCAAAATATTGAATTAAAATATGAACAACTTTATATAAGAATCATTTGTATTGATATAATAAAAATTTTGATAAAATTTTTTAATTCAATGATCCCTTTATAATTGTATAGAAAAATAGTATTATTTATTTATTTTAATGAATAATTATAACAATTTCATACATGATAATCATAAAACAATTACAATAATAATTAAAAACACAAACGAAAGAGAGACAATAACTAAGTTACAGTAATTCCACTAAATAATATTTGGTCTATATTTCATGGATCACACTTTAAATTACATTTAAGAATTCACTTTCGTCTTCTTTAGTAGATAAAGATAAGTTTTTCGTACGTGTACCTTCTTTTATGAGAAGAGAAATCTCACATATCTTCTTTTTCTTAGGGTGAAGATAAAATATTTACACATCTTCTTTATCATAAGTGAAGAGAAATTATAATAATTCAATTGCTCTCTTAAGAGACAAATAAACAAATCTTTACAATAACTACTTTTTATACATTGTTAGCCTATCCCCAACTTAATAGCTTGGAGTCATTCTGTAATTTTTTGTTCATATTAGGCTAATTAAACCAAACCTTTGCAACAAAAAAAAACTTTCAATTATGAAGTTTGTTCCTATAAGTTCACTACTAACAAAACCACTATGAAATCTTTCTTTCAATATAAGGAACTTAATATTTATATGATTAGATTTAGGTGAGCTTATGTTGCTATTTGAATATAGGAAAGTTGCTTTATTGCCACAATATAACTTGAGTGGCCTTTTAGTACCATTGACTACCCGCAATCCTATAATAAAATTATGTAGCCATATAACATGATTGGATGTCTCATAACATACAACAGGTTTAGTGCCTATTTGGATGAGCTTATATCAGTAGAGCTTTCATCAGTAGAGCTTTTCTAAGAAGAGTTTTTTTAAGAAGCCAGTTAACTGTTTGGCTGTCATTTGAAAAAGAGCTTTTTTGAAATAGCTTCTTACAATAGACTGTTTGACAACATAAAAATAAAAAGCACTTTTAATATTAACTATATTTCATTTTGTAATAAAAATTATTTATGCATATAAATATTATTTAAAATATATTAAACAATATGCAAAACACAATATATTAATTATTATATAATTTTAAACCATATGAAACATAAATAAAAATATATCTAACCAAATCTTTTATATAGATTATAATATAAGTAAAACTAATATAAAAATAAATATTAAAACATATAAAAAGTCAAATAATATTATATAAATCTCAAAATAAAAGTGAAATTGTGTTTATGGGTATTGTAGGAATTATGTGTAAAAACATAAGGGTAAAGGAGACTAAAAAGTAGGCTCGCTAATTGATATGAAAATCTACTTGAAAAAGTGCTTTTTTGAAAAGCTCCAAATTTGAGCTTCTCAAAAAGCTGTATTTTAGCTTCTAGAAAAGCCACTTCTATGAAAAAAGTGCTTTTGGATTTTACAACCAAACACTCATTTTTCTTAAAAACAGCTTTTGCGGTGAGGAAAAGTGCTTATTCATCCTCCAAAAGCTGAAACAAACAGGCTCTTAGCCTTCATAGTGGAAGATATAATGAATGTTTGGTTGGTACTCTTCCAAGAAATTTAACCTTTTATAAAAAATATATAACTAGAAGTCGATTTACATCTATTTTGGAATCAACAAAATCAAAATCAAAAAATCCATTGATCTCAAATTTGTTTAACCTCCTACATGTGAGCACATAATCCTTAGTGTTTTGTAAATATCTAAAGACCTTTTTGGTTGTTAGTTGATATTCTCTTTTCATATTGCTTTGGTATCTGCCAAGCATTCTAATAACATACTTGAGGTTAAGACAAATGCGGACATATGCATACACCAAACTTCCTACCACTAACGTATAAAGGATATTTTGTATAAACTTGGGTGGTTCTATTTCATTATCTGAACACTGGTCTAGACTAAATTTATCTCTTTTAGACATAGGGGTATCACGAGGTATATAATTTTGCATGACAAATCAATGCAATACGTTTTCAATGTAACCCTTTACTAAATTCCACGTGAATGATTACGGTGAATTTGGATCCCTAATACATAGGACACTTCACCAAGATCTTTCTAATACCATTGACAAGAAGCTTTCTTGAGCTCACACATTGGTTCTTAAGTTTACAAACCAATTGGTTAGTTTCCACGTAAGCTAACCCCTCTGATTGTTTCATATAAATTGTTTCATCAATGTCTCTATTAAGTAATATTGTCTTTACATCCATCAGGTGTAGCTCAAGGTTAAAATGTGTCATAAATGCCATAATAGTCTGAAAAGAGTCTTTCAATGAAATTGGAGAGAAAGTCTCTTTATAGTTAATGCCTTCCTTTTGAATAAATCCCTTGGTGATGAGGTAAGTCTTATATCTCTCCACATTGCCTTGAGTCCCTTTTGGTCTTAAAAATCTATTTTCAACCAATATGTTTCACACTTTCAGGCAATGGGACAAAATCTCAAACGTCATTGTCTTTTGTGGATTGCACTTCCTTACCCATGACATTAATCTACGTACGTTAAAAATTTTAATTGCTTTATAGAAGGTGAGTTGATCATCTCCCACTAAGTCAACATTTTCCTGATGTTCTTAGAGAAATATGATATAATCATTCAAAATTACACTTCTCTGTTCCATTGTGGATCTTCTTAAAGGCATTGGTTCTACTTAAATTTGATTGAGTTTGATCCTTATGCTCCTTATAAAAATAGTGTATTGAGGAACAATTGAATGATTTTGGTGGGTAGGAAACTCAAAATTTTCTTGTATTTTTACCAGATGTTGTTAAATCACATTAGAAATGAAAACTTGAATATGATTAACAACAACTGTGGGAAGAGAAACATTGATTGACAAAGTCATTGTCATTATCTTCCCCCCTCATACTCAACATATTTTAAAATTAGGAATTTCCTTCTTAAAAAATGTTTTTGTTTTAGGATCATAGAATTTAAATCCTCATGATGTTTCATAGTATCTTTACAAAATAACTATTAATAGTTTTTGCATCCAGTTTCTTCTCATTTAGTAGGGACGTGCCTCAGCTAGACATCCCCAAGCACGTAAATGCTTTAAAATAAATTTCTTAGCTGTCTATAACTCATAAGGGGTTTTATTTATAGCTTTGTTGGAACTCTATTCAGTATTTACATTGCATTCTTTAATGCATCTCTCTATAGTGAGTGAGGTAAAGTTGTATAGGAAATCATACTTCATACCATATCTTTAAGGTTCTATTTGTTCACTCTCATGTTTTATGCACCCAATATAGTGTATTGGGGCACAATCCCATACTCACTCAGGAATCGAGCAAATGGACCTAGTTGTTGTTGTTCACACAATCGGATCTTATGGCCTTAATAGTTTTACCAAATTGATTTTTAAATTCAACCTTAAATAACTTAAAAACCTCCAATGCTTGCTACTACTCATGAATTTTAAGTATAGGTAGCCAGATTGAGAGTAATAGTCTATGAATGTGATAGAATATTGTTGACCATTCTATGAAGCTATAGGAAATGAACCACAAATATCTGCACATATCAATGTTAAAACATCCTTAGTTCTTTAAACTCTTATTTTTCTTTTATTTGTAGTTTTGCCCTTTATGCACTCAACACAAACACGTAATCTGATTCATTAAGTGTTTCAAGAATCCTTTCTAAAATAAGCCTATCAATAATCTTTTTAGAGATATGACCCAAAAGCTTATGCCATAATGATAAATAATTCTAATTTGATAATTAACATTTATCACCTTTGGGTTTAATATTATAAGACTCACTATATGAAGTTACTATATCAAGTAAATAAAGGTTGTTATGATTAGATAAATTAATAGTTCTAATAAGCATAGAATTAAAATAAACATAACCTTTTCTATTTCCAAATGAACAAAAAAATCCTTCTTTGTCCAATACAAAAATTGAAACGAAATTATGCCTAAAAGATAGTATAATAAATGAATTCTTAATTGGTGAGGGTGAATGTCTGTGATCTCAAGTGAGCTTCTAGTAAAGAAGCTACTAGTGAGCAAGCATCACTTATGAGCCTAGCGAAAGGCGAGAGACATACGTGGTTACGCTGAGGATTTTATTTGGATTATCTTAAATATGATTTAAGATTATAATTTGTATTCATTGTTAATATATTAATGAGCCTAATGGGTCATATATGAAGACAAGTTGACGAGAGAAAATGTATTTTAATCGAGTTGAACTTTAACGTAAAGTTTGAGAAAGTTTATTATTAAATGTGAGATATCTAATAAATAAGGACCAAAATGAGATACTGGATCTTATTTGGACATAATTGATATTTCATTAGATTTAACTGCAATTTTAAATGAAGTTTAATTGAAATTAGGAGTTTAATTTCAATTAAATTACTAAAATGTTCAAAACCTATTATAAATAGGCTTAAGTTATAAGAATACTATCACTTCTTACCTAACACTCTCTGTAATAATTGCAGAGTTTTCTTAACTCATTATGTGGATATCATTAATGATTCAAGGGATACAACAAGAATATGATCAAGCTTGACTTCAAGAAATTAAGTTCGAAAAAGTTTTGTAATTATTCTGCTGTGCCTAGGATCAAATCCTACATTGATTTTCCAACAATTCACTACCACACTAATGCCCTCATTGTGTGCATTAACATCCAAAGACATAATGTTCCAAATACATGAGAAAAATGAGATCAATTAGACCAATTTTGACCTTGTGTAGATCTTACACTCATTGATGTTGTTGTTGGCTAGTCGATTTAATAATATTTTTTCTTTTTTCCTAGGGAAGGGTGAAAATAAAAATTGTCAGTATTACACTTGGTAAGGAAAAATATTTTTACCCGTGAGTGGTCGTGCATAAAAAACTTCAATTTTATTTCGAAACCTATTTTCGTTACAAAAAAAGTAGTAAGTTCAGTACTTACTTTTGCACACAATCATGCTACTAATTATTTTTATACACAATCATACCCATTGATGTATCAATGACACTCCATTACAAGCATCACCCATATCAAATCATAAGGTCGATTGTGACGTTTCACATTAAGGTTTAAGCTAGACATGTATCCTTTAATCAAATATTATGACAATCATTAAAGCATAAGAGTATCAATCACCATAATCATTATCCACTTAACCAGATATCATTTTCTTAAACAAGTAAAACCATTACAAGAATAAAGCACTAATGTAGCTCAATTTTATTACACATGCTGCTTTTATTCATTTCTATTAACTCTTTAACCTAGAGATCCTTATTTTATTACCTAAGTCACCTCACTTAGACTTTCTGCCTAAGCCATCTCACTTAGGTCTTTGTTTAAGGAAATTTTGCCTAAGTCACCTCGATTAGGTCTTTATTTAAGAAAATTTGCCTAAGTTTCCTCACTTAGGTCTTTGCCTAAGCTACCTTACTTTGGTCTTTGTTTAAGGAAATTTCCCTAAGTCACCTCACTTAGGTCTTTTGCCTATGCCACCTTACTTAATTCTTTGTTTAAGAAAAATTACCTAAGTCATCTTACTTAGGTCTTAGGACTAAGCTACCTCACTTAGATCTTTTTTCAAGAATATTTGCCTAAGTTACCTCACTTAGGTTTTTATTTAAGGAGGTTTTTATTTAAGGAAATTTACCTTACCTAAGTCACGTCATTGAGGTCTTTCATTTATTTTATTTAATCAATCCATTTATTTTCAATTTTTCATGGAAGGAACAAATAAAAAGGCAAATTCGCTCTCTCTCTCTCTCACACACACAAAATTTTTACATTGAACATCTTTCCAAATTCAATTCTTTTATTCTAGCTCCTATAAAAAAAAACACATATGATGCCATAACAGCTTAAATAGTCTATGGTAAATCAGTTATGTCTCTCAAACCATTAAGAATTCATCCAAAACATTTTACAAATAATTAATAATATCTAAACCTACAATTTTCTTGTTTTAACCAACTTCTAAGTTAGTTATCTAACCCTCAAATTATGAGTATAATCCTGACTCAACTTCAGTCTTTCTAGAGAGATTAGTTTTGAAATTTCCACCATATCTCTTAACTTGTAGAATCTGGGTACTTCCCGTTTTATAGGAATAAACTAGATATGTATATCTACAGATTTTATGTTTTTCCACTTTGTCAAACTCTCAACTCTTGACCCAACACAATTAGAGCAAAGTAGATCTGTCATTCATGTTAAAAACAAAACAACTACATTTATTAACCTATATAACACAAACTAAACCATATTTCCTCAAACCCTTTAATAGACAACTAGAACATGTATAAACAATCATGAAAGATTAGTATTTTTAGCAAAAATTTGCTTAAAATCATAATACAAAAATTTGTTTAAGAGAAGTTTAGGAAGGGATGTAATTCTGCTCACCTATTGTTGGAAATCATGTGTTCTTCTTCCTCCAAACCTCCTTTTTTTTTTACTCTCTCTTCTCTTAGCGTCATCCCCTTCCGTCCGAAATCTCCTCTTTTTCGGCTCTTAAACCCTAAATAACATATTTTTAAAAAAATTCTATGCATGCTCCATAATATGAAATTTCAATGATATGTCCTTAACAAGCCTTCTTCTACTTATTTCACTCAATGTCCTTATTTGTCCATCCATCTTTTATTTATTTTTCTAATATATACGTACTTATTTTAATGCCTAATTAGCACAATAGTGACCTCAAAATAATTTTCCTCCAATAATTGCAGTTTATTTAATCTCTAATGTATTTTTATCTAATTTATTCACTACATCAATTATTCTTAATTAATTCTCTAAACGTTTCAAGTAACCAATTTATTCTCAACTTCCATCAATTAATCTCAAAATCTCTCCTCATTAAACTAACTCTACCAAAAATAAAAATTTCTTTTCTGAGCAGCAAAATGCAAACTACTTAAAAATTCAACTTCCATAATACAAATAATTAGAGAAAATTAAGCACATTATATGGGAAAATTTTAAATTAATAAGACTAAATAATAATTGAGAAATTAAATGAATATATATAATACAGTTATGAACATTATATTATTTACATTGCAAATTAATATTTAATATAGGTTTCTCGTCAAATAGCAGAGAAAGTGTTATGAAGTTAGGATGTTAAATGACTTGACGTCTTTCCGATATTAATATCCAGTAAAAATATGATTAATTGCTTCGAATTTTAGTTACTCCTCCAATGAATTTATTTGTGATGCACTTAATTTCTTCTTGCTTTAACAGAGATGAGTATGTACTCATGGTTCAGCAAAATTTTAATGAACACATTATTCTATTATGTGGATTGGGAGTGGCATACGAGATTAATACTGTATATTTAAGTGTGGTCATAACTGAAATCATGTTGTATTAGATAGGCTCCCACATTAGGACAGCATAATTAAGTCTGTTTATAGAGAACCCTCAAATGTGGACGCTTTTGTACCATCTAACTGAATCATGATAATGGACAAAAGTGAACGAAATCCAACTTTGGGACATATCAGAAAGCACCCTCGATTAATTCCAAGTAGAAAGGAAGCTGTTCATGAAATTTAATTGATTTTCGATGTTGTGCAAATTAATTTCCAACTTAATTAGTGAAGTGTACAAAGCTAAAACACCGAACCTTGTAACTCAATAATAAAGAATGTTTAGAATTTGAACAATTTATTAAAAAAATTCTAGCTTATTACTGTAATCATCACGACAATCAGTGAGATTTCAATGGCTAATAGAGGCACGTCAATCAATTGAGTAAAAAAGAATCGAACTGTGTTGGTTTGATTGCTTAGCATAATGAATTCTGAATCGAGTTCTTTTAAAAGTAGTCATAGATACCTTTAGATCCAACGGTACATGGTCAACCTTGTCAACAACCAAATCGAGATCTTCCTGTGTAAATGGTCACAAACTCCAACTCCAACCACGAGGCTGGAGCGTTACTTGTCATGTTCGAAAACAAATAATATATTGGAAAATTTGGGCGTTAATATGATGATTAAGTTGTTGGGAATGGACAAAAGCAAAAAAGAAACCATCGTGTCGGTTCTGTTTAAGAACCTGCTGCAGAACTTTTCAGCTCTCACCTGATCTCCGGGTTGATTCTTCTTGGATATATACGTTTATGACTTCATGTTACACGTATGTATTTAGTAGTACTATTCTATCTGCATGAAACAAACACAGGAGTCCAGAAGAAAATTGTTAAAGATGATATGAGATAGACAAATTAAATAACCTTTCTCCTTGTTGGCCTTTTTAATCTAAGCAAAAGTTCTGAAGAGGTGAAAAAGCACTGAGATATTGGCACGGCTCAATCAAACGGATACATCATAAACCATCTAGACAAAGCACCCAAAGTCTGCTTTGAAATGCGTTTGATTAGTGTCTGAGTGAACCAGGCCAATATCACAATCACTATTTCACAACATAAAATTTTCAGAGTCAAACCATTTCCCATCTGGGTTCTATCTTGTTGTGGGAACAAGACATGGATTCCATCAAAAGAAACAAACTTTTGACGAGAATCAAACAGGAAAGTTGAAAATCACAAGGAGAAGAGAATAGAGAGTGTTGAGAGAGGAAGAGAAAAGTATTGAAAGAGGCTAGCTAACAGAGATGTGAGGGGAGACGGGAATGTCTGGGGTAGGATTTAAGAGGGCAAGAGGGCCTGCGTGAGCATTTAAAACCGCGACTACCAAAGCAGAAAGCCGGTCCACTGCATTTAAATCCATTATTCTCCTTTCCCATCAATTTTTCTCTTTCTTTCTTCCTCTCCAAACATCATTAAAGGCACTTCCCAGAACGTTACAGCCCTCCTATGAAAACCTAGGGGGTACGAACTTCAATCTTAACGTAAAACCCTAAAGAGCCCAGAAGAGCCAAGACCATTTTCAAGCAAATATTAGGTCAAGGCATGGGCAAGAGTGAGAATACAAGCAAAATGAGGAGCTCGTGGATGACGAGAAAAGAGAGGATGGGACTAGGAAAAACAGAGAGATAGCCCATGATCAATTGGTCTTAACTGAAACAAAAACAATTAATGAAGGGAATCTCTCTGTGTGGACGAGCAGACCGGATCATTAATAGGCAACGTACACGGGGTGACTACTTTTAGAATTTTTAACCCTAAAGGTTTCTGTTTGTTAAAGTGTTGACTTATTTGACACTTGATGGACAAAGTCGATGGTTGTTTTTGGACTCTAGCGTACTGTTTTGCTTAGTAGTTAGTACAGCAAAGCCAAGTTTTGTGTTGGGAATTTTATGTTGTTTATGGAAATTCCTGGAACTAAGCCTTCGAGAGTGTTGAATTACCCATCATTGCAAACTTTTCTGTAATAACCCATAATCAGACAGTTGCTGGAAAGAGAATGGACAAGATTTCATCATTTGGATACAAGTTCAAAACCCCATAAGTTTGGTTTTACCTAAACTTATAAGTACATGCACAAAGTAGGTAAAGGCAAAGGAACATGGAGATTGTTCCTGTTCAATTAGTGTACTCGTTTAAACCGAGTCACGTTAAAGGAGGATATCATCCCAGTAATGAGAAGCATTATTATTTGGAGAGTGCTTAACGATATTGAAGGTACTTGTTTATAGACATGACTGTCAAGTATCAAGCATCTTCCTGTAGAGAGAGTTTTAGTCAACAATGACCAAAAGTTGCTGATCATCTAGTCATAACTGCTCTGAGCTTTGTCATGAAGGCTCAAAATATCGCATTTGGTAGCTGACACTAAAACACCATATTAATTCGTATAGTTTGACTACTGACCACTTTTAGGTCGACTTAGCTATTCCATGGAGCCCTGCCTTTAAGAATGTCTACCCAAGACTGTTGTAAACTTGGAACCCTTAATACTGCATGCACCTTATTTTTTTATGAAAAAGGTTTGGCACTCACCAACTTAGTAACCTTTATAAAATTATTTTTATGTATTAACAAGTAATTAGTCAATATTACTTGTAATGATCGCAATAATTACTAAGATGATAATCATGTAATTGGATTTTTTTTATAAGCCAGCTTCTTACAACATCAAAAAGATCTTTGATTCAATTGTCTGTCTTTATAGCAGAATTGTGGAGTTTGAATCTCTTTTTAAGAAAATTTGGAACACACAGTACATACGAGGAAAACATAAATGTATTTCTTTCTTCTAGGCATTGTGGCGAATTGCTGAGTCTTTGATACAACAACTTCGTACCATATCCACCTTCACCATATTTCCTTTGTCATGTTTATGTGGCTACTTCTTATCTATTTCCCTTTGATTTTCAATTTACAAGCTCCTCACGTCATCAAAACCTTGCACTACAAGTGCACCATAAGTAATATTTGCTTCAAAGATGAACAACTTATTCCACCTATATCTAACGATGCAATACTCAAGCTCATATAAGAATGCAAGCAAATATCAAACCCTTCGCAGCTTCATTGAAATCGAGGCTACTTGACAAGAAGAATTGACCAATAGCATCAAGAAACGTAGACAAGAACAAGTTCAGGAAAGGTCTGGATCTAACCATGTATACAGAGCCGTGACACAGTGGACCAAGCCAAACTTGGAAGGTAGGTGAATTTATATATGGGATAAAGTGCCAAACAATACGAAATAAGCATAAATTTATATATAGAGAATTTTACGCGCTAGAGTCGCAATTTGTCATGTATAGAAATAATAGCATGGAGAAAGAGACAATAGATAACAAACGAAACAAGTGGTTGACGTTAAGAAATGGTTCAGTTTCATTCTTTTGGTTCTTCTTTCTCTTAATGAGACACACAGATAAATAGGGAGTGCATTAACAATATACAAGTCAGTAGGGTTGTGGTTGTTTTTCATTGTGAACGTATAACACTTATTCGGGTACGAATTTAAATAGAAAATCCTTTCTGGGTTAGGCGAGATACAGCCCTGGGGTTCGTTCCGGTACACTTTGCTATAAAAGGTTCCAATCTTTTCTCCTTTTTCTTGGCAATTACGATTGTTGGTTGTTCTTTCAGATGGTTTAGAGATTGGTGATATTGATGGGTCACTGGCCTTGCATATCTCGGCGAGCCAAGGAGAGGAGAGCTTGGGATCATGGGGCTAACAACAAGGTTTCGAGGAGGCATAGTTGCATGTCTATGATGAAGGAGCAACGATCAAGGTTCTATATTGCTAGGAGATGTGTGGTGATGCTAATTTTTTGGCGCAAGTACGGCAAGTATTGACCCATTTCTCTGTGTGTGATCTCACCTTAATTGGCATATTTTCTCATGTTAAACTCTGGTTGGCGCAACTTTGTACAGTTTTTGAGTTTGTGGTACTCTTGTAATATATTTTAGAGCAGAGAAGAATTCAGGCTTACTCGATCCTGTTGTGTTATTGGTGCTTTCGGTTCATATATATGTATTGAATATCTTTATGTTTGTGTTGGGATATCAACCAATCTTTCTCTTTCAATCTCTAGACGCGGATTAATCCGAATTCATCTCATGTTCTTGTTTCTTCCTTTTTCTTTTGGATTTTATATGCTCATGTTGATAGGATTTGTTTTTGGTCCATTATAATTCAATTAAAATGGTTTGTTGTCACTTATTACACTAGAAAAATATTAATGTGTGAACGTCTTGTATTGTTGTCTTCTATATGGTTGTAAGAAGAATTATGTCTGAAACAAATCCAAAACCCTAACTTTTATCTGTTTCTTAAGAGTTGGTTGAATATAATAAGCAATAAACAGATTAAAAGTTGTCCACGCTCGTATCTTTTCCTTAGCTCCAAATTATTGTCTCTTTCCTCCAGCTTTTTAGTTTAAGAGTTTTAAGCTTCTTAATTATATCTAAACTACAAATGGTGCAATTTAATTAAGAAGGAGAAGCACGTTTAACAATCAAATAAAGAAGTTGGTAAGGATTTCTGTATGCAACTTAAATTACGCAGAGTCAGCTGTTGCGGTAGGTCCATGACATACATATTTTGTCTTCTTTTATGTTTTTGTTTTGCCTTTTGTGTTGCCCTTGCATTCAATGGTCAAAGATATACGCGTTTTAGAGCCATGCATTGCAAGACAGCTAATAATAAAAATAAGGTAAAAAATATTCATTTAATTATGTGAAGAATCGTTGGTCTATATATATATATATTCTTATGTATTCCGATTAAGAACAATATGCTTTGTTGTTAATTAATAATTGGTATTAATATAAATAATTGAGTTGGAAATGTTTTTAAAATTAAGAGAAGACCAGCCTGCTAATAGGTGGAAACAGGAAGTTCTTTTCTTGTAAACTAACAAAATTTGAAGAAGAAAACGTAATGAGAAGTTGAGAAACGATGTGTTCAAGAATGGCATCTCCTTCTGAACAAAACTCTCAACAGCTCTTTGCATGAGAAAAGGTTTTTTTTTTTTTTTTTATTGTACGAAATTCAATTATTTATTTATTTTCCTGGTTGGCTTCCGTCATCCATGGCTATTTGGTGTTTAGATAAGCAGGGAGAAATGTCTTCTTCATTATTTTTTTAAAACTCAATAACAAAGGAATGAGTAGTGACAGTTTCTAAGAATTCACTTCTTTCTATGAGTAGAACTAATTATTATGCATGATTAAACTTTTTCAACACCCTTTACAGATTAACCTTTTTTTTTAAAATAAAGATAATATATTTTTGCTCACTTACGGTATTTTACTTTACACAAAATTTTCTTTTTTTTGGGACTAAAATTCAAAATTAAGGCTAAACCCTTTTTGCACTTGTATGGTTGAGGCAATTTCTATTGGATGGCTAAGCAGTATAGTGTCTACCATTGGAATTATCATCAGCAAATTCAAATTTAAAACATTAACAAAATATATGTATGTATCACATAAGATAAGAGTAAACATTTACTGATCAAAATTTTGAGTTTGCATGTATTTTGATTGTATTGTTATCGTGCTTCTTAAAGTTGGGACATTTATGATGATCCAGTGCAAAAGTAGTTTATTTTAATTTGAGAATAGAAAATACAATAAATCTATTCTAACATTTGAAAAAAACCTTAAAAAGAAGTTAAATTTATTGATAAAAATAATTCAAATAAAGAAAATTAACAAGTTCTATCATCTTACAACTATTTATAACAAAAAAACACTCTAACATAAAGTTTACTAAAAATAAAACTCTAAAACATGAATTTTATCTTAAATAAAACTCTAAAGTATGTAGTTTATTTGAAATAGGATTGTAGTATTTTTGAACATGAATTCTTAGTTGTTTTACATGGATTTGTATGTTTTAATACCTCAACAATCACCTCAACTTGCAAAGAATTCTACCTTAAGTTATGATCAGAATATTCAAGCTTACAATTAGGCAAATAAAGTAAAATATCATCAGTATTGAATGCAGGGTTGATGTTACTCATCCACAATGACAATTGAACAACATAACCATTATTGTTGATCTTTCTTGTAATCTTGATTGGTCTATATTTCCTTAACTTCAATTTATGATATCCCCTAATAATTATATTCTTGCTTAAAAATACCATAATCTCGTCTCCAACTTCAATCACTTGAACTCTTCTACATTAGTCAACATTCACCGTGTATTTTATATTGTCTTTTTCAGGCTTCTCTTTCACCTCCACTTTTTTTTTGGCTCTTTGGCTAACTTTTTAACACTCACTTACAGGAGTCACAATGCTACTGAAGTTTTTGATGAACCTCTTACAAAATGTTGCTAACTCACGAGAACTTCTCATATGCTTAATATTCTTAGGTGTAGGATGTTCCCTAATAGCTTTTATTTTATTTTCATCCACCCTAACAATATTTTTTCAAATAATTTACCTAATAATTAAAAAAATTTAGTCATAAGTATGTGTTTTTTAAAATTAGCATGAAATTTGTTATTTCTTAATATCTTAAAACCTTTTTTTAAGATACTTAAGGTGCTTATCAACATATTTGCTATAGATAAGAAGGCCACCCAAATAAATCACAACATATTCACCAACTAAAGGTCGTAGCACTTGGTTTATAAGGCATATAAAGATACTTGGTGATTGTTAACCCAAATAGAATAACTAACTGTTCATATAATTCATCCCTTATCTTGAATGCATTTTTCATTCATCTTTAGGCCTTATCCTTATTTGGTGATAGCTGCTTCTAAAATCAATTTTAGAGTAAATAAATGCTCCACTTAATTGATTTCACATATAATCTAACCTTGGGATAGGAAACTTGTACCTAATAATAATTTTGTCGATTGCCCTACTATCAACACACATTCTCTAACCACCATCTTTATTTGGAGTAAGGAAAGCAAGAACATCCAACAAAATCATGCTCTCCCTAATATGATGATTCTTAGTTAATTCTTTTACCTTCTTCTTTAATATCTCATTTTCTTTTTGATTCATGCGTTAGTGAGGTAGATTAGATAAACTAGTTCTATAAACAAGGTCAATATGGTGTTGGATATTATTGGGTAAATCATCAAGAATTACATCCATAAACTCCTAAAAAAAAGTTGGATTTCGAAAAAAATTTCATCTTTCTTATTTTCTCTCTCCTCTTCCCCTTTTATAATTAGTAATCACACCTCTCTTATTTATTTTATCTCACTCATAAATTTTCTATTATTATTTACTTGTAGTAAAGGTCTTTTACTCTCTTTGTTGAGTTTCACACTCTTTTAAACACTTATAGGAACTAAGGTATATTTCACCCCATATTTTATAATTGGTAAATATTTTTCCTACTTGAATGCATTACATAAACATCATATTTCCATGGTTTACCCAAAAGTGTTTGACACGTATCTATATCAACAAAACCGCAATTATGATTTTCGTAATATTTACCAATTGAAAATGACACCTTATAACATTCATTGACAAAGATTTCTTTAACTTCCTTGATCCATCCAATAAGGTTAGGCTGTGGCTCTGTAGTTAACTTCAATTAATTCACCATTGCTTTACTTATAATATTTTTTGGCATCCACCATCAATAATCAATTCACAGAAGTTTCATTATACCATACACATTGTGCAAAAAGATTGTCTTTGCAAATTGTTGTTCTCCTTGCAGGATATCATTAACCTTCTAATAACCCCACAAAGGCATCATCATCTTCTTCCCCTTTTTGCTTCCAATTATCTCCTTCGAGTGTAGGTATTTCCTCCTCATCATCTTCATATTACTCCACCATATTAATCATTTTCCTTTTTAAGCATTCATTAGATTTATGGCTAGTTTATAGCATCTATAATACTTAGGAGGGATGGATTTGACATAAGGATTTGTGGATTTAAAGACCATAGGTGTTGGCCCCTGAAATTTTTTTTTTAATTTGATTAAGCATGATTTGATGAATTTTGAGGTCTTGATAGATTAATTTGTATGGGACCTTAATTGACATGTTAATGTTAATAAGGTTAAATGGATTAGGTGATTTAAATTGAAGTGTTAGAAGGAATAAGTTGCATTAAGGGCATTTTGGGCATGTCACTTAAGCATTTAAGTTCCTAGGCTAATAAGTAAGGGCAATTTGGACTTTTTAGCATTAGTGATAGTATAAAAGGGAAGAAATAAGGCTTAGCTTGCAAAGGAAGAGAGGGAAAACGAAAATTGAGAGAGGAAAAGAGAGAGAGGGTCGTAGGTGGAGAGAAGGAAGGAGAAAGAGAAGAGCAAGCTAAGGTCTTCCATTTTCTTGGAGTTCAAGAGGGTTTCAGGGGAAGAACCAAGAAGGAAAGAGCTAGAAGAAGGTTCAAGTTCCATTTGAACCAAGAAACCCCTTAGTTGGGTGAATATTTAAGGTAAGGGTTTTTCAATGTTTTGAAATTTTGAGGTGATTTTGGGTTTAGATAGCTTAGAAATGTATGAGTTTAATTTTTCTAAAGTCAATTTTAGTGATTAGGTTTTATGGGTTGTTCAATTTGGAATTTCTATTGAATGAAATTTTTGTGGCTATTGTTAAAGGAAATCAAAGAAGGGAAGTAGAGCAAGGGGAGAGACATTTTGAACAAGGTCTACAAGCAAGGAATCAAGGTGGGTGACATTTTTATATTTGAGTTAATAGGCTATTAAATATTCTTCCATA
>JANIJH010000225.1:16475208-16488471 GCA_024520975.1 Erythroxylum areolatum | reverse complement strand
TTCTCCAAGCTCTCCAAGAATAAGGTAAGAGCTAGCACTCTCTCCCTTGTTCTAGCTATTCCCGGGTCAAAGGGTTTTCCCCAGTTAGGTTCTCCGATCTCTGCGTGGATAACCGTTAGAGACAATCTCTTTTGGTCGTTATGGTTTGACATCGTTGTATAGACACATGGATCCTGGCTTTCGGGAAGGTCCCGGAACAAAAAATTTTTGTTTTCCGCACCGTGAGCATGTGATGCACACACCAGGATTTTCCTACAGTCTTAGCACCGAACCTCTATAAAAACAGTGTTTGCCTTTCTTCCCTATACTCTTTATTTAATTCATTTGATTGTTTTGTGTGCATTAATTCCGTGTTTTTGTGTAGAACTTTACGAAAAAGTTCCATCGATCTATTCAACCCCCCTTCTAGATCGTTTTCAAAATAGATTGAATTAATGCCTTAAAAGCGGAGAAAAGGAAATGCATAATTGTTCTTCATTCTAATACCTAACCACTTCGTGCTTCGATTATATACACATTATCTATTAATGACTATAAACATGGCCTTATGGTGCTAGTGAAAATTATTTATTTATTATATTTGATTAGCAATATCCTTTATAAATAGTTTGGAGAAAACAATATCCTTGAAAATGGAAGATGTAAAGAGGTTTAAGCTATTTAAATGTGTTAAAAAATTAATAACAAAAATTTGGATGTTAAAGAAACCAAGACTTTTTCTTATACTGATACAATCTAAATTATATTTGGATTTATAAAACTTAATTATACTTATCCAATTAAAAAAATTTCTTTCGAACTATATTACACTCCTATTCATACAATTCCATATTAAAATAAAAATTCAGAATCCAATAACTATAAGAGGGGGACATAAATTTTATTTTCTTCCATAAAGCTATTTTATTTAAAAGAAATGCTAATGGAATAATCAATCTTGTTGAGGGCAATGGAGGGGATTTGGGAATAATAAGAACTGAAATAAGAGGTTTATAACTATTTAAAATTTTTTAAGGATCATTCTCTAATTGTTGATCTATATAGGTACACAATTTTTTTCTTTCTAAAATAATTGTTGATGAATAAGCACATTTCTTCACCAAGCCATTCCCTTATATAGATATTAAAGAGGCTTTTTTTAGCTTTATTTATAATAAAACACCTGGTCTAGATAGACTTAATGCTTATTTCTTTAAGAAATTTTGAAGTTTGCTAAGGAATTGGGTGAATAAGGTCATATTTAAATTATTTAGCAAAAGGAGAATGTTAAGACAGTTAAATAAAACTCACATAAGTTTAATCCCTAATGTCCCTTACCCAATTCATTAAAAGAATACATATTTATATCTTGCTATAACCACTTGAGTAGAACATTTCCAATTTAATATCTTCGAGGTTAAGGATTGTGTTAGGATCCATCGTCAACTCATCACAAGGTGCCTACATTAAGGGAAGGATTATAGAAGATAATATTCTTCTGGCTTATCAATTAGATGATGGATAAAGTCAAAAGATTAATCAATATTATAGAAACTTTATCAATAGCTTTATCATCGACTTATTGGAAGTTTTGGGAATCTTATAGAAACTCACCAACTAAATTGAGCAATGTATAACAACCACTTCATTTAATATTTTGGTAAATGAGGAATCAACTCTGGTTATTAAATGTGGAAGAGGGCTGAGATAAAGAGGCCCTTTTTACCATATCTATTCTCTATATGCATTAGGATGTTAATTAGGCTAACAGACCATAATATCAAGAAAGAGCCTATATTCATCTTTTATAATAAATGTAGGGAGTTAATGATATTTAATCTCTCTTTCAATGATGAGTTTACTTGTATTTTGTGAGTCTAATGTAAATTCAATTAATATTGTAATGAATTGCCTACACCTCTTCAACAATTTATTAGGTTTCTTAATTAACACGGATAAGAGCCACATGCTTAGCTCTATGTTGGTTGATTGATAAACATTTTGGGTCTTTCTAGGCTTTGACTTACTAATTAAAGATCTCCCTTTCACATACTTAGGTGTACCAATTAAAACTAAAAGACCCTCCTTTGAGGACTATCATGATCTGTTTGATTCTTCTAAAAGAGAATTGGTCATTGGTACAATAAAAGTATGTCTTTTACTTATAGATTGCAACTTATAGCGTGTCTACAATAAATGCAGCTATAGTATTGCTCAGAAGTGTTAAGATAACCTAAAGAAATGTTGTTATATTCACCTTCATTAAAATGCCTATAGAAGTAGCTCTGCCATCTTCTCTCGATGTTATTTTCATCTATGAACACTCATCTTGCTTCATCCTTTATACAACAAACTTAATCCTTGTCCCTAATTTTCCATTCCCTCGCTTTTTCTAACTTGAAAATATCTTTTTCTCCATCCCTAGTTTCTAATTTTTTTTTATATGTTCTCATAGGCTCTACTTTTGGCTTTAAAGACTATCTTCTTTTCCTCTTTATTTGCTAGCTTATAACTCTCTCTAAGTGTTATGCTATCTTCATCTGTGTTACTATCCAATAAAGGTTTATAAACAAGCTTCTTGATCTTTACCTTATCTTGAATGTCTTTACTCTACCTCCAAAACTTCTTCTTACTACCCCTAGGCCCTTTAAAAACTCCTAAGATCTCCTTAACTGCACTCTTTAAAAGTGCTACTACCTCCTTCCACATTCAGTTAGCATCTCTTTCCAGTTTCCATGCTTCCGCATACAATAATCTATCACTAAGTTGTTCCACAGTGTCTCTTCTTAGATTCGACCATCTAACTCCAATATACCTCCAAAAGCTTTCTCTTCTTTCTCCAATGCATAATTATAAAATCTAGATCCAATAATCTATATTAAGTTAATAAGCATGCATTAGGTAACACCTTATAGTATTTACAACTGAGACGATCACTTCATCAATCTTATTCTTTGCGGTTCTACTACTAAAAGTTACTAGGGCTTCTTTTTCTTATTAAAGAATGAGTTGGCTACTACCAAATCAAACACTATCATAATGTCCAACAGAGCGACCCATTGTTATTTTTATCTCCATACTAGAAACCCTATGGGCACAAAAATACCCATATGAGGTTCCTTTATAGTCTCATCCTAAAATAATTTTGCTCATTAGGGGGAATCTGCTTAATCACTTCATCTAACAGTTCCTAGAATTGACGCTTAAGTTGTTCCCTAACCTTATTTCGAGCACATAAGCACACACCATATTGAAAACAACATCTTTCACCACAATATTTAAGGACAAAATCTACCATTATTCCTCTTTATACCCCCCTCCCCAAGTGATGTTTGATTTCCTTGATAACTATGATATGTACACCATTCCATTTCCTTAAACACCATGAATATTAATGTTTGAACCTATTAATCCTTTTTACTTTAACCACTTTCTACATTACCTCCTGACTGCATATTATATAGATTTTATATTGATCTAAATTCTCTAGTAATTCCAATAACTTCTCCGTAAGAGTCTTAATGTTCCAGGAACTTATCCGCAAACTATCAACATCTTCTCTCCTCTTAGCCCCAAAACTTACTGAAGGACTAATCTTATCACTATCATAAGAAGTCAAAGCAGTCACTCCTACCCTAACAAGGACTGGAGCTTAAAAAAAGTTCGATCAAAGAGATAAACTAGTAGTAAGCTCTAAAAAAGGAACTACTAAAGTTATCAAAATTAGAAATCAAATAAGTTATACTAACAACAACCCTAGGAAATAAATAGCAACAATAATAACAACCCTAGGAAATAAATAAAAAATAGTAAAAAAGAAGAAAGAAAGTGATAAAAGGAAATAAAAATGATAGAGAATATTAAAATCAAGATTAACAACAAAGCAATCAACGAGGTAAATATACTAATTAGGAAGAAGAAAAAAATCCTAATCAATATATAAGCCACAATTAATTGAACAAAAACTATAACTGTAACCCATAAAAATAGTCACACTGCCCAAATTTTGAAATCTTTTTATTTTTTGTTGAAAAAATCCATTAACAACAAACCTCTAATCAACAATATTAAAAAAGCAGAATATTAAACAAAAGAGAAAGCACATGTCAAATGTGGAGTTGGAATAAGAAAAAAGTAAAATAGATCATAAAAAACACTAAAAAATAAATGAAGTTAAATGAAGATGAAGATGAAAACTAAAAGGGAAAGCAACTAATCGCTACAATAAATAACAAAACAAGACTTCTTTGAAATGTACTAAATATAAAGCTCAATAAAACAAATAGGAACCTGGAAATCACTTACAAGCCAATACTAGATTGGTGTGAATGCCTAAGAAAGCTCATTTGAAATCCCTTGATGTAGTTAGCCAACATCTATAACAACAATTACCACCCAAGTTGCCACAATCCCACTTGTCATTGATTGAAGCATAGACTTGTTGGCCTCCTTTAATTTACTTCTATTAAAAATTAAACCCAAGTAAATTGAAAACACCTAGCTCTATTTCAATAAGAAGAAGTGATCTATACTCCTTTAATTGGAACCAAAAACACCCAACTTCTGCCAAAATACATCGTCTTAAATTAGAATACCTTTCTAATTTGACCATTTTCAACTTAGAGTTAAACTTAATAGCAATAACTTTAATGGATTTTGAAATTAGGGTTTGAGAAATAGAGCCTGAATTTGAGTGAATTAGGGTGTGATTTATAGTAGGGAAAAGAAATATAAGGGATTAGAGGGATGATTTAAGGAGTTAGGTGGTGACTTTAAGGGAAAGGAGTCACATAAGTATCCCAAATTTGAAAACATGCTTCATGTTGCTCCTAGATCAATGGATTAAAATAATTTGACTAATGAGAAAATCACTCTAAGAATCAAAGACAACATAATACCTTTGTAAAAATAAATTGAAATGAAAAATTATAGTGTAACAACAAAGAAAAACTATCTTATGCTACAAATTAAATTTAAGAACTTATATTATTCAAGTGCAACTATACAATGGTTGTATAGATGAAATTTAATCTCTATGTAATCATACTATTATGTGGATAATGATTGGGAAGCAAATTGCTATAGGCGTCACAGCTACATCAACTTAACATAAGTTATCATAACCTATTTAAAATGGCATTAGATGTACTGTTTATTTAACATGGAGGGAAAGAGAATGAAAGACTCTTCAAGAACTCAAATCATGACTTATAGAGTTTTTGTCACAACGCATTGTTGTAGATTAGAGAAACACTTGTGGCTAATAAAGATACCTTAGATGCACAAAAAGCCTAGTTGTGAACTATAACTTAGCACAAATCTAGATGGAAGTAGCAAAAAGGGACATAAGGAGCTAAATTGAAGAAAAACAAAGCTATTAGAGGAAGTATAATTAGACCAACTATAACTCATTAGCTAGAGCACTACGATGAGATGCCATTGAAGACTAAAGCGTGTTTCCCACACAAGCTAAATTCTATATAATGTCTATCTTGATTTTGACATCTTAAATCAGTACTAGTAAGGCTTTGTTTGGTTGATTATCTTTATTCTAGTTAATTAGCAACTCTTGTAATAATTAAGGCCTTGCAACTCCTTTGAAGATTATTCAATATGTTTTTTAACTTTTATAAAAATATAAGAGATATGTGATCAATCTTTAAAATTAATATGAATTTAAAAGAATTAAATAAAATATATAACTCTAATAACAATATATCTTATTAAAAAGATCAAAATGCAACTTTCATAAACTATATAACACTAGGAATCAAGATAACTTAAATAAAAAATATAAAACTCCATTAAATAATAAACTTAACTAACAGTCTTGAGTTTAATGTTTTCTATGATATATATATAAATATAATATTTTAATTCCTTCATCATAATTTTTTTCTCTAAATTCACTATAAATTCATATATCATCGTTAGTGGGTATCTAGCAAAAAGATGACATAACTTTTATTTCAACCATTCAAATACTCTTTATTTTCTATTTTTATTCCTTTGATTTCTCTTTACAATCCATATCTAATAATTAGATTTTTTTTAGACTTATTGAAAGCCATAGTTTTTTTTTAATCCTTGACTCTATTTATCAACAATGAAAATAAAGTGGAAGTTAATGATGCTCAAGATAAAAAGTTCAAAATGAAAGAGTTCTTTTCCAATTTAATTTATTGATCATTTTCTTCTATTCATTGTCAAATTTAGCTCTATTAAGTGTATTGTGAAAGGATCAACAAAAAGTAGCACTTTATTTATTAGACATTATTGGTACCGAGATGGAATCTGAGAGGAGAGGGGGTGAATTGTGTATAATAACTTATTTATCTATAAACTATTAAATGAATTATCTATTCTAATGAAAAATGAAAACTTCGTATATGATAATACCTAAGCAATCATAATAATAATAAATAAAAAGAATATGAACAGAGAGACAAAATTGATTAATAGTAGTTTAGTCAAACAATTCTTGACATATATCCACTCCTTAAGCTTTACTTGAAAATTTACTATCCGCTTCCTTTAATAGGTGAAGAGCAACCCTTTAGACAATATATTTTTTTCACAAGTAATAAGGAATCCTTACAATCATCTTGCTTTAATATAACTGAAGGGTTATACTTTATAAATCTTATTTAAGGTCAAAAAGGACTCTAAAAAGTAAATCCCAAGTAATTTCCTAACGTGCAATAGTTTTACAACTTAAAACTTCCTTCTCTTTCTCGAACAAATAAATAAAGAATTAATATGTGTTATGTAATGCACACATACACTCTCTAACCTTTTAAGGCTCTTAACAACTCTTTAGTATGCCTAACTAACATCCCACAACTCATATATTGTCTATTTGTAATCAAGACATTCTAAAATATTTGTTAACAATAAATTTAGCTATCATAATGGCAATTAATAATGGCATTGGTGGACTATCAATATGTCATATTGGTCGAACAATATATTGGCTAACATTAATACAAACTTACAATAGTTTATTAACTTTTAAATCATATTAGTTGATCATACAGAGATAATGGTTGACTAATGTGTCAACAAATGTACTAACAAACTCATGATAAACCTTTTTTTTCTTTCTTTAAAGAGGTATTGATCGAACAATGTTCCTAAAAGCTAATATTGGTTGAACACCGACTTAAATTGGTTAAAAAATGCATAAGAAGATAAAAATTTCAAAATTGTCAAGTTTTTTCAAGGAAAAAAATCACTCTTTTCTCTTTTGACAAAAACTCAATTCAAAACCATTTCTAAAGTTTCTAAAATTATCTTTAAATATCAAAACAAAATTTCTCTTAGTTATGAATATGCATTGTGTTTTATATATGCTGTAATTGAGCTCTCAATTTATTGAAATGAATAAGATAAGGATATGAGAAGGATTGTAATAATTTGTTTAACTTTTGATGTACCTAATCCCTCCTTATTCTTGGTTCTTCACTTGAATTTGAATTAAATCACTTATTAATATAGAAATCAGGTATAATATGTAAAATACACAAGAAGGGAGGTTGAATTGTGCAATCTTTTTGAAAATATTAATCTTTTGAGATTTTTTGAATTTCTTTACGAAAATTCAAATGATTACTAAAACACTTTGCTAAAGTTGATAAGTAATGCAATCACAAGTAATATTATCTAGTCGTCTAACAATAAAAAAATTAAAAGATAAGGGTTAGAGAATAGACGCTGTGATTTTATACTGTTTCACCCTAAACCTTGGGCTATGTTCAGTTCTCAGAGTTTGTCTGAGATTCTACTATACTCTTCAACTTTACAAGTATTCTTTCTACACTTGCAGAGCCTCTTCAAGTCTCTCTCACAAAGTATTCTTTATCTGTTGTATTAGCCTCTCCAGGCTCTAGCCTTTCTTTCTCTCTCTAGGAAAGATATTTTTGAACTTCACGTTATAGATGTATTCATTCTCTTCTTTCTCACTTTGAATACAAATTTTTTCTAATGTAAAACTTTTATTTTAGTCTTCGACTCAAACTAGTATTTATAATCTAAGTCTCCAATTGTCTTTTAAAAAAATTGCTTCTTGAATCTTCTAGAAATCGTTATTAGTTGAGTCCTGTAACTAACTCCAACTAATTAACTGCCCGACGTTCTAGAATATCTTGCTTTTGTATCGTTTGGAATAATACTCCTTATGTTATTATGTTGCATCTGTTATTCCACTTCGTCTGTTGTTTCGCTTCATTTGTTATTTCTCTTCATCTGTTGTTGCGTTTCGTCTAGTGTTGCATTTCGTCTGGTGTTGCGCTTCGTCTTTGTTCTTTGGCTTTGTCTGTTGTTGTGCTTCGTCTGACGTTGACCATTCATCTTCTGAGTTGACTAAGTGTTACTTACGTTTTTCTGTACACTTAACAAACTCATCAAAACAGTTCATACGTTTCTAAGATTATTATTATTTGATTGTCATCAAAAAGTGAAGTCCTCTTGACTTAACAATCTCCCCTTTTTTGATGATAACAAATAATTATAATTTTAGAAGATAAAATGATATTCATAGACGAATAGACAAATAGTATTCAGACGAATAATAAACAAAGCAAAAATATAAGAAATGCATAAGAATTGCATAGAAGATATATACAATGCTTTCTATCTGCTTTTTTTCTTCTCTTCTCATTCTCCTATTTTTCTCCCCCTATTTGTTATTAATCAAAAAGATTGTTCATCGTAGATGCTTTAGAATTTCAGAAAATATACGTTGCATGTCAGTGTGGATCGTCTTGAGGTCTTGTTCAATAGTAACTCGTAGTAGTGCTACTTCCTCATGAAGATCACCTACTGAGTCAGCTAGTTCATCAACCTTAGTATGAATTTCCTCAATTTCTTTTGCTAAGGCTTCCTGAACTTCCTTCTGTTTGTGACTTGCTTTCATCCAATTTATGAAATGTGTCAAGAACTATAGATTAACAATAGGATCTTGTTATATTTCACTAAGTGGATGAAGGTTTTCAACAACAGATGGTTCTGAAGGTAAAACGTCTAACTCTATAATTTTGATTGAGGGTAGACTTAGGGTTTGTTTTCCTTCTGGGAGATCAAAATCATCAGGTCTAGGTAGTTTTAGAATTGGTTGCCCAAGAAGATGTAACACATCTTTGATTGAAGGTATGAAACCTAAAGGTTTGAAATGCATGATCAAATGCACAAAGGTTCCTAAGTTGAAATTGATACCTTCAACCGTGATACTTTTGTACTATCCCTCTTTCACTTTGCCAACTATCTTGAAGTTTTCATTTGTAGTTGGAACTTCAAATTAACTTCCTGATGCTTTTGAAATGTGATGTGAAATATAGATACCTCCAGGTTGAGCTGCATTACATACATCATCTATGTTCTTCACAGCTACTTGAATTTGCTCTTCTGTAAGATCATTTTTATTTCTCTCAGGAAACATCTTCTTTTTTCTTTTTTTCTTTGTTTCTCACAAGAGTTGAATGTTTTGGTTGTATATCTGGCACAATTTTATCGATGTTCTGCTCGTAATTGGATAGATTATATACCGATCCTTTAAAATCTTCAATGGATATGGTTCTGCCTTTTCATCTCGTAGAATACCATATAATCTTCGTTCTTCATGACTTAGAAGATGTATTGTCTGATCGTTAATAGATATAGGTTTGACTTGTACCTTGACAGACTTTTTCGAAGGTTCTCTGATAATAATTGAACTTTTGCTTTGAATAGGTACTGATTCTTCTATAATCTTCATTCTCAAATCCTTTTTGTTAATTGGTTGAGAAGAATTGTAAGGTTCTAATTGGTGTTCAACTTTCTCCACCTTCTGTTGAACATCAGATGAAGAAACCTTTTTTTTTACTGGGCTTCACCTTTTTTTTTCTGCTGGTTTAGAAGAAAGTTGTTGTTGAGGCTTCTTCCTCTCAAATACTAACTTCCTTTTTATTTCTATCTCTTCAGATGATTTTGCTTATTGACTTTGCAAAATAGAGACAATTGATCTAGTAGGCTACTTTTTTTTCTTTTGCTTTTCAGAATCTCCATCAAGAATCAAAGATTTCCGCTTCTTCTATTCTTGTTGTTGTAAGGTTAATAGTCTTGGTGACCTTCTTGACTGTTTGGATTTTTCTGACTGAAGTGCCTCTTCCTTTCTTTTCAATGACACTTGTTGCAATGATTGTTGAACCTAGCTTTCCTCTTTCTGTAGATTCGTTTTAGGTTTTATTGGTGCATCAGACGATTTCTCAGTCTTTTCTTCTATGGATGTTCTTCCTGTTTATCGAGCTTTTGTTTTTCTTACAGACGTACCACGTTCACTCCTACCCCGTCTTACTATAAGCTCCCCCTCAGATCTTGCTTTTGGTGTAAAACCCTGTGAATAGCAGTGGCATTAATAATACTCTTCACATCCATCTTTATCCTGTTACAAAGATTCCAGATTCTCTCAAAATCCTTGTCAACAGCATTCTATACAGTAAAGAGCTAGAATCTGCTTTTGA
This sequence comes from Erythroxylum areolatum, assembly GCA_024520975.1. Taxonomy (NCBI): domain Eukaryota; kingdom Viridiplantae; phylum Streptophyta; class Magnoliopsida; order Malpighiales; family Erythroxylaceae; genus Erythroxylum; species Erythroxylum areolatum. The sequence goes on along the minus strand of JANIJH010000225.1, from coordinate 16,477,996 downwards.
CTTCATCATGTACTTCAAAATCAAGTACGGAAGATTAATAGGTTGGTGATTCAGTAGGTGAAATAAACAATGTTCATCGTTCATTGTCATAATGTCCTTCGAGCCTAATCTTGGTGGAACACAGTGAAGAAGCAGTGAATGTAGAACCCTAGCCTTTGGAACAAGGGTTGAAGCCTTCTTAACTTCTAGATCACTACTTCCATAAAGTCGTCGATTAATGTGCATTCTATCTACACAACCTTGAGTAATCTATTTTGTATTGTTAAACAGCTTTACTCCAATACTAGGACATCCACTGACCCTCTTGATAGTATCTTATGTCACGATAACCGACAATTCATCTACCATTAATACTAAGGTGTCGTCTACCACCTTTGCATTTTTTCAAAGCTCATATATCTCATTCAAATAGACCTTTTCACTCATATATCTAAGAATGGGGGAGAGCCAAAAGGATCAATGGAAAACCAAACTGAACCCTACCTTATTGAAGACTAAGAGATGAAGAAAGAGGATGAAGAAAAGAATGCCAACCCTCCCTATTATTCACCAGTTCTTGGTATACCATGTGTGAACATCAAAAAATCTTTGGTAGATGTCCATGAAAAGAACCTTATCTTTCATATTAATGATGACCAAGTGACATTCAACATGAATAATGTATTAAAGAATCCAAAGGAGAGTAGCTCATTCAGGATAATTGATGTGTTCAAATCTTCTAAAGAACAAAAGGATAAAGACCAGATGACAATAAACATTAAGTTTGAAGAAGCTATGAAAGTCCCTATTCATGAAGCAGAAGAAACAGATGAGACGACGGTGATTAAGGAAGAAAGAGAGCAACTCACCTTCTTATAGGACAAACTGTTGGAATCGACTGAAGATTCAAGGAGTTTCGTTATTTCCATTTTATTGATAGTTTGTTAATGAAAAGGACGTTATTAAAATTGTTTAGTTTTCTCAACTTTATCAATATTCTCCTTCTGGTCATTTTGTAATTTGTAGCTTACTTACAGGCTACAAAATTGATGTTGAACGAAAAGGGTGAAAACAAGCCACTCATAATTGATTCTGACTAAGTTCCCCATGATACGAGGTCAAGCTAATGACCATAAAATTAGCATGTTTGGTAGTTAGCCTTAAATTGTGGCGTAGTTAGATTTGTTTTAAATTTCAAAACTAAGATCTTAATGATTTGGAATGTTTTGGCGTGCTAACTCTTTTACTCTTTTTAAAGTAATCATAAGATAAGGAAACAAGCTCGGCATCAAGTGCATTTAGTTTGTGCCTTTGACACATTACTACCTTAGTCACCATAATGGTTTCGTGTTCTAACCCTTTCTCTTTTCATTTTTATTAGCATTTTCTTCTTATTTTTTCATATTTTATATTTTATTCCCCCTTAGAGTGTTTATGTACCCTTTCACATTAAGGACAATGTGTTATTCAAGTGTAGGGAGGGTTGTGTGTTTTTATCTTGAGTGTGAATTTTGTATCTTGTATGATAGTTTGTTTATGTTGCATAATGTGGATTGTGTGAATGCGTCAATGGCTAGGACTTAACAGGATAGATTTAGCCTTAAACATAGTCTTTTAAGTTGCGAAAATTTATTAGCTTGTGAAATTAGTGACCTAAGTTACTTAGGGCTAAATATGTTGGTTAATTAGGATACGATCTTAGTCCATTCACCCTAGGAATTTTCCATACTCATTTATAATTTTAGGCCAATCAAATAAGTGGCATTATTAGTACATTTTCATGATAATGATTAGTTAAAGCAATAAGGTAGGCAAAATTTTGTGTGAAAAAACAAAGTTGTATAAATTTTAACTAAAACAACTATTTCGCTAGCATTCAAGTTATGAACAAAGCTAGTAGTCAATTGAGAATATGATGTAGCTAAGTAACCAGATCGACACTCATTACAAATATATACCTTTGTGTAAAAAGGTTATAATGACATTCTAACCAAGCAGCTTAATAACAACATAACTTAGTCGAGTAATCGAATGGACATTCATCAAAAATGTTTGTCTTCGTGTAAAAAACTAGGTTCATGTCCTTAAATAGAAATCAACAAAAAGAATCTTTTCAAATAAAAACCTATCAAAATTGTTAATAGCTTGATTTTTCATGAAAACCTACTGAGGAATAGCTACACTTTTGTTTTGACTGAATGATTATCAATGTATGTGTGCAAGTGATAAGAGTGAATAGACTCAATATTAAAATTATGATTAGTTGCATATTGAGTCCAAGGTGCTTAGACGTGGATTTCACATGTTAATAATTTAGAACAACTTGAATGATTGTGTTTAGAGTTGAATTATTTCGTGAATTTGAAGCCATATCCTCATTTGTTGCATTGTGTGTTTTGTGCTTTGGGTTGTTTTTTATTTTGTTTGCTTGAGGACAAGCAAATGTTTAAGTATGGGGATATTGATAGGTGTGAAATGTATCGTATTTTAGGGTATAATTTGATATGTGTTTAGCCGTTTATTCAATGATTTAGTATGTGTTTAGGGTATAATTGTGTTAGCTTGTGATTTATTTGTGTTTTAAGTGTTTTATGGGTTAGAACAATCCTTTGAGCTTAAATATGATATTTTTGAGATATCTTGAAGTATTTGTTAGTGTTTTAGTGTAGCACCCCCTTACCATAGGATATGTGCCGGGACGCCCGTGAGTCAATTCTGATACACACCTTATAATAAGGTTGCGCTACGAACCATCTCTAACACTCCATATGGCATCAAAATCATAAAGCATTAATATGAAATTCACTAA
>JANIJH010000225.1:16390800-16414551 GCA_024520975.1 Erythroxylum areolatum | reverse complement strand
GATTATAATTGGTTAGGTTTTGGATTGATTTGTATTAATTACTTTTCATTAATCTTTCTTTTAGTTTTATTTCAATTATTATTAAGTTGTTGATATTTTTAAATTAATTTTTTTTATCTTGTTTAGTGTAATGGGGCGTTCTATAGCTACTACCAAGACCACATAAAAAGACAATTCACCGATGGATGCTAAATCTGTTGAAAGCTTTGAAGTCGGTAATAAAAAAAAGAAGTGTGCGTGGATATTCTTCAAATACTCATAATTCAGGGGAGTCCTCTATTTTGTGCTTTATTTTTCTGATTATCTTTATTGAACTGTGAGTATCTTATAAATACATTAGGGATAATATATGATTTTGGTGTGGAGGGAGCATGTTTCCATTATAATAAACTTTGTGATTTGTTCTTAGACTAATGATATGTTGATTCATATATTAATTATTCCTCATGATAGCTTCAAAATTTTCGGATTGTTGTTCATGAGTAATTCTTAAGTTAGGATGCATTTTCGGTTTAAAATATAATGCATGAGAGAGACAAGCTTGATTAGTGTTTTCATTAAATTATTTCAAGTATCTCATTGGTTTTGTTGAATGAAAGTGTACAAGACTTGACGCATTTTTTGACACCTACGTGAGCTTTGAGCCTAAGATCATTCATCACATATGTGCTCATATATATCTTTTTCTTGTGTGTTATCAAACATAGCTTATCTATGCTAGAACTTGCTTTTGAATACTTGTTGAGACCACATTTTTTATGATTTTATGTATAAAGATGATAAGGGCACTTAAGATAATCATTTTTTGACCTAAACAAACCTACTCACTTTTTATCCGTAGAAAAACAATTTGAGCCTTAACCTTTATTTATTGCATAATAATCTTGTTACAAGTCGAATTTACCCGTTTTGCTGTTCACATCCTTAATAATTTTGAACCCCTAAATTGAAGAAATTGTATCGAGCTTATTTGCATAGGATTTTGATTATTTCCATGAAAAGTTAACTAGATGATTCAAGTTGCATTGTTTTGATTTTTTATAGAATGGAGAAAAATAAAAATAAAAGAAAAAAAGAAAATCTCCTCTTTGATATTTTTTGTTTAAGAAAAGAAAGAAAAAGAACAAAACAAGAGAAAAGAAAAAAGAAAAGACAAAGTGATTGAAAGAGATGTCATTTGAACCAACTGAAATTTGATTTAAGTTTCAACTTGTATGGATGAGTTTGTATGGTGCCTTTAATTTATTTAGCCAAAAAGCTCCTTTTATCATACACTACCTAAGCCACATTACAATCCTTATAAAGCCCCTTTGATTTATACATTAGGTTCATTTTGTTTAGTGGTGGAGATATGATTATTGAGCAAGCTTATGGAAACAAATCGCTATGTTTTGATCTGAGAGCTTAATGAACCCTAAACACCTTGAGCGTATAGAGTGAAATCCTTATGAGGGTGTCAAGTCTTGTTCATTTGGTTTTGTTGGAATTGATGAGATGTTATGTTTTAACAATGTGTCCTATGAACGGTTATTCTCTCGATTGTTATTTTATCTTAACCCTTAAATGTGGATTAGTTTTGGATATTTTTAGATGACATGAAAGGAGATGAGAGGTTGTTATGAAGATGATTAATGCATTGAATTGATGTATGCTTGAGGACAAGCATGAGTCCGGCATGGGGGAATTTTATAAGACCTTATCTTGACTAATTTTTTGACATTATCTCCTTTGTTTTGAATTTAATTTTTGTGCTTAAATGCTAAAATTAATGTTTGTTTTATTTTAGGAGATACAAAGTAGAGATTGCATCAAATTGGGAAGGCTAAGGATGATCACTTAAAGAGGTGGAGTTTAACTGGAAAACTTCTTCTTATCCTTATCATGTAGGAGTTTGATTTTGAATTCGTTTTAGATAGACATCTTTACAAGTTTGAATTAGATTAGGATTAGATTAGAAAACCCTATAAAAGAAACATTCCTCATAATTAAAAAAGGGTTCTCTTTTCTTATGCTTTTAGCAATTCTCGGTCTTTCTTCTATTTTTGTTATTGGAGCAAAATCCTGGTGTGGCTAAACTCATTCTTTTTGATTCAAGGGGATTCAATAATTTAATTGTAACCCTGTGAGGCTTTGTGTTTTAAAGTTTTATTCATGTTATCATTCAAGTATTTCTTATTTTGAGTTCTCATATTTCATGAATGATTGATATTCGATTAATCTGACAGCTTAATTTAATATTGATTATTCTATCGCTATCTAGGAATTCAGTGAACCGTAATTTTCATGAAAGATTGGTACAAGTAGTAAATAGTTTATTTATGAATTTCCACATTTAACTTATGATAAACAAGAAAACTAAATTGAATAGTTGCAGTTATCTAGATTATTTAATTTAGGGTTTAGTATTTTTCATGGAGCTTACTCCTATCATTTATTTGATATAGAATGCTATCAGACCCAATCAATAGATGATAAGTTTTGGTTTGGATGATAGGTTTGAACCAATTAATTTAAAAAATTTTGAGACTTATTATGGCTATCCTAATATGTTTCAAACTAACTGTTTGAATCGTGAAAATATTCTTTTTGAACCAATGATCAATGTTACAATTAGATGATATATTTCCCTTGAATTGGAGTTTGGTAATCCTGACTCTCTTATTTTTAAATTCAGTTGATTTAATTTGGTTTCATATTAAATTTATTTAATCAATTTCTTAATCAAAACCCCTCTTTTTATTTTATTACTTAAAATTAAGAAACTAGTGTTTAATTCTCTAGGGATTCGACCTATTGTCTTGACTACTATAAAAGTTTGGGGAATCAGAATTATTTTGGGAGCTTCGACAGCCTGAATGATATTGCATTAAGATGGCACTATCTTATCAAAATAAGCATAGGGAGAAACTATAAGCATCATTTCAAAGAATGATTTGTAAAATTTTCAATAGAAACTTTGTTCCAGATGTCACCAACAATTGTTTAAATAAAAAAGGTCTTTTGGGATTTTAGCATATTATATAAGTCTATACTCACAGTATCATGAACAAAAAGAGTTATTAATTCCCTTTATACATAGGTGGCTATTGGTTACCTTCCTTACTCAATATTTGTTTATTTAATGCAATCAAACCATTTTAAAGAACTTTCAATTATCTAAGTGTAAAGAAAGGAAAAACATCCAACCTTGAAATTCTAAACTTAATAATAATTTTTATCAAAATGAAAAGGTGGTCTAATCTATCATACATCAATAGAATGATCAAATCCTATCTCACTAGATCTACTATATTGATTCAACATTATGCTTTAGTGAACTATTCTTAAGATAAAAATCTCCTAATGTTATAAGAGTGTGTAATATTAGCCATTTTGGTGTACAAGATACCAAGTATTACAAATAATTCATTGATCGAGTATCTAATATTTACGATCTTGCACAAGATACAACCATTTATTTAAAGACTTAAGAGAAAATATAGCTTGAGCAAGATTAATATAAGCAGTTCAAAGTGAAGAGGACATTTTACTATAGTCAACAATAGATCTAGTAGTCACTTATATGTTTCGAATAATCTTACTAAGTTTATTTGATTCTTAGCTATTAGTTGGGAAAACTAACAAGAACTAATATCAAAACCATGAAAAATATTTATAAATAAAGTAAATAATAGTGATTAGGGAGTATAATGTTGAATGGTATAGCTCAAAATAGTAAAAGTTATTATTCCATGTCCTTTTTTATCGTACCTTTCTTTTTTACATGAAAAACAATTTTATTAGTCTAATGAGAATTTTTCTAAGGATAAATTAAGGGAAGTTAGTATTATAGGCATAATGAATCTTGATTTTAGGGAATATGTTTCATAAAAGGTGTAAGAATTGGTTGAAGTAGGCTTGACTCTCTAAAGTTTTCTCTAGCCATACATTTTATGTGTAAGACTTATTTTAATCAATGAATATGTACGAGAGAAAGTTTATTCAAAGGCTTTTGCTACAACACTTCCCTTAACACAACTTTAAAATAGCAATTGGTATCAAAGATTTTTTTATATTAAATGATATGTGAGTTAGAGGGAAGGTTTTTTAGAAGTGTTTGTGAGTGGAAGAGATTGACAAACATTGTAAGGGAGTAAAATAGTTTCAAGCCTCATTAAAACAAGTCTATTTTTTTAAGGTAAGGAATAATAAAGATGGGCTATTAAAATAAAGGCATACTTGAAAGCTTTCAACTTGTGTGATGTTATCGATTAAGGAGTGGAATATGTTCCAGCTAGAGCAAATGCCACCTTGAATGAGATTAGAAATATAAAGAATTGGTTTTTAAGAATCCTAAAGGCACTTGCCTTTATTATACATATCTAGAGGCTATTTTTATAAGATAATGACCTGTGAACCACAAAATGAAGCATAGAAAGATTTGAAAGAAGAGTTTGGAGGAAGTGAAATGGTAAGAATAGTTAACTCCTAACTCTAATAAGGGTGTTTTAAATGCTTAGAATAAAGAAAGGAAAAATTGTTAAGGATTATTCTATAAGGTTATTAAAGCCTGTAAATAAATATGCTTGTTTGGTGAATTTTCCATATATGTAATGAAAATTTCAATTAGCTCACTTGCAAGATTTGAAAATAAATCTCACCCATTAAAGAGTCAAGTGATCTTAAATCTATTTATGTCTGAGTTAATCAGAAAGTTATAAGCTAAAAGATTATAGATTAAATATTAGAGATAATGAAGTGGTAGAGGGAGCATTTCTAGATAAATTTAAATGAGATACAACAAAAAGATGTAAGTTGATATAATTAGAAAAAATAAGGTATCAACGCTTGAGGAAAAAAAACAAAAGGGGGATAGTTTCCACCATACAATATTTGTCAAAGAACTAATCGTCAAGAGAAGTAATGTTGGTATAAAGGCAAACCACAAATCCAATATAGATTTTGTAAAAACAATGCATACAAAAAATTATAGTCAAGAAAATAAAAGACAATAAAGAACACTCCAACAATAACAAAAATGACAACTAGCACATCAACAACTTTAAAAATGAACCAAAAAGGGGGAGAAAGTCTTTTTATGGTTTCAAGTGTATCAAAATTAGTCAATAGAGTCACTTGGTTTATAGACAATTATTTTGCTATTTGCATGTCAAATGATGTGCATCTATTTAGCACACTTAACAAATTAATCAGCGTAAAGGTTAAATTGGGGGAACAACAATATAGTTGAAGTACAAAGAAAGGGATATGTTATTATTCACATTAAATATGATATTGTTTAGGTCATTATCTAGGTAGTATTACACATATGCTTTTTAAAGGTTATTCTCTGCTATTTAAGGGAAGTTATTATAATATCTATGATCTTAATTATTGTTTGTTTATTAAAGTAAAAAATGATGGATGAAATTATTTATTTAAATTAGAAATTATAATTTAATAAGGTCAATTATGCTCGTATAGATCAATTAGACCTATGCCATAGGAGGTGTGGCCATTTTAACTGTATGACTTTGAGTTATATGTATGCTAAAGGTCTAATTTACATGAGATTTCAATTGAAAATAAAGTTAGTGGGTCTTGACAAATGGGGAATGAACATAGGCAAGCATTTCCTAGGATGCAACATAAAGAGCAAGAGAGAAACTTTAATTAGTCCATATTAATGTATACGGACTTATACAAACACCCTCTTTTAGCCAAAATATATATTATGTACTTTTTGTTGACAATTTATCAAGGATAACCTATGTGTATTTTATGAGCAGCAACTCTCTAGTCTTCTCAATATTTAAAAAATGTAAAGCCTTAGTTGAAAGACAAATTGGTTGTATATTCAAGGAACTTCATTTTTTTAAAAATGCACTGACTATTCTCAAAAAGTTCAAAACGGAGAGATGTAAGTTTATATCAACTCCGCTAGGGCATAATGAGATCTTAAGAGATAAAGGATGACAAAAGTATATCCATCTATTTATAAAAGCTTAATTGGCAACTTATTTTATGTGAGAGCAACTAAACTAGACCTTATATTTATAATTAGTCTTATATCCTAATTTATGCATGCTCATAATAAATTTTATCTTTGTGTTACTAAAAGAATTGAGATATATCAAGGAGATTGTAGATTATGAATTTGATTTAGAAAGGAGTAAGGAGTTTTGAAAGAGTTATTATAACAATAATGGACTAAAAGTGTTGAAGATATAAAAAGAAATTTAGGTTATGTTTTTTCACTTAGCTTAAGAATTTTCTTATGGAATTAGAAAAAAGGAAGTAGTGGCTCAGTTCTATATAAAAACAAAATATATCTCAACTACATAAATAATTGACCAAACAATAAGGTTGAGGAAATTTTAAATGATTTAGAGTAGAAATAAATAAATGTAACCATCATTATAGTGGACAGCAAATCAACAATATCTATAGCTAAAAAACTACTGCAACACGAGCATACTTAGTATGTAATTAGATGGGAGAAAAAGATAAAGAAGTTCGGCTTATTCAATGTAGGTCATAGGAGCAAGTTGCAGACATCATGACCAAGGTTGTTTCAAAAGGAAAATTTGAAGCTCCAATAGCGAAGTTGATAGTTTTTAAGAAAATTCTCAAAGAGAAATGTTAGTCTAAAAAGAATTTTCTAAATATATATTTGGTTATGAAATCTTTTTGTATGTTAAACACAAATTAAGGGGAAGTTATTATGATAGGTATAGTGAATTCTCAATTTTAAAAATATGTTTTATAAAGGTATAAAGTTTTATTGAAGTAGGCTTTTCGCTCAAAAGATTTTTCTAATCATACATATATATATATATATAACTTATTCTAATAAATGAACCTATATTGAAGAAATTTTATTCAAAAATTTTTGTTGTTGCTTATTCCTTAACAAAACTTAAAAATATGCAATTTGTTTCAATTTTCAATTATGCTATAAGGAATGACTAAAATTTCATATCACTAAATTACTAATTTTCTTAATATTACTATATTTTGTCTTTATAATAATATAGTTTATTATATTTTCATAATTCCCATAAAAATAATTAATGAGGACAGGATTTGTTCTTATAATTGATATTTTTAAAACAATTAATAGATATATAAATTAAGATAAAATTTAATAACATCTAATAATATTTTAAATTATTTATTCATGTTACAATTATTATTTATTAAATTGTTTGGACATTGTTGAATTCAACATCTAGTCAAGTATTTATCATCTTATCATCTCAATTAAATATTCCCATTTAGAATATTAAACATTAGTATTCTAAACTTGTAATGGTTCATAACTCTTCTCTAACAAAATGGCTGTTCACTATCACATCTATATTTCGACTCCAAAATTAAAGAATATAATATAGTTATAATGATTTTTTTCAATTTACTGGCAATAAAATGTAGATTGGTCAAATAATTAAGATATTGCTATAATAAGCAATTCATATTAGCTTAAACTAAGGATACTTTTTCCAATTGTTTGTTTGTATATTTTCCTTTCTCTCGTAATATAAATTATTTATTTTTTATGTCCAATCGACAATTTCCTCTTGTCCTTTTCTTTAGTCTTTGTAAGACATAAAAGATATTATGATCTCTTTACTTTATTAAATACAAAAAGTGTATGCATAAGAAAGTTAATCAAAAATTGAACAAAAGGGTGAAATTTTATGTAAATATATTTTGTATTGGTTTATACTCTACGATCAATTAATTGGTTATAGTTTAGAGATAATTCTTTAAAGACATTCTTTATCTTATACATATAAAGATATATATGATAAATTTTATGGGATAAATATACAATACAAATAAAATTATGATGAGATCATAATTATAAGATTCATATTGCATTTACGTAATATCCCTACATTATTCCTAATCATTGTTTTTATTGAAATTAAATATTAATAAAATATCAAGAAACTAGTACACATTATATTTCTTCCTGAAGAAAATAGTCGATCTCTTATACTAAAATATGGAGATAATTAAATATGTAGGTACTTGTTAGATATCAAGTTTACTAAATTGACCCCATATGAAAATTTTATTTAGAACATTAATTGTATATCTTTGAAAATTCTCATTGTGATGATTTCCTTTGACTTGTAATCTTCAAAGTATCTCATATAAGGATTGCTATATTTTGATATTATTTATAACATATTCTTGTCAATAGTAGCTCAGCTGGTAGTCATTAGATATAGTATAAATATATGGAATTAGTTAAGTGATTAGTATATAATTCATTACCTTAAAGTGATTAGAGAAAATATTCTATTCTTCTTAATTAGTATTACTTTGGAAAATCTTTTGGCCAAGATAGAATGACACTTTATAAGATAGTTTACAAATATTATTAATTGAATCATTTGTTAATGATAGAGAACTAATATGATTTGACTCAAATAGAGTAGACATCAATTCTATTCTATATGTCTAATCAAAATATTTTACGATGAAATGATTAAATTATACAAAAAATCATGCTAAAAAAGGTCAATTAAAACTGTTTTGATTCCTAGATACTAATCTTGATCTGTATATATGAATTGTTTAATTGAAGAGTTAAAAATGAATTAAAGGAGTTTAATTTATCTAAAATTAAATATAATTTAGGGTTATAATTTATATTTATTGTTATAATATTTCAGAACCTAATGGGTCACTAACAAAGAACGAGATAAAGAACGAAAAAAATATTTAATCAAGTTAGACTTGATTATAAAGTTTGAAAAACTTTCGAATTATAAGATATTTAATAAATAAAGACCAATATGAGATACTAGATCTTATTTGACCTAGTTGATATTTAATTATAATTAGTTAGAATTATAATTAAATTTTAACTAACATTAGAATTTTATTTCAATTAAATTATTAAAAATTTCAAATCGTATTACAAATAAACTTAAAAGAGCTAGCACTTTTTGATTAATCATCTTTATAATTGTTGTAAAATTCTTTCCACATGTTATATAGCTACCATTAGATTGGAGCACATATGCAACTATGATAATTGAGTTGAGTCAGTTTAAAAAAATGGTATGAGTTAAACGATAAGGAAATGATCAAACTTCACAATAAGATGTACATTATAATTCATGTTTTATTATATTTTGTGTATTAATCATGTTATAAAATTTAAAATGATCTTACTTTTGAAAAATCCAGAAAAAAAAAAAGTTTTCATTGCGAGTGGGATCATATCCCACTTCAATTTTCCAACATTATATATACCCTACGTGAAAATATTAGTAAAGCTATCATAAGGGATCACTATAAACATGGCCACACAAAAAAATTGAAGAGAAAACTGGTTTGTGATGTACGTGGACAAGGTTGCTGGAATTACAACAATTCCTCATATTATCTATATATCTATAATTAAATTAAAATCGTCTCACCATATAATAAGTGTCATATTTTAATGAACATTATTTTTAAATTAAATAAAAATTAAGTACATTTTTAAATATTCTTGTTTAATAGCTAATAATATATTGAAAAATAAAAAATATTAAAGATTTGTTCACAAGTAAATGATATATGTGTCTATGACATTTTTAAGGACATAATGTTTGAAAATTATGCAAATGGTATATACTAAATTATTGCAATAACTATTTAAGAAATTTTAATAAAATACAATAATTATTCATCTATTTTGCTACATATAAAAGTTTCTTAATAAATTTCTTTGAAAAACTAAAAAACATGTTTTTCTAAAATTTTAAGTTTGTTATTGATTCCTTCTATAGATAATAAAAATATATGTAGAAAAAAAGAATTTTAAAGTAGAATTCTTTTTTTTTTACTTACATGTCTAATAGGGTAAATATATATTGTAATAACAAATTTTTAAAATGTTATTCAAATCTGTGTATTTTGCAGTGGTAATACACAGATTTGAAAATGTTAGTAATAGGCGATGACAGTGCGCTCAAACGTTGAGCCACTCGAATTCCAATCAAACTCGGCTTCTTATCAACAGCTCAAACAATGTTTTAAAAACTGGGAACGGGCCGACCAAAAAAGGTCTGAATCGGTCATTGGTCCGATTCAGTTTCACCTACTAATCTCTCTGTATAAAAACCGACCGGTTTAACTTTTTTGATCAGACCAAACGGTCCGGTCCGGTCCAGTCCAATTTTAAATCCTTAGTTTTAACTTTAACTCGAACTGTCTACAGAAGACCTTAAGATGGGTTCAAATAGTCTTAAACTAGATCCATTATTATACAGCCAATGTTTTAAACCGTATATATAATAAATAAGAATAAGTAAAAAATAATATGAAATAAAAAATACACTGATAATTCCTATTAATATATAATAAGTCTAATAATTTAAATTAAGATTAAATCTGTCATAAAATTTAAAATGATAATAAAAATCAAAATTATATTTCTATATTATCATTTATTTAAAGACTTACAAAAGTTGAAGAATGCTTAAAAAAAAGTCAATAGAAAGTACTCTAATTTTATTTTAACTTCTTTTTTAATGTCACTTAAATATACTTTTTCATAGTTTAAATATTATTTTTCAACACATTCTTAACTTATTTTAAGCTAAATTACTTATATACTAAGTAATAATTCAATTTATTAAACAAATACATGATAAAATAATAATTAGTTTTTAATAATAATAATTTAAAAATAAAGTATAAATAGATAAATAAATAACCTAAATTTTGAAATATATAATTTAGTAGTAAGATGAAACAAATTTAATATTTTTAAGGATAAAATGGTAATTCGTTTTTTACAATAATAAGTTTAAACGAAATTTTAATTAAAATAAAAAGGGACAAACAAAGAATATAAATTTTGAAGAATGTAATTTATTATTTAGAATGTGTGGGAGACTTAGAAAGAAAAATAAACAATAAATTCATTAAAATGTCAAAAATATATGAAAAGACTTTTAAAGCTAATAAAGAATAAGAGAGAGAAGTATATCTTATCTTAGGAAAGAGGAAGCTTGTGAATTGCTTAGTTAATATATGAGCGGTTTCTCGAGAAAAAACCAATAATAATAACATTTATTCTCTTTTTTGTCTTATTTATTTTTTTCAAAATTTGGTTATTCATTGTTGAAGAAAATCAATCAATTTTTCTCAAGAAAATCGGTCAATTTATTATTTAACCGACCGATTTTTTCCGTATAAGGAGTTATAAACATAAATCGGATCTAAAATTAGGTTAGTTCGTATTTATTCTAGTCAAACCATTAAATCCTTGATGACAACTTATAACACTATGAGTTGGGATGACAACTAGGCCTGGCTGACTAGAAGTCAACCTGCTAGGCCCAACCATGAGCTGAAATTTTCTCTGAAAAATTGGCCTTGGGTCAAACTTGGGCTTGGGTTGTTCAAGTTCGGTCAGCCTTAAATTCGACTCTTATCAGAAAAATAATTTTGTTTTTAGAAGAACAACGTTACTTTAACTTTCTAATTTTAAAAGAATTTTTTCCGGCAGGTTTGAACTTCAACTAGGTTGCTTCAAGCCCGATCGGTCGAGACCGAGGCCCAACCTGACCTATTATCATCCCTACCTATAAGATCCATTCAAAATAAAATATCAAATTATTTGGTAATTTTTTATCATGCAGATACTTATTTGAGGTAACATGGTTGATACAAAATAGAGTATTATCTAAAATATGATGGGCATAAAATTAGAATATTAAATAAAATGAATTGTCATCCACTAATAGTATTAATAATAAATTTAGAATAATGCATATAATAAAGGTCCTTACCTCCCATTTACTTAACTACTTATTTTACAGGAAGGTTGTAATCAATAAAAGGAATCAGAATTTAAAAATGAGAATAAGAATTGAAATAAAAATGGAATTAATAAAATCAATAATTATGTTAGTATTAGAAATGTTAATGCTTTTTTACTAATATTTATTTTTATATGATTTAATTTGTAATTAATTAATTAAAATGTAATATATTTAATAAAATTAATCAAAATACTTGTTAATGATTTATAAAATTATTAGTTTTCAAATAATTATGAATAATTTTTATAATAAGAATCAAAATAGTAATATAACAACAAATAATTATTAAAAATATATAAAAATCGTAATATATAATTTTTATGGTAATATTCTCTCAAAAATCAATATCTTAATAATATTTTAATAATAACTTTATAATATCCTAATAATTTTTCTAATCTCTTAAATAAGACCTAAGGGAAAGAACAAAATTATACATTGTCAGCTTCTAACCAGAGGGATTCAGCCTATGACCTGTATACAGAAATGTTTTGAATGTTGATTGCCCTGTATTCCCTAATACTATGGTTTAATCCAGTCAAGCTTTCTACATTGCATATAAGAGAGTCGACATTAAGATTAAAAACTTATCGAAAAACATAAAGGGTTAAAAAAGTAATAATAAAATTAAGTTGTATCAAAATTTAAATTTCTACTGAACTAATTAAATCATTTTAGATTAAACATAATTTCTTTTTTTTAACTTCAAATTTCCCCACCACCAAACAACTGCATGTTCTAAACCCGAAAGTATATCATTGACGTTACCATCGGCTCATGAGAACATTATTGTTTTCTTGAGAAAGTTCATCTTCGTCCGCAAATCAGTATTAAGGAACACTTCAAGGAAAGTCTAGTCTCTAACATGGCCAAACATTTTTAAATGAATAGTCTCGTCTCCGGGCTCAAACAACCTTAAAGCATGCAAAAACTTAGTTCAAGTCCACTTCACAAGTTGATCTCGTAATAAGAAGCATACATAATAACGGAAATCCTGAAGGATAGGAACAAGCACTGCCATTGAATCCAACTACACAACCATGATATCCCATTAAGCCTAAACCTAATAGATAACATCACCTAGAGCGGTAAGGTGAATAGGGAGACCTGGATCTGCCCCTCCTTGATCTGCCACCACCATAGGGAGAGTGCCTTGGAGAATAATCACGACCCCCACGATAAGGAGAGCGCCTGGGAGACCTCCGATAATCATCACGCTCATATCCACCTCGATTTCTACCCCGATCACCACGATGGCCTTCAGAAATTAAACATAAAATAGCACAACTTCTAGTCAGGGTACTTAAGGATAGAGTAACTCCTCCTACCTCGAGGATTATCGAGATGTTCAAAAGTACTTACCATAGTCCCGAGTACTTTTAAGCCCAAGATAATGTCCTGGCGTTGGGGTCCTTGCCCGTTTCCTCCTTGACTGAAAGACAAACAGATCACCTCAAACACTATAAATCACCACAATTTTTTTTCCCGTACATGAAATATGCTGATTGTATGGTTGATGAAGAAGCCACAGTTTTATAAGCAAGTGAACCATCTATGAGTATATTCAATAAACCAAATACACTGTCAGGAGAAAGATCAACTAAACTTTGAAATGCAAAGGCAAGCGAAGATACCAAAAAGGAAGGAAAAAATTGGCCACAAGTGACTAGTTTTTATTTAACAAGTGCCAGTTTTGGAATACCATAAGGCCTGATTAGAAAGTTGTTGATAATGTCCGTTGATTAGTTGAGAGTTGAAATTGAATGCTGAGGATGTATAGTTGTTGAACAATATGGTTGCTATGTTTAGTTGATCACAAGCATTTGAAAAGCTGTTTAAGCTGGCCATTGATCAAGCTGTTTAAGTTGACATGGATGAACTGATCATCTTTGATTGCTGCCAACATAGCTGATGCAATGTGTCTGAATATAGCCAGAAAACCTTCAAGTTAAGAACAAAGATCTAAACTAAAGAGGTTAACTTGTTGCACCAATCTGATGCAATAACATTACCTTCTCCACAGTTATATATCGACCCTCCAGAACGGACTGATTAAGGTACTTAACACAGCGGTTGGCATCTTCAACATTGTCCATTGTAATAAAGGCAAAACCACGGGAAATCCTTGTCCGGGGCTCCACAACAAGAAAACAAGAAACAACCTAAAAAGTTTAAAGTCAGCCACTACTTTTATCACAAAGTTAAATGATGAAAATCATAAGTAGAAACTGAAGAAGATTAAAAGATCTTAATGAAAAAAGACTGCATATCAACTCCTCAGAGGAACAATGACCTTTCCCTCCTTAGAGAAATGTTCTTCAAGGTCTCTTTCTGTAACTCTCGTAGACAGGCCAGTTACATAAAGTGTATTTCCAGGATTCAAAGCTTCTTCCCTGCTAAGTATTATCCAAAAGGTATGGAGGTAATTAGAAATCAACAACAGGTGAAGGCATATAAATCAATGTAAGGCACAGACAAACACAGAATTACGGCAAACAATCTTAAGAAATTTAACACCAGGCTACAAAGAAACATAAGCTCAATACTAACCTATCACGGCTTCTGGACCTGAATTCAGCAAAATGATCAACCATCCATAGAAATAGGCCAATTAAATACCAAGTCCAATAATCAGAAGCTCCAATGGAACCAAAAATAATACACACAGAAATGAGAGCACGATCTGTAATACCTGCCACGGCTGCGGGACCGTGATCTATGCCTTGGTCTGGACCATGATCTAGATCTGGACCTAGACCTTTCCCGGGATCGGGATCTAGACCTTGACTGTTCTCTCCAAGGAGAAGGTGATCGTGAATTCCTGATACATCCATTACACATATATTAAACGGACAGCAAATTTGAACATAATGCAAAACTTTTATCAAGCTCATACAGGAGACATTCCTGGCAGATAAGTCTCCAAGTCATTCTTACCACTTTTCCTCACAATCACAAAGTTACAATCCAGAACCTTGAAGATAGAATAGCAAACCACGCTAAGGCATACCACACATGTACACTATTTTAAGACTAATCTAATAAACAAGTATTCTGACATAGATATGCCCTAAATTAGGTGTTTTAACTGGCGGTACCATTAATTTCGCTGAGAACAATTCTTCCAACCAATGTAGAAAAAGAATTTATCGGTTAAGACAATGTAATGTCTACCAATAAACACTGAAAGTAATTAAAAAATGAGAGAATCTCCGAGCAGAAGTTTTTCAGGCAGGCAACAAAAACCTAGAAACTACATTAAACTTTATCCCCTGTTGTCCCTCCAAAGTAAGCAAACATAAAATTCAAAATTTTCAAAGGATCCATCACCAAGGAACACTATTTACATTCCAATAGCTTTATTAACCAAGAACACTCGCAGATAAAAAGAAATAGCAGATCGAAAAGGGTTCACAGAAAAGACAACATCACGAAAATAAAAAGAAAAAAAGCTAGTTTTACTTCGCGCTCGAAGAGCCCAAAGTCGGGTCGACAATTATTTAAAAAAAATTCAATCAAAAGGGTAAGCGTAAAAGAATCGAATTTAGTTTTCACCTTTGGACAGGAGAATCCGCCTGAACCACAATCGAAACGCGTTTATTAGATAGATCTTCGATCAAAAATCAAAAGTGTAAAAACCAAAAAAAAAACCTAAAGAACAAGATAGAGAAAGCTCACCATTTTCGACCAAAAAAGGACTTAGGGATCTGGAAAACAAGAATTGAGGGTGAGAGGGTTTTTTCAAGAGACGGAGAGGGATGGTTTCTAGGGTCGCTTTACCTTAAAAAGGGCACGGGCACGGGCACGGGCACGGCGCCACATTAGTTAACCTTCAAAATGAAACGCAGCGTTTAGAGTTAGTTTCTTTTTAACTTAAATATTTGATTTAAAATATAGGGATAACATACTAAACAATCTTTTGAAAGCTTTTTTTTTATAAGTGTTTAACTTTTAAAATTTTTAATTAAAGGATTAATCTTTTAAAACTTTTAGACAAAATGAGCAAGTTTTATTTAAATATAAAGTGGATTTTAATATTTTAAAGTGTTTAAAATAAACCTCATTATTTTCAAAATGCTAAAATTTAATTATTTATAAATAAGAAATTAGACGGGTGGTGTTATTAATAACTATTATTTTTAGTGAACTATTAAACCTCTTATGTGACTTTGTGGAGCTCATCTAATTTTTAAAAAATTCGTTAAAATTAATTTATTTTTAATAAATCTGAATAATTTTGTTTAACTTTAAATAAAACTAATTTAATGTAATAATTCCTAATCTAATTAAACCTAATCTAATAAATCAAAGTCCTTTATCCCTAATTCGTGTTAAGCATATTCACTGTTATTTCCCTCCTCATTCTCCTCCTCAAAATTAGATCCCTTCTCTTCTTTGCTTAAGGCTTTCAACTTTATCCGTTAACCAGTTCTCTTTATTGGTTTTTTTTTTTTTTCTTGTTTTTGATATTACTATATTGCTTTTGCTGATTGAAACTTTTGAAAGGAGTTATTTTAAGCATGGGTATTAAGGGTTTTATCGAAGGGGAAATCGCGTCAATGATTGTTAGATGCTCTACACCTTTTAGACCTAATTAACGTTCATATGCGGCTTCAAGCTGAACTGAGTGCCTAACATATTCATAATCTCCAGCCATCTTTTGCCTATAACTCATATTTTGTTGTTGATGCCCTTCATCATCCACCTCCTGCCCATATCAAACCCCTGTTGATGTGAGGATTGTTCAAAGTGGAGGAGTTATTACACCATACTTTGTACGCCCCTGACACGGTACTCCAATAAACACTTAAACCACTCATATAGGTCTCTATGATGTGCTAAAAGTGGACAAATAAGGAGACTGAATAGCATGCCCTTAACTAGGAAAATTGTAACTGGGTTAATCATCAGAGGGATACGTGCAGGAATCAAGAACGTCACTAATGTAGCAATGATAATGATGTAAGGATTTAAGTATCGGTCCTAACATTTTATGACCCTAGGTAAAGTAAAAAGAGGCTTCTATTTTTTCTTTCTTTATGATAATTAAGAATGTGTACTTATAAAAAGCAAAAGAGATAAAAATAGAGATTTTTATGTCACTCTTTATAAAAATTAAGATTTTTATAAAAAATAAAATGAAATATAGCTCTTTTTGTTACCTATTTTATTTTTTACGAAGCTAGGCATTGTTCGGCCTGCCCTTACCCTTGCCCTGGTAAGAAATAACAATAGCAATGCCAAGGCTTTAAACTCTACAAAAGAAATATAGAGAAAATCCTGATTGTGAGGTGGAACTGTGGTCAAAGATGAAATATAAGAGGATGAAGGGTCTGATTTAGAGTTTGAGGAGGATCCTTTAAAGGTTGCCATTCCCGACAAAGATTAGGAAATTGAAAAGGGGGATAATTTTGAGGACAACGAAGAGGAGATTGGATAGGATAAAACAAATTAAGAACAATTTTGGGCTTCATGGGCTTTGATTTATTAGATTAGGGATTATTAAATTTAGTTAGTTTAATTTATTTTTTAAAGTTAGTTAAAAATTAATCATATTAATTAAAAATAAAATAAATTTAATAGATTTTTTAAAGTTGGATGAACCCCACATGATATCCATATGATTATGTGGGGTCTAAAAATTTATTTAAAAAAATTATTTATACCATGTAATCAATAAGGTGGCAAAAGAGTGACAGAAAAATGTTTCTATTTACTTTTCCATTTGTGGAGGGATAAATTTGAATGTTTTTTAAAATCATAAAGTTTAATTTGAGTGTTCTAAAACGTTAGGCTCTAAATTATATTACTAATATTTCATCTTCAAATTAACCCTCCTCTTTGTTGCCAGTAACTAGAAACCCGATGATCAAGTTGCATTTAAGTTCCTTTTTTTATTAAAGAGAAAAAGACAAAATAGATTACAAAACAAGTACGGGGAAACAGATCCCCAACATATCCTCTAATAGGATACGTTGGCACCCGATAGGTATAGTATCAAAAAATGTGACACCGACATCAAAATGTCCTGCATGAGTAGCAAGCCAATCAGCACATCTGTTGCTCTCTCGGTATACATGTCGATGAACAACAGACCAGTTCCGTGTGAATAGTTCGTGGATACTCGTGACAATGGGGTTGAGAGCCGTGGAGCGCTTATCCGAGGAAGAGATGATATGGTGCATCGCGAGAGAATCCACCTCCAGTTCTAACCAGCAAAAGTCCAAGTCCCAGGTGAGCGATAGCCCTGTAAAAATTTCCCAGAGTTCTGCAGACAACGTAGCGCATCATCTGAGATTTTGTGTGAATCCTCCAATTCAGTTGCTGTCACTATCTCGTATAAGGCCACCTGCTGTAGCCGAGCACTGAGAGCGATTGCATGCGCCGTCTATGTTTGGTTTTACCCAACCAGGTGGCGATTTGCTCCAACCGATGAGTTGCTCTTGATGGGGATGGAACCTTATATCTGCCCAGCTTTGCCACATGGTAGACTTGTGGATCTAATCTGCAAAAGGCAAAATAAGAAAAATAGGTGAGGGAGGCCAAGTGAAATGTTCATCAAAGAGAGACCTATTCCTCCACGTCCAAAGGAACCAACACGTCGTGCCAAAAATAACTGCCCAATCATGAACCAGAACTCGTCGATGTTGTTGGAGGTTTTTAAGGAGCCATTGTTGATTCGACATAGTGAAGAAATCAGTATTAGCGAGGTCTAATGATAAGGTGTCCCACATTTGTTGAGCTTTAATGCAGTCCCGTACAACGTGAAGAGAATATTCTTCGAGGTGACACTGATGACAAGTGCTATTGGTAGTGAGTTGCTTTCGAACACGTTACTGGTTAGTGAGTAAACGATTCTGTGCTAGTAGCTATAGGAAGGACCATATTCGTTGTGGTCCCAGCCACTGCCAGATGGCCTTCCAGACCCCATGTGTTGAATTCTCTTCGTGACCCATAAGTATGGAATAAGTAGATGCTATAGTGAAGAGCCCAGTGTCGGAAACTCCACATATCAACTTATCCTAACCAAGACAACGCTTAGCTAGAAACGTGTCGGCGATTAAACGACAAATTAGCATTAGGAGGCAAGTTTGGAAAGCTGCTCAATTCCAATTGCCTGTAGAATCCGCAAAATGGTGGACGCTGAGGTTAAGAGATGACTTAGGGATTGGGTGTGTGGTGTGGGAAAGAAGCGGTCCTGTTCGCGCGATCTAAGGGTCTAGCCAGAAACGCGTCCGAGTGCCATCTCCTATCCTCCACCTCATGCCTTGTGTCACGATATGCCAGGTTGCCTTGATGCTTCGCCAAACCATTGAGCCACCTGTGGTTTCGACAGAGGTGGGGATGTTGTTAGCATCAAAGCTATATTTTTCAGAGAGAACTTTGACCCATAAAGCTATAGGTTTAGAGATCAATGACCAACCGAGTTTTGCTAAGAAGGCATCGTTTGTCTCTCGAATTTTTCGAATGCCAAGCCCCCCCAAATCCTTTGGTTTGCAAACTTCATCCCAGTTGACTAAGTGGATCCTGTTTCTGTCGCGAGACGACCCCCACAGAAATTGTCTCATGACTTTCTCCAATTCATCACATAGACTGTGGGGCAACCGTACTGTCTGCATTGTGTAACTCGGGAATAGCTACTAAAACGAATTGAGTCAAAGTAAGTGGCCAGCGAAAGATAGCAGTCGGGCTGACCATCCGGATAAACGTTGCTGGACCCTATCCAGTATGTACTGATACGTTCTTTTGCTGACTCGTTGGTGCAGAAGAGGAACGCTAAGATACCGTCTGAGGTCAGTCGTCATTTGGAATCCTAATTCACGGCTTAAGGAGTGACATGTCGAAGAAGGGATATTCTTGGAGAAATAGCATCTAGATTTGGCCGGGCTAACGCGTTGTCCAGAAACCGTACAGAAAGAGTTCAAAATATCCCGAATGACAATCACTTGATCTATGGATGCTTCTGAGAAGGGGATGAGATCGTCAACAAAGAATAAATGGGAAAGGGGCGGACCATGTTTTCTCAATTTGATCAGCTTCCAGTTTCCATGCATAGGACAAATAGATAGGAAGAAACCAGGTCCCCCTAGTGAATACCTGTCGCTGAGCTCCTCATTCCAGTTCACTTGGATAGAGGTAGTTGATATGCACTTCATGATGAGAGTAATCAGCAAATCCGGAAGACCAACATCTATCAGAGTGTCCTGAAGAAAGTTCTAAGACAACCGATCATACGCTTTCTACAGGTCCACTTTGATGGCCATTAACCCCTTACGACCAGTTTTCCTTTTCATGGAGTAGATAACTTCTTGTGTGATAATGATGTTATCTATAATAAGGTGCCCTGGAACAAAACTACACTAAGTGGGAGCTACAAGCTCTGCGAGGTACGGTTTAAGCCTATTCACAATGATCTTGGTGAGGGCTTTGTAAAGAATAGAGCATAGATCTATTGGCCTAAACTGCGATATCGAAGAGGGGGATGGAGTCTTAGGGATAAGGATCATAATGGTTCGGTTAAGTGCCAACTCCTAGGCTTCGTGCCGAAAGATGCGTTGTAAAAATATAGTCAGAAAAGGCTCAATAGTATCCCACTAGGATTGGTAGAATAATGCGGTGAACCCATCAAATCCTGGAGCTTTGTTTAGAGCCATGGAGAAGAATGTCGTCTTCTTATCCGACGGGTGATGTCAGCTTGTGCTTGATGCGGGAGGGGATGGAAATGACCATGAATATTCCAGGCTGTGGGGAGATGGCCGTCGGAAAGATATAAGTCCTTGAGATAATTCCACTCTAAACTTCTGATAATCGAGGCGTCTAAGACCACATTGCCATTAACGTCGGTTAAAGAAATGATTCTCGTTTGTCGACGTCTGGCCCTTGTGATTGTGTAGTAATAGTTTTTATTCCTATCTCACTGTCCTAACCACTGGCTTCTAGAACACTGGTGCCAAAATAGTTCTTCTTGGTACAGGACTTGCTCTAATTCGGACCACAGATATTCCTCGAGCTCTTGGAGGGAGGACGAATCAGTGTCTTCAAGAGGTTTTTGGATTCCTTCGATACGAGCCATGAGTTGCTTTTTACGGTGGAATATGCTTCTAAAAATGTTGTCGACCCACTGTTGGAGCTTGTCCGATAAATTTTGGATCACACCACTAAAGTCGGAGTTGTTAGGTTTCCAATTCTCCACTATCACTTGGTCAAAACAATTGTGGGTTAGCCAGGTTGATTGAAATTGGAAAGGGTGACTCACCTAAATAGGGGGGTTAGTATTTTGAAAATTTATAAGGAGAGGTCGATGGTCCGATTTCAAGAAGGGCAAATGAGTAATTCTGGTGGTGGGAAAAACTAAGTGCCAAGAAGTAGTACAAAAGGCACGATCCAATCTAGCTTGAATTTGTCCGCGCCGCCACATGAACCTTGGTCCGGAAAATCCAAGATCCTGAAGGTGACGTTTGTGCACGTAGTCTCAAAAATGAGTATTGACAATGGGTTGTAGACGTGATCCTTCGCGTTTATCGGCACCTTCCAATTTAGCAATGAAGTCTCCCCCCAGCAACCAAGATTTATTAGTGATCCTTACTAGGCTCGACAGATAATGCTAAAGGAATTTTTGTAAGACATAATTAGGGCTGGCATAAATGGCAGTGAATTCAAACATAAACTGATCCCACTCAACGCTGGCATGTACGAATTGTCAATAAGCAAGCCGAATTCGGACTATGACATCATCTTTCCAGAGTAGCTAGATTCCTCCTGAATAGCCTTTAGCTTCTATCCGGAATGAATTACCGAATCCCAGATTCCTTATATCTTTCATCGCGCGATCCCCGCTAATTCGTGGCTCGACGAATACAACCAGTCGAGGTTTATGAAGACGGATATAGTTCTTCATGATGGGCTTGAAAGTCCGCCCTCCAACCCTTTGGCAATTCCATATAAATATTGATATAATAATAAAGTTGAAGAAGGGAGGAAAACTAAATGTATATGTCAGTTGGGATGATTGTTTTTTCAGTCAACTCCGCACAATGGATTGGTGCTTGTGCAACTCCCATTTCCTCCATCTGTGTGTTGGATTCTACAACTGGATCCACTACAATCCTTGGATCGGTGTTTGGGTTAGGAGGGAGGGGGTTGATCCGTATATTGGCCTATGAGGTGATGAGGCTGTAGGGACGCTGGGATCGTTGGGATCTTCATCCATAGCGCCGCATCCCAATTCCGCTTGGATGGCCATAGGGAACGAAGGATCATGGATGACTAGTTCCGCATGCGAGGGAATGGAGAGTGCGACGTGGGCTGGGCTTATACCGGGGCTTCCTTGGGCGGTGGGAGTGTGTTGTAGGTTGTGAGGGATGGGCCCTTGGAGGCCTGCGGGCTCGGAGAGCGAGGCCTGGCTTAACTCCTGGGTCTACACTGGAGGAGACGATGTTGTTGGCTCGGTGACGTCTTTATTTCCATATGTCTATTGACGCGTCCCCCTATGAAGTCTCACGTCTCGATTAAACTAGTGAGTTAGGGATTTTCCCTTCCGGTGGTTGAGATCTGATGGGCCTTAGGAGGTACTGAGATGTTAACCGTTAATCATTGGGGAGGTGTCCATTGGGGGTCGAATGTTTTGTTTGCGGAGAGTGCTGAGAATCGCGAGCCTCACAAGCCAGCTGGTGGTAAGTGGGTGACGCTGTCGGGTCGGGTGTTCGTTATAGAGGGTGGAACCCAGCGAGCCCGTCGTTGCACTTGCATCCAAGGACCGAAGTCCGCTTGTTGGAGTGTGTCAGAGGAAAAGGCGCAGCTATGTTCTACGTAGGATGACTATTGTGGGAGATTGGGGGAGGGCTCGGTTGCAGGTGTGGCCGCTGGACGAGAGGGACAAATCGAGGAACCATGCCCTACCCGTCCACTATTAAAGCAGATTTGTGGTAATCCTTCATAGGCCACGCATATGATTTCTCCATCTAGCTCAACAACCGAATAGAGGGGGAGCTGATATCGACATTAATGGCAACTCGAGCGAAACGTTCACAGTAAGCTTGCTATGTGTTGTTATCAATCTTGACCGTTTTATCCACTAAATTGCCAAGAGTAGTGAGTATGGAGGGATGATACCTAGCTATGGGGAGTTGGGAAAACGTACCCACGCAACTACGTGGGTAATCTTACCAGGAGCTGGTCGGAATTCTGGAACCTATGGTTGAACAGAGAGGACATGTCTGACGATAATCCACGACCCCTGAGTTAAGGTATGGACGTAATCCCCCTCCTCCCTGAAGTTGATGAGGTAGAATTCATTTTTTAGGTCAACGATTTTCAGAGGGCCTTTAGGGTGCCACATTGTTTGTAGTCTATCTTTGAGCATGGTAAACCCCAATTTGCATCCCAGTAACTTAATCAACACTGCGTTGGCCTAAACTTTGTCTAATTTTTCTTTGAAGTTGTTGGATAGTTCAACGCCTAAACCATATGCACCTTGAACAATATTGATGTCGCCTTCATTAAGTTCGATTGGATCCTCCTCTGGCCAAGCTAAATCAATTGTTTCTTTTTCAGGTCTTGTGTGGCCGGTAACCACCCGATGATCACTTTGCTTTTAAGTTCCTTAAATGACTCTCCTTGTTTTGTTTTCTTCCATACAATTTTTAAGTAGCGACTGATTCACAGAGGGCAATGAAAAAGAAGATGATAATAAAAATGAATATGATGGAAAATAAAAATGAATATAATTATTATAATTATGATGGTTGGTTGAGATAAAAGAATGATTATGTAGCGCCCCCTTACCGTAAGGTACACACCGGGACGCCCGCAGGTTGTTCCGACACATAACCCACGATAAGGGTGCACTACCGAGCAATCCAACTATAATCCACATGGCATCAATATAAATATCACAAATTTCTGAAACCAAATACTTTTTCATTCATTACTCGAA
>JANIJH010000225.1:16373076-16384597 GCA_024520975.1 Erythroxylum areolatum | reverse complement strand
CTGGTGATGATACAATAGGAATTGAACAGTTGAAGAACTTGCTCAATCAGTCCTTTAAAATGAAGGATCTTGGTCATATCACTTACTTTCTTGGTCTAGAAATTCAAAGTTCTCCTCATGGTTATTTTATCAATCAGAGAAAGTACACTTAAGACTTAATCCAGCTTGCCAATCTCGCTAATGCTAAGGTAGTTGACACCCCTATGGAGCTCAATGTGAAATATTCTAAAAATGAAGGTACTCCTCTTTCTGATCCTACTTTGTATAGACAGTTAGTTGGCAGTCTCATTTATCTTACAATAACTAGACCAGATATCTCTCATGTTGTTCAAGTTGTTGGCCAATTTGTTTCTTCACCTTGCCAACTCCATCTCAGTGCGGTTCATTGGATTATTAGATACCTTAAAGGTACCACTTCCAATGCGATTTTCTTTTCTTTTATTTCTCTTCTTCAACTTCGGGCTTATGCAGATGCTGATTGGGTTGGTTGTCCAGATACTAGACGGTCTACAGCAGGTTGGTGTATATTTCTTGTTGATTTTCTTATTTCTTAGAAATGTAAAAGCAACCAACGATGTCTAAATCTTCTACCGAAGTCGAATATCGAGCAATGTCTTCTACATGCAGTGAAATAGTTTGGTTACACAGTCTCTTCAAAGATCTTGGGGTTCATCTTCCTAGTTCGACACCTCTTTATGCTGATAATCTCAATGCTATTCGTAATGGGTCTAATCCTGTGTTCCACGAGCGTACAAAGCATATAGAGGTTGATTGTCATTATATTTGAGAACATCTTAATGCTAGTCTCATTTCATTGTCTCACATCTCTTCTAAATTTCAACTTGCGGATCTGTTTACGAAGTCTATGACTCGAGCTTGGCATGATTTTCTTGTAAACAAACTAATGTTGTCTCCACATCAGTTTGAGGGTGGATGTGAATCAAGAGATATCAGTGAAATTACTTAATTGTAATTGTATTGCTTGTATAGTTTAAGGGAATTTTGTAAGTATACATCTTTGCACACGTGTAACCTAATTCTATAAGATATATATATTGCAGTAAAGGGAGTGTTGGACCATACGGCCACTCTCCACCAAATTCTTTGCTTCTCTGTTGGTTCTCAGTTATGGTGGAGATAGAGCTAATCCGGTTAGTAAAGTGGTAGGGGCTGGTGTTAGTATAGTTATTTAAGGTAGTGTGTGTTTAGTTCATCATAAGTGGTGGCAATTAAAGGAATTATAGGAGCGATGGTAGGGGATTAGCCATTTAGCAAGGCAGAGATAAAAGTTATGGCAAATGGTCTATGAGAAATTAACTTTGTAGGTCTACCTCAATAAGGAATCTTATTATGTTAGCAAGGGAAATGGCTAAGAAGAAGATAAAGGTGATTGTTTTGAGAGAATTGGATATTGTTAATAAGGAGTTGGAATGTTATGCATGTGTGCGAGGTATAGAACTGGATGGACAAAGAAGCAAGC
Organism: Erythroxylum areolatum; assembly: GCA_024520975.1. Classification (NCBI taxonomy): domain Eukaryota; kingdom Viridiplantae; phylum Streptophyta; class Magnoliopsida; order Malpighiales; family Erythroxylaceae; genus Erythroxylum; species Erythroxylum areolatum. Next base: position 16,383,117 of record JANIJH010000225.1, on the reverse strand, counting down.
AATCCGATAGTTAGGTGATATTAATATGTTACGAGAAGTCGAGTTGACGGTGGGTTTGTCATGTGACTTCTCTTAACATGGTTTTGGGGCAGTTGACTACTCTAAATGGGAAAATGATAATATTGGGAGTGAGAAAATGAAATTTTCAATTGTCAATCCACCATTAAAAAAGAAGTTGGCTTGGATTGTAAGAACTATAAGTGCTTTTCTATAGTTTTTTTTTTCAAACATCGCTGTTAGGTTGTTAAAAGTTCAAATATGTTAGAGATAAGTTCTTTGATTACTTCAGCTGTTATGTACAAGAGTACCACCCATAGGAGATTTCTTCAGTTATCTACAAAAGTACTAACCATTTACGATTCCTTCTTTAATCATACTTCATTTATTAGTTTTCTTCAATATTTCAATTATAATTCAATTCAATCTCTTTTGGTATTTGTGTTATAGATACTACGTGGAAGTATTATTGATCTAAAACCCAAAAATATCCTTAACAACATTCAAGCAAAATTTCATCTCATAAACACATCACAATAAAAAGGGCTTTAAGCAACAATATGTTTGCAATAATTTTAAAATATGTTGCTAAAAATTAATATAATGTTGCATATTTTAAAGTGTTGTTTTTAATAATATTAAAAGACAACAACTATAATAATTTGTTTCTAAATATAAGAAAAGGCACCAATATTAAAAATAGTTGCAAACAATTTTTATATATGCAACATTATAAAATTGTTTCTACAGCCTACTCATCTATTTACCTATTGGGACTTTGCTGGATGAGTTCAACTATAAAATTAATTGATAAAGCTTTGTTATATTGAAATCACACAGTTGGTGCATCCTTATCTCATTTCATAGTTCACCGTCATCTCATTCTCAATCAATTATTGATGGAGCGTTGCCACTGACTGTTTGGTTTTGACTATTTACATTCAATCTATTTTTACAATAAACAGAGCAAGAGACATTAAGTAGACAATGCTGATGGTTTAAACTGAATTAGACTTGGGAGAGTTTGGTAAGCGAGTACAATCAAGTTCTCTGCTTTCCTTCACCATTTAGTTGTTGGGTCATCTTTTAATGTATATGTATGGTAATTTTAGGTTTATATGGATGTAGTAGTTATGTTTAGTAAAATGACTAAGAGATGTTCATAAACTTGTAAAGAGATCTTGGTAGTTTATTCTTATTGTTTATTTTTTGTCTCAATTTTTACTACTAATTAAGGCACTACTTTTTTTTAGTTTCAATGACTAATAAGTTACACTACTTTTTTTAGTTTCAATGACTTATAAGCTATAAGAACGAAATCTTATAATTAATTGGTGTAAAAAACTTTAATTAAGGATTGTTTGGTTATATTTCTATCTTTTTTTGTAGTTTTTAGCTTTCTTTTTCTATTTTTCTTTCAAATAAGAAAACTTATTTAGTTATTCATGTCAATGTAGATATATTTTTATTAATGACAGTAATTACATATTAAATAAAATTTAAAGATAAACTATTTTTAATTAATTAAATTTATTTTAAATCTCTTATATAATACTAGTTAATAAATTACAATAAAATGATTTTATTTTATGAAATAAATATTTTTAAAATTAAATTTTATTTATAAATTGATATTTATTTTAATATATTTTAATTATTAAATCAAAATTATTTTAAATTTACATATTTTAAAGATATTTTAAATTTTATTATATTTATTCATAATTATTAAATTAATTATATTTAATTTAATTTCAAAATTAAATATATTATTAAATAAAATAATATAAATAAATAAAATTTATTATTTAATTAAATATCTGATATTAAATTAAAATTTTCATAATTCTTATTAATATTTAATATATTAAATAACTAAATAATATATATTTAGTTGGTAGTAAATCAGATTATATAAAAAAACAAAAACTTCTTCTTATAATTTTCATAAATTTTGAAAACTGAAAAAAACCAAAATCAAAAACTCAAAAAAATAAGTTTTTTTACTAAATTTAAAAACAAAAAAAAGAAAACCAACAACATAAATGGAAACAAACATGTCTTTAATTATTATTTGTCTTCATAAAAAACTTTTATTCTAATATATTCTTTTAAAATTCTAATATATGTATGGAAAAAATATGTTTAAAGCTACTTGTTTGTGTCATAACATGCAATGGTGATGTATTTAGAAGTGCCTTTAACTTTAGTGCTTTACTATTCTACTCTGACTATAGAATGTAATTAAGAAAAATAAAAGGGAAAATAAAAGAAGTAAAGGGTACAGAAACATGTTATGTAATTTTCCTTAGTTGCCCGTATGCTTTCACTTAAATTAATAATTACTTGTCAATTGATTATGTTGTGTCTAATTCAAATACTTAACTATGTATTTTTACAAAATTTTCTATTGCTTTTAACCTTATTTGAACTATATTTTTAAATTATACTATAGTTTAACTTAATTTGATATTATTGGAAGCTATATTGACTCTTTTTAATATTTGTAATAAATTTTATTTTCTTAAAAATTTAAGCCAAAGAAAATAATAATGTAATTAACAATAATATAATTAATTGTGCAATAACTTGTGAATTTATTTATATATTTTATTTATCGAAATTAATTAGTTTTTAACTATAATATAATCTATTAAGTTTTGCTTGAACTTTAGTTCATTAGTTTTACTTTTTCATGATAGTGAGATGAGTCTACATTAATTTACACAATTTTTATTAGAGTTAGTAATATAAATATTTTTTATATAAATATTCATGTCATAGTTATTCTCTATTTTACAACAAGTACAAGATCATTTAATCTTCTTTTGGCTATTTTCATAGATACTTTAAAATATTTTCCTATTTTTCAGGTTGAAATTATAATAGAAAATTTGGAATTATTAGAAAAAAGATTTGGTAAACTAACATCTTCCACTCATTATAAGGTTGATCTAACATAGAATTATTTTTCTTCTTTTCAAATATATGATGGAAATATTTAATATAACTGTATGTTTTGTATTTGAATATTTAAAGAGAGATGAATTTATAAAATAAAAGAATATCTTGACAGCTTTAAGAGTACTTGTAAAGAAGTATCATTTTGTGTATATAAAAAGATTGAAAATTACTCCCAACAACAAGTAAAAATGGAAAATTTAAATAAAGATACTCATATTGTATTTTTAGAGATGATGAAGTACAACAAACATTAGATAAAGGAAAAAGGAAACTTATTATTGACATTAGTTCTTATTTTCCACCAATAACCACCCAATGTTTCTCAACTAGTTTGAAATGTGTTTTGATTAATAAGGATGTTATTTTGCGATGTAAAAGTGCTTAAGCTAGATAGTTTTATAATTCATATATTCTTATAAATGCTTAAAATTGTCCGACTTTCAAAAAACAATAGATGCTACAATAATGATAGGCCTAGGATTTAAGGCATGTTCGTATGCCTTTACTTTAAAATTTAAATTTATTATAATATTGAAACAACTTTTATTAAGCCTATTGATGTTTTTTATATGATAAAAATGTTCATACTTTATTTGGATTATTTTTTGAAATTGTTGAGTGGGTTAAAAGACAAAGTGTTATGCATTTTGTTATAAATAATGCAACTAATTATGTACCAATTCGGTACTTATTACAATTTAATTATGAACATGTGAATCATGTTATAAATTTTATCTTAAAAGATACTGGTTGTATGGACCATATTTATGATATTTCTTCACACGTATCTAATATCATAATTTTTATGTATAATTTTATTACATTTTCATCTTAGTCAACAAAGTAACAATATTGGGTTAAGATTGTATGTCCTACTACTACTAGATATGTACCTACATTTATAACTTTGGAAAGTATTTATGATTACAAACAAGTACTTTAAAATTTAGTAACATGGAAATACTTTTCAATTCATGAGTTATCAAAAGGTGTAAAACAGAAAGAATTTTATGCAATTATTCTGGATAATAAATTCTCGAATACTTGCTTAATTTTTGTGACAATTATTACTTAACTTATAAGATTATTGAGGGTTATTGACTCAGAAGAGAAATCGTCTTTAGGATATATATATGATGGTATGTACAAACTTTAAAAAAATTATGAATCTTTTTATAGGAAATGAAAAATTGTACAAGTCTTATACTTATATTCTTGATCAACAATAAGATAAAAATATTACTCAAATGATTTATTTAGAAGCTTACTTTCTCAATTTTTATAGCTTATAGAGTAGAGATGTATATACAAATGTTGATATTATAGGTCCTTTTCAATGTGAATGAATGCAAAGGCGCTTTCTTTTATTAAATTGTGTCATAAAAGTTTAGGAGCTTTGTTTGAAACAACTGTAAAGTGAGAACTTAGGGTGAAAAGGATGCAACCTAGTAAGTTTTTTTATACTTTTAGTTTATGATTTACTTATTAATAATATATTTTTATTTCTTATAACTATTATTTTAAAATATAAATTAACGGTGGAGATTATTTGGCGAAAGTGCTCCAATGTTAAGAAAATTTACTATTAGATTATTTAGTCAAACAACTTCTATATTAAATTTTTTAAACATATTCATATAAGCAATCGAAATCATTGGGAATATTAAAGACTCGATAATTTTTTTTACGTTAGTTATAATATGAGCATGAAGAATAAATATTTTATTGATTTAATTATATTTTTATTTTTAATTATAAGATTTCTCTATTATACGTGCAAAGCACTTAATAAGGTGAGAACATATACTCTTAAATGAAATGAGAATATATAATCTAATTGATATTTGATTGTATTGATTATGTTGATTTTTAGATTGAAGAAGAACCATTGCCTAATCTTGATTATAGTGAATATGAAAAGATGATTTATGAAAAAAAATACATTTGTTATGAAAAATGAATTAAAAATATCTACTAATGGTTAGTTGATATTTTATTTTATATATATTTAAAACTTAAAAGTATGGTTTATTATAATAAACAATAATTTCAAAGTATGATTTATTATAATAATATATTACCGAATTTATAATCCATTTAAATGCATTGGAAATGATGCACATACTTTAGAAAAAATGTGATTTATAAATCTTTAAATAATACTAGAAAATTTGAAAATTTTAATGACGATAACCACCTACAATATCCTTAAGACTACAATTTTAGTTGTTATTATTATTTTAATTTGTATTTTAAATCTATTAAATTTATTATTAATATATTATTAGACATTTATTTATTCTTTTTATTTCAATATTGTATTTTATTTTTATATTATATTTTTCCTTATTGGTAAAATTTTTACTACTTGTTTATCATCTATCAAATACTGCCAGAACTTTTAAATTTTAAATTTCTTCTTTTACTAATTTGATTTAATTTTTACAAAATCAAACGTTAATATTAAAAATACACTAGCTAAACTAAGAGTAAACGTCAAAGTATTAGTGTCCTAACTAGTTAATGATATTCTCACCAACCAAATAATATAATACTTAGAGTTTGAATGTCGTATTTGGCATTAGAGACTGCTCTTTGTTGGAATCAGTATGGGAAGAATGGTGATATACTTCATTGTCATGTCGGTCCAAGATTCATAAAGATCAGACAAACGCATGCATTCGGGCTGAAACTGAAACAGCAGCACTCAGAATCAAGTCAATCCTTGTTATGTTTGCAAATTCCTGACAATTTTACAAGCACTCTTAACTAAGAAAAAATAACGAATGAATCAGGAAACAGCTACAACAAATTTTGGAATACACAAGAAACAGCATTGTATTGTATTGCATTGATCAGTTTTATACTATACATCGTCTAAGAATGGATAGGATTACGTCGTCAAAGTATCAGGAAGTTTGACGGAATGAGCTCCAATTACTTTACCACCAACATCGGGGAAAGTCTCACTTCCAGGAAGGGGGTCTATCTTCCCATCAGCAGTTACCAACACTGGATACTTGAGAAGATGGCCATCCAGTTCTTGGAAGCTTTCATCTTTGTATTTCTTCCAGTTCTCTTCAGCAATCATATTCACTGTCTTCACACATTCCAAACTCTCGGGATCTGCAAATGTTCCGTGTTTTTTACCAAGATGCTCAGCCCAGAGCGACATTCTATATCCGTACACCTGTGTGACAAAAAAGGTCAGCCAAATACTCCCTCAACACAGCAGGAGAAACACCAACAAAGTTTGCCACCAACCTGACTGCGTGGATGTTTCTTCCTTGCAGCCCATGTGTGATGGGGTTGATAGCCACCCATCGCTATCTCAGTGTCCTTTGTACCAGCCATGGATCTCTGGTTAATATTGGCAGATCCAACTACAACATACTCATCATCTACTATCATTCCCTTTGCATGGACATAAATCATAAAACGTTCGAACTTTTGGGCATCCGATACCTGATACAAAACTAGTGTTTGTGATTCAACAAAACTTCAAGGATTGCGTCAGCCACTGACCAGAAGTTATCTTCAAACATAACCCACACGATGGACTTTATATACAGGAGAAATCGAAGTAAGCTCACAAAAATTGTGGAATGGAAAAAGATAAACAACACAAGATTTTACTGGAAGAACCTCCAAATTTCGGGAGCAAAAGACTAGAGATTTTACTATCCGAAATTCTTTTAATACAAAATGAAAGAGGAAGTGTCTTTTATGGGATAAAAGAATGAAGACCTTAACTTTATTGATACTATGACAAAATTTGCTTTCCAAGTAGTACACTCACAAGTCAACATTACCTGGTCCCAATCCAAGTAATGTGATCTTCAAGTGCAAGTCTCCCAAGTGTTTGCCACTTCATTAGGACATAAGCCTAACAAACTCATCGAGGCATCAAACTTTGTCAACTTACAGCTTCCTTACATCTCTAACTTCACAAATCCTTCCAAGCTTCAGTCAAAGAGCCCAACTAAGGTCATCAACCATCTCAGTTGTCCTGCAGTGACTCCCTTTGTCAACATGTCAACTGAATTTCTCACAACCAAAATCTTTTTTAATGATAACGTCCTATCATTAATCACCTCTCAAATATAATGATACTTAAACTGAATGTGCTCTATTCACGAATGAAACACTGCCGGACACTTTGACAATTTTATTGTCACTAAACAAGACATTATTATCTTGCCATTTGCCAATCTCCTTTAGAATCTGCAGCCATACCATCTCCTTTCTGGTTTCCAATATTGCAACATATTCTACTTCTATGGTTAAACAAGCTACACACTTGTGCAATCTTAACACCCAACTGATTGCAGTACCAGAGGGTTTAAACACGTATCTAAAACTACTCTTCTGACTGTCAATATCACCACCAAGATCTCCACCTACAAACTTTTCTAAAAGCATATTACATTTTCTAAAACATAATGGCATACCTGATGTACCTTTCAAATATCTCAATAGCCACTTTATTGCTTCTCAATGTTCTACACCAGGGTTTGCCATGAAGCAGCTCACAACTCTCCCAGCATGAACAATATCATGTCAAGAACAAACCATAGCATGCATTTTGAGGCATGAGGCACCTTGGCCATGTATTCTCTTTCTTTGTTGATCCTAAATGATTGCGCCTTTGAGAGCTTAAGTGACTTTCCAAAGATGTCCTTTACGGCTTAGCATCTTGGATGTCAAGATGCTAAACCTCTCAAGAACTTTTTGAATATACTTTTTTTATGACAATTTTGAAGCTAATGTTGCCTAATCTTGAGCAATTTACATGCCAAGAATTTGACTTACAAGTTCCAAGTCCTTCACCTCAAACTCTGACAATTGCTTCTTTAGTATGTTGATCTCCTTGATGCCAAAGCCTTCCTACTAACATAATATCCACAAAAAACTTGATGTAGCAAGAATACTCCATGCCACATTTAGTGAAACCCTGACTACATATAAAGGGGACGAATTTCTTGTACCATTTCTTGGTGTCTGTTTCAAACTGTATAGGTTTTTCTTCAGCTTGCACACTAGATTACCTCTACTAGAAACTTTAAATCGGCCAAGTTGTACCATTTAGATATCCTCCTCTAAATCACCATGAAATAATGTTGTTTCACATCTAACAACTCTAAGCAACAATACTTAGAACCATTCAAATGGTATTGAACTTCATCACCGATGGGAAAATCTTTATGTAGTCAGTACCTTACCTTTTGTAGCAAATCCTTTACCAATAGTCTTGCTTTATTCTAATTACTACCAACAAATTCATCTTTTATTTTGTACACCTATTTGTCTTCCATCGTTCTTTTACCTACGGTAACTTGATCAATACCCAACTTTGGTTCTTCTCTAGTCTCTTCTTGCATCGTTTGCTCTCACTTCATCGAATGTCTATCTAGCATGGCCTCAACAAAATATTCTAGCTCACTGTCATTAGTCAAAAGTAAATAATATAAAAAGGGAAATACCGATTCACCGGTCATAATTCGATCTCCTTAAAACTACTTCCATGGGTGTTTGCAGTTTTGATTTAGTAGGTTTGACATTTTTGGAAATCTATGATGCTTGTTTTTCCTATGCACATCTAAATTGATCTTTCTACATCATATCCTTATTGAAAGGTCACATCATTTAATCTGATTATCCTTCAGTTTAGTTCATCCACAACCAAAAACTGAAATAGTTCAAACAATACCCAATAAAGAAACATTTTTTAGCCTTTGCATCAAGTTTGTCTCTCTTTTTGCATCGACATGCACATATGAGACATCCAAAACTTCAGGATCAGATGGATTACCTTTTCTCCCATCAATTCTACTAACAACTTGAAACTAAGAGGAACTATGGGACTTCTATTGATTAGATAAGTTGTGTTAGTCGCATCAACTCAAACCAACTCCTACACGCTCATTAAGATTCATTCATCCTCTTTATGACACTACTATGTTGTGGCCAATTTGGAATCTTTTTCAATATCTAGATTCTATGTTCCGCACTAAATGTTATGAAGTCCTCACTATCATACTAGCCACTATTATCAGATCATAGACACTTGATTTTCAACCTTAACTTTCCACCTTTTTAAGTAATAAACATATGAGATTTATTTTTAATAAAATAAACCATACCTTTCTGGTAGAATCATCAATAAAGGTAACATAATATTTCGAGCCTCTAAGAGAATGCCCCAATGCTAGTTCCCTAACTTCAATATGTACCAATACCTTTTTATTTTAGGGTTCTTGTTTGATCCTTAAGCAACTAACTTATTTCTTCTAGTTGAGCACACAATCCTTGCAAAAGCCAACATCTACTGATTTTAGATTGGTTATCAACTCCTTTAAGGCTAAGAATTTCATTCCCTCGCTCATATTCCCATAACTTGGTTCAAATTTTGCCCCTTCACTAACCATGGTGTCTATTTTCTGATATGGAATATGAGTTGAGATTGGTATTATTTACGTATTCAATAAGTTCAATAGTAGAACCCCTCCTGGAAAATAGCTCCAGGCCAATACAATATCTGTATTTTGATAGTATGAAAATGATGATCCTCCCCTCTCTATCCGATTCCTCTATATTCCTCCATTACCTTCACAATTTCTCTCTCCATAACTAACTCCTAACATGCTGCCTATGTGGCCTCTACCCCCTTCCCCATCTTACCCCTACAGATGTAGGTCTAATGGGCTTAGTGGGCTGTATACTAACACGAACAGGCTAAGCACTAGGAGGAATCCTAACAATTCCCTCCTCCTCAAGATGCACCTTGTCCTCAAGGTGAAGAGAGGAGAATTGTCCTTTGATGAAGTCTGCCTCGTTCCAAGTTGCCCTACTCCCAATTCCTGATGCTTCAGAATCTGCTGTAGTGTGGTCCTTTGATGAAGTCTGCCTCTTTCCAAGTTGCCCTACTCCCAATTCTTGATGCTTCAGAATTGATTGCAGTACATGGGGAGAAGAAGCATGCATATGAATTCCCTGCAGAGCAACCTCTACTCCCTTCCGAACAAAGGACATGTACCTTCTCTTCCAATCAACCTTCACCACCCCTAGTGTTTCTAGCCA
>JANIJH010000225.1:16360331-16372976 GCA_024520975.1 Erythroxylum areolatum | reverse complement strand
CTCCATAACTAACTCCTAACATGCTGCCTATGTGGCCTCTACCCCCTTCCCCATCTTACCCCTACAGATGTAGGTCTGATGGGCTTAATGGGCTGTATACTAACACTAACAGGCTAAGCACTAGGAGGAATCCTAACATTTTCCCATTGGTCACATAGAATGTTCCCATCTTGCTATCCTATGCCACAACTATAACCTTTTCTTCTTTCATGAACCATTCCCAATTATTGTTTTATAGCCAATACTATCCAACTGACCTATTGAATAAACCTTTACGTATGATCTCAATGACTCATCATCGACCAAATAAACCTTGCCAAAATACCTATCACAAAGTTATGCATAAATTCTCTCTTTTTTTAAGGAAAGTTATGCATAAATTCTTTATAAGGAATAGAGTGAAAGAGGTAGTTGAATCTAGAGTCTAAGATTTAAGTAGATGCTCAAGACTAAAGCATCCTCTTATTCTAATGCTACATTCACTTCCTTTTCCTTTTCCTTAGTTTGACTCTTTTTCTTTCTTAAAGCCTTTCAATTCTGGTTTTTATGTCCCTTTCCTTTGCAATTCCAACAAATAAGAACATTGTCAATCTTGATTTGCTTCTGCCTCTAAACTTCAACTTTCCATGGTTATTACCCCATTCATAGCATCAAGTGATACCTTGACCTTTTGTACTCAAGGTATCACTTGAAGCCTCACTCGTCTCCCTTCTGCAAACATCTTCACTAAGAATCAAACCTCATTTCTTTTGAAGTTTTAACTTTTCTTTTTTGGAAGGCTACTTATGGCTTAGCTCCCAGCTTTCAGGCTAGGAAGACAACAAAATTAAATCTTTTTACCTCATCATCAAACTCAATTTTGATTGAGCTCAATTGAGTAGTGATCACGTTCAACTCATTGATGTGATCGATCACATAAGCACCCTCGACCGTCTTCAACTTGAATAGTGATGCATCAAATGTATCTTGTTTGAGGCAGACAGCTTCTCATACATGTTTGATAAAGTTTTCATCAAAACCATCATTGTTTTCTAGTTGGCAATGCTAAAAGCAACATTCCTTGCCAATGTCAACCAAATCACACCAAGTGCTTGTCAGTTTAATAGCTCATACTCATTCGTATCTTTTGGTTTCTTCCTCATTATAAGTATATGCAACTTCTTTTGATAAGGTAAATCCTTTGTTATTTGCGTCAAGTATAAATAATTAATACAAGATTTTATGTGGAAAAACATCCTAAATATAAGAGGCAAAACTACAGCCAAAGGCAAGAGATTTTATAGCTACAAGAAAATTTTGATATAAGACAGAGTAATTGTCTTATGTTGGATAAAGAGAATGAAGACCCTAACTCTTATTTATAGTAAAAAAACTTGCTCCCCAAGCGGTACAATCCCCAAGTCAACATTACTGGGTCCCGGCTCCAAATAATGTGATTTTCAAATATACTTGGTTTCAAAGTACTTGTCACCTAATGACACCATCATAAGTCCAACAAGTAGACTTGACATAAGGCCAACAAGTTCATGTGGAACACCTGATGTAGCTTCTTTCAATGAGCCTCTATGCAAGAATTTGAAATGAAGATGCCATGAGGATACATGCCTAGATACAACTCATAACTTGCAAAGTCTAAAACCATAGGGCCAGGTTTCCAAGTTGAGGTATATCCAATATAAACTGACTAAAAGGTTAACTAATAAGACAATTTGGGCCACTAGATGCACTTATGTTTAGCATGGTTCTTATGATTCTAGATGAGACACAAATGAGGTAACAACTTTATGATACCCTATTATTAGCAATTTTAGCAGGATTGATCTAAGAATATGCAAAGGTTGCGCACAATCGCACATACTATAGAGCCCTTCAATAAGCAATTAACACCAAGGACAGGATATAAAGTAAAGGAAAGTGGAAACAAAAACCTTCCAAACAGTAGTTCCTTCAAGATGATGATCAAACACCTCGGAATATTGGAAAAGAGAAACAATAAGATAAAAGAAAAGAAAAAGAAGAATTGGGCATAAACAACAGATAACGTCACGTCTCAATACTACACCACTCTTTTTAGAACAAATAGATGAGCTAAGGCACTAGTTAATGAGGCCACACACCATGGAGATGTAAAGATTATGTAATGACTGTAAATAAGAAAACTAGCATACACCAAAGAGAACAAAAGAAATACCGTATCACCGTTAGTGTTTGACAATCCAATAGGATTTTTTTCTCGTTTGCCGAGGCAATAGAAATTGAGGTAATCTTGGGGATGTGAATCTACTAATTGCATTGACTTAAGTGCACTGGCCACAATTTCATACATCATTTGCATTGTTTGGCTCTGTCAAAAAGCAATTTGTAAATGTCAGGAACCCAAATTTAGCATATTGTTTGACTTACAATGGATATCCTAAAAAATATAATGACAAAACTACTCCAAGTTTCTCAGAACAAGATGTATAAAATAAAATTAATACTCTAAAAATTATGGGCCTATTCATTTGTGACAATTGGCTAACTCTTAGGAAGTTGCTTCAAGATGCAACATAAAATTGAGTCATTATTCTCAATCCTATTATACACTAAAATGAAAAAAACTAACCGATAGATGTCTCATCCATTTGTAAAGTGCATTCATTCCGGCATTCTTAATAATAACAGCAAAGGTGGTGGGACACATTTTCTCTTATGAAGCTCCTCAACTTTTTTTAACCAATATACATTGAAGCTATGCTTTCAGCACATGCTAATTGAAAGCAGAATCAAAGTTTTTCCAGATTCATTCTTTCTCTAACACTGTGAAGCCAATGTTAACAAGCCAAAACAAAAGAAAAACCTAAAATTGATATAAATTCATCAGCTTCAAAAATAACTCATTAGCTATTTATTTGTTTGCATCTGTAAAACAATGTTTGCAGCAATATAATTTGCGAATGTTTACCTGCCAAAATAGAATTTCTTGCATGACAATAGACTTTGGATCTCCCTCTGGCCACATTGGTATCACAACATACACTGCAAATCTCTCATTTGCTCGAATTTTATTGGAAATCTTTAATGCCAACTCCATAGGTATTAGATTATCAGCTCCTGCTCATAATATGGCAAGTATAACTAAAAAATGTTAATCCCTTTTTGCTACCTAATTTCCAAGGTGTATGGATGGCATTCATACAGATCCTTTTAGGTGTGAGCATTTAGATCTCAACTGCGATAGGACAAACAATTAGTGGATAAAAAGCACTTTGAGCAGTTAAAGTTGAAACTCTGACCTGCATTTTGGTATGATGGCCATGCAAATGATGACCCAAGAAAATACTGATTCTCAATATATATGAAATGCTGGGCAGATCTGATTGCCTGGATGTATGCAGTTTGAATGCTTTTATCTACCACTACATTTTTTGAAACAGTGAGATTCTGCAAAAGAGATCTTTCTTCAATAGACTAGATTCCACTGATAATGCAAAGAAAAAAGAAGCTTGTAAAGTTGTACATAAACCTGAGCTTGACATTTGTCAACATTTTTTGGAAATCCTTTCAGCGAACCCGAGTCAATAGACCGGAAAATCTACAACAGAGTACAAAATTCAAAAGTAAATCAACAATGAGGGGATAAAATTTTCTCTTCAATTTTAAAGCTTTATACAACCTGAACATGCCAGCTTTCAGGATCATCTTCGCTTGACACATATAAAGATGGATCATCATTTGGAACTATTATAGTGCCATCCTTTGCAGTGAAGTGAGGACTTAGTATCCATGAAATCCGTTCTATCTTTAATAATGCATCATCATGCCAATGAGAAGTCTGACGAAAACGTAGTCCAAATTCCTTCCATCTTGTTGCTTTTCTCCATCGCTGTTCAAAGTTTATTAGAACATCATATGCGGCAGGTCCATCAATTCTGCAGTGCAAGTCATGCCATGGTTGCCTTGGTGCTATTGTTCCAGCCTTTACAAGCAAAGTCCAGATGATCAAAAAATGTAAAGATGTAGCAAGGTGTTATAGTTCGCGGGCTAAATGGATAAGAACTGCAAAGAATTTAGTATCCTAGATAAATAAATTTAAAAAACTAGATTCTACTCTAAGATGTTTTTCAAAATAACTTAAAAGGAGAGGATATGTTTTGTTAACAACTTAAAAGTCGACACACAACAAAAGGTTGTATTACAACTATACATTAAGAAAAGGGCCACAGAAGATTTTGAAGTGTAGCTAATCTCAGGAAAACATAGTTTTCGAAGAGACTTCCATAAGTAAGATGAATAGTTTGGCAGATAAATGACTTACAGTAAATGTAGGATTATGAAAATCATCCTTGAATATAGTATCTAGACCATGAAACAATCGATGCTCAGGGGTATCATATCGGCCATCACAAAGGTCCAAGCCTCCTAAAAATGCAGTTATCTTCCGATTATTGCCAAATGATTGCGTGTCCACAAGAACACATTTTTGGTGATGTGTAAAAAGGGTTCCAACAACCTGAACGGAAACATGAGAATAATATCATCAACTTGTTCAATTAACTAAATCTTACTCTTCAAATTTAAGAAAATGAAAGAAAGTTATTCAGTCAGCAGTAAAAAATAACAGGAGTTTTTATGGCCGAAGGAAATTAAAATCAAAATCCTTGTAGGCATCACAAGAATCAACCTAATCAATATGCACACTATGCCGTGAATTAGTATACAACTTTGGGAAAGCTATGAACAAGGCAACAAAAAAGTAGAACAACTTGCCTGTTGTTTAATGTAGCTAAGCTTACTGCTGGCATAACGAGGAGCTAATACACAGATAACAGATGAATGTTTGAAAAACTTTCGGGTTTCTTCATCATGCGTCTGCATCACTCCTGCCTACATATATGACACTTCAAAATTAGACAAGTGTTTATCACTAACATGGCTGAAAAGTAAAAAAATAGTCATCAAGAAATTCAAATATACTAGGTGACCCTTGTTCCCCTCGTTATACAATCCAACTGTAATCCGATTCGACTTGTAAAAACAGCGAACAGAAAAGCAGGAACTGTTGTACAGTTCTTAACTTTGATTCTCTCTTCAATTCCATTTCCTTTGAGTTTTTGACGTTGTACTTTGTCCAGCACACACTATAAGTGTAGTCTAATTTGTCAGAACCTCTTCTCAAGTCTCTGTCTCTCCCAACCACTCCATCAGTAAAGGGTTTATTTGGTTCTTTTATTATTCTTCAAAACAACAGACAAACTAACAAGCATATAACAAGTAAAAGCAACACGAAAAAAGAATCAAGTTTGTAAGGATGATTAGAACTCTCACCGTCGAGACACCAAATTTATCGTGGGATGTCTTATCATCCCAAACCAGCAACAGAACTCGAACTCCTTCCTCGGACTTATACTTAAGCAGCTCCCCAAGATTCAAATCCCCACCACGTGGCAATGGCCGAGTTGACTCTCTGATCAGCTTAACTTTGTGAAATACCGACCAACCCACAATGTAAATCATGTGGTGAGCTTCTGATATTGCATAGCAAATATCCTCCCAGCAGTTATGTTGTTTGTACACTTTTCCATGATCAAGTTCAATCTCCGGCAAGTCATGGTCGCGCACATGAGCATCCTGATACAACGTCAAGGTGCTTCCTTTCCTCAAAGGGAAGTAAGTGTTCCTCACTCCAAGGTGGTCGGGGTCACCTGCGACACCATGTCTGTAAAGCGGGTTTTTGTCCACCGGCGTGAACTTAATCTGCAAATGAAGTGCAGTGTCCGGCTTCGGCGGTTTCCCGGAGGACCCGATAATAGGAAACCAATTGTGAATTAACTCGCCGGAAGCAATTTTTTCAGCGGAGATTTTGGTTACCCCCATAAGCTCAGCTCCAAAGAGATCGTTATCCTTCACATGAAACTCCAAATCGATCATTGGATGTGCGAGAGGTACGCAGAAGCGCTGATTCCACTTGGGGTTTCGTGCGTTTTTTAAGACACGCGTCCGTGCTACGGTGGCCTGAGGGACGACTACGGTTACATAAGGATCACTGGTGACGACATGACGATGGGTGTGGATTCTTTCGTCAGTATCACGGCCGTGGTCTCCCTCACGGTCACCGTCGGAGGCGGAGGGAGTTCTGCAGGCGTTGCATACAGTCAAACAACGGCGGAGACGGTTGGAGACAATGTCCATATTGGGCAAGTTTCGAGCTTCAATGATAACCAACTCCATGTCACCGTGAAGGTAGATAACCTTCTCGCCATTAGAAGCATCAGCCATTGAAAAGATTGGTTCTTTATTTCTTTGTTTGTCACCGCAGAAACCGTGCAACTGATTGTTCAAGGGAAGAGAAGGAGAGCAATTGAGTTCTGGCTAATGGGTTTTGGATGGTACAGTGAGTGCGACTGAAAGAAAGAGTAGGAAAATTTACAGAGGAAAAGGAGAGAATTGTGGAGCAAACACACAGGGAGAAGGAAATCAGGAGCAAGGAAGGAATGTGACAGGATTTGGGACAAGGCGAACGAAAGAGCGGATCTCGAGATTGCTTTGCTTGTCGTAGAGAGTTTTGAGAAGTTGGTGTGCATGTAGCTGGAATTTGATGGGATTACAATTAGACATTATTCTATAACACCCTTGAATCTGAAATTGAAATGAAACAAACCCAGTTTAAGCAAAATTGTGGGCGGGATTTGCTGGAAATGAAAATTGAATCAACAAAGCTTTGATCTTTACAAGTTCTGAGTGGCGGGATAGGCGGTTGGGTTGATAGGACAAGACTGATGACACGATGGGGGCAGCATAACAGAGATGTCAGTATGAAATGTTGATATTTTGTAGCTGAGATGGGTCAGTTTTCTGCCAATAATGGCCGTTGTCAGTAGAAACTGTAATAATTAGGAGGGTTACTACTTACTAGTAACCGTGTCTTCGTGCAAGTTACAATTTTGTACTGTTGCCATAATCCACTAGCCAGTAGCCTTTTTCAGCTTCTGTCACTCTCTTCAGCTTTATCTGTCAGGTTCACGCTTGTGTAGGATGGTACATTTCGGTTATTTAAATCTGAACCCAGAAGGTTTAAAGGGGAAAACTGAAAACTTTCTCAATGTCCCAGTTAGTAAATAGCATCTATTCAAGGTTAACACAGAAGACAATTGATATGATTTTACAAGAATCTAAATTGGGAAACTACAATATAAGAAGAGAGCAAATGAGGCGTACATATGCATTCGTAAAAAGTAAATATTGAAAGCTTCCATGAAATCAACTTAAATGGGAAGGCGTCAAAAGCAGAAAGCCCTTTAGATACCAATCCTCCTCTCCCACCCTGTCCCACAAACAAGGCATCAATCTAAGAATTGCCCTCACATGGTCTACGTATCGGATGGGAATGAATTCCAAACTTCAAAATCAATCCAAAGTCTGAATTAAACAATGAAAAGAAAAACCCCCCAACCATGTTATTTTCTATTGATACTTTATTCAAATATCTTCAAAATTAGGACATCCCTGAAGAGAATATCAAAACCTGAATTATATGAAATCCCATCCTTAGAAGTGAATGGTTTGATTTTTAGAACTCATATTAGCTTTTTTTGAAAGTACTCAAATCAAAATAAATTTATTTTATTGTAATTCAAATCAAATTTGAGTTTAAAATATTTTTTAAACTTTAAATTGAATTTGAATTTAAAATTCATCTTAATTTTAAATTGTTTAATTAAATTAAAATAAATTTATTTGATTAAGAATTTAAATTTTTCAAATACATGTAAATCTCCAAATTGAAAAGAAAAACTTGTATCGGATCAGATTCATTATTACCCACAACTCTTGCAACTCTTATAGCATGAAGCACTTCGCAACTACCTGTCATTTGTTTACCTAGCGCGACGTTAGCTTCTGAAATTTCATTTTCCCTTTGGCTTGTGTAGGCACACCTAATCGAGCCACGTACTAATTGCCTTATCGGAAACGTGGCAATAAAGGGAACACAATGATCATCACAATGAACACACGAATTATTAGATAAGACCCAGAGTAAATGAATAGATCAATTGTGCATAGATGTTGACAATATATCAATCGTTACACCGTTGAATCGACTTAGGAATTTGTGGTTCCTGCATAAGTTTTCTTGTTTCTGCCGCCATGTCCCCATCGGCTACTACGAGTGGCACAAGCTATAACAACATTTGCACCATCTTCGTCATCATTTAGACAGCAAATTTGTCTGTCTCATGCCTCTTCATCCACCTCAGCCGGAGCCTTCCAGTCAGAGTTTTGTAAGCCACCACATGTACTTGGAAACCGCTTCAATTGCCCTAAAGATGGGACAACCTTTACGGCAGTATATTGTTTGTCACGATGGATACCATCAAACCTTCCTTTTCGCTGTTGCTTGCCATTGAACATCTTTATTATCGGTTTAGGACAGAACAACAATGTTGTTTCCTGTGGTTTTATCATCACATTTTGCTTATTCTGCTTGTACTTGATTTGGCCTAGGCACGATATTCTCGGAGATGTGGGCTCTCTGACGTGAAAACTTCTACTCCTTGCCGGTCTTCGAACCTCACTGGGAACAAGCGAGACTATGGGACTTGTGAATCCTCTAGCGGAAGTGGTCACAACGGGGCTTGGAGGTTGGCTTATCAAGTTTTTTGCTAGAGAACCTAGGATCTTATGTAATACTTAGCACGTAGTTAGGATCAAACATGAAATGATTAAAGACGAAGATAATGCAGAATACCTAATTTCGATTCTATTTCTGATTCTGATTTTCATGTCAATTTCGAGCTCCAAACGATCACGAATCTTTAAGATCTTTACGGAAAGTATTTTTTGACACGAAGCTTAGGTATTTCTACAGTTTTTTCAATACGTAAGCTCTCTTAATAAGTTATAGATTCGTTATGCTTACGAATAATATGAGCAACTGCTGGAGACCTTAACCTATATATGGTTTCCATATCGGGCCTCCCTATCACAAGATCGATATAAATCTGGTCCACTCTAATTGGGATCTATTTTTATCCAGACTTTAACTCATTAATTTAGATCATTTATTAGATAACTTTATTATATTATCTAGATTAAATTACATAACTTAACTGATAATTTATTGAAAATAAAAAATGCAATTAATAGTTGTCCAGCTTTATAGGAAATGACAGAATTGTCCAACATTCTTCCCTTTGGACAAGCATCAATCGCAGTTTTGACTCTAGTTTACAAACTCAGTTAAACCACACTACTTAATTAGTCGATTAAGTTTTAAACAAAACATTTAATTCAAAGATAATGAAACTCCATCATTTTGTGCTGAAAGGCTTTTGATACCAAAAAATATCAAATGCATGTGTCATGTGCGATATAGATCTAATACAATCACGTATACTTAATACCTCACTAACATAAATGAGAATATGAAGTGTGGCAAACTAGGATGATACCTTTATGATCTAAATTATATCATCTTTATTTGTAAGTCTCGATTTTTCCAACTTTATGCTAAACTGCATTAGAGAATTCTGTTTTCTCTCTCCAAATGCTAAACAACATTAGATAAAACTTGTTTTCTTTCATCAAATGCTAAACTGTATTAAAGAAAATCTTTATGTTCTCCAACTGAATACTAAACTGCATTAGAGAACACCTTTATGGGATTAAAAACTTATATCCCCTTATGTCCCTTATGTCAAGTCAACTTCATAGATACCCGTACTAAAACTATTGCGTCTAAATGACATAGGCACAAAGTCAATCTGTATATATGCCCAATGACCTTTAAAAGCTTAAAATCGACACAAATCTTAAGACTTTCATACATATTATGACAATTTATGATAGCACGTATTATTGAGGATAAACGATGATCATCTTTACTAATGAACCATCACACTGTCATAATACATCAAAATGTATAAATGTACATAGAGCAAATATAATAATCTACTAATAACAATGTCTAAGGACGTCAAAACATCCATACTGTATACTTGTATCACAAACACGAGTGGACGTAGTCCTTTAATTAAAGAATCAACTTATAGTTCCTCAATCCTTAAATGCTCCAAACCTTAATGTCATCTTTTCGTATTAATACTTTTATGACTAAATAATTGACCTTTAAATGCTAAGACCTTGTGATATTCTTTGTTGTTATTAAATAACACGACAAGAAGATTACCACAATACAACCAAATGAATGTAGTCACTGAATCAACCACAAACAACTCAGAAATCAAGTTTCTAAGCAAAATTGTCCGTGAAGCAGCTCCATAGCATGCACTCTGCATGCATAGTTAAGTAAATTACTTGTGTCTACTTAACACGCTTCTACGATCATTATTATAGATACCGGACCGTATCAAACTAAAACTGATATGATATATTGAGTTTTGATACCGGATTTAAATATCGATCAGTATCGGCCTGTTTTGGCTGTAACGGTTGATACCGCCAGTATTCAAAATATCGGTCAAATATTGGCCGATATCGAAAATTAAAAAAAATATGACTTTTTTGCAAAAATTTCAAAATTTTCAAATTTTCAAAATTTCCCTCCCTCCTTCCTACCTCTTCTTCCCCCTTTTTTTTAAAGTTTTTAAAATAATAATAAATATTTTTATTACTAATAATAATTGTAAATTAAATAAAACTTAAAAATAAATTAATTTTACTTGTATTACTAATAAATTATTTTTATTTAAATATTTTATATATTATTTATTAATAAAGTATTAATAAAAATATTTTATTTTTAAAATAAATAATTTAAAAATTATTATTTATAAACTACTATTTATTTTTATATATTTTTAATTATTAAATCAAAATTTATTTTAAATTTATATATTTTAAATTTAATTATATTTATTAATAATTATTAAATTAATTTTATATATTAAATTAAATTTGTGATTATGTCTAATTAAATGTAAAATGAGATGGAATATGAAAAAAATAACAATTCTAGAAAAATAATTCAAAATTTTGATAAAATAGAAAATAATTAATAATTCAAAATTTTGAATTATTTTCATTATTTTACAATAAATTATTATATTCAGATAATTATTATATATAGATATATATTATATATAGATAACTATTATACATAGAAATAATTAGAATATAGTAAAGATACATATAAACTAAAACTATACAACTGTACAATATGACAATGAACTATTTTGTAATTTTTTAAAAATTCAGGGACTATTTTACAAATTTAAAAAATTATCTGAAATGGTACTCGGTATTAACCGGTATCGGTATCAATACAGTACCATATTAGAACTCAATCTAGTATCAAGTTCAGTACGATATTTGTAATATTGTTTACGACATTGTACCATCTGTGAACTTAAAATTGTAACCTTAAGTGGACTTTCGATTATCCGAAAATATAGCTAAATCGGAATCTGAATTCTCTGCAAAGTTTAGACTGTTGACTTTTCTATATGTTAACATACAGTCTTTGATTCCCTTCAGTATCTCAACGCTCACTAGACTACATTCCAATGGTTTACAACTGGATTAACCAGATATCGACCAAATAGTCAAACAGTGAATGCAATGTCCTATCTAGTACATAACTGAGCATACATTAGGTTATCAGCCATACTAGAATACAAAACATTCTTCATAACCTCTCTTTTTACTTTATTCTTTGGATATTGTACCAAAGACTATCTCTCACTATAAGAGACATGTGCTATGACAGGTTTATTGTTAACCGTATTAAACCTTTGTAACACATATTCAATGTATGTATTCTATGATAGGTCTGATGAGGATTGAGATATGTCTCGGTAAAAATGAATACCTAGGACAGAAGATGCTACACCAAGGTCCTTTAAGTCAAAGTTCTTAACAAAAAGTTGCTTAACCTCATACAATTTGGTCAAGTAATTTAACATGAGCAATATATCATCCGCATGTAGTAATGGGAAGATTACTTTGCTCCCCTTGACCTTATAATACAAACATCTTTTTAGTTTTATTTTCCATGAAGCCAAAAGAGATCATAATCTCATTAGTTGTAAGGTATCACTATTAGAAGATTTGATATAAACTACATATTGATCTGCATAATGCATAAACCATGTCAGCTCTATCTGGATCTTGAAATCCTTCAGGTTGTACCATATAGACCTCTTCATAAAGATCTTTACTCAAGAAAGTGGTTTTGATAGCCATCTGATGTAACTTTATATCATCATGAGTTACAATTGCCTTAACACTCAAAATGTATCCTACGAGGATACAAGAGAAAAGGAAAAATAAAGTCAACCAGAGAGAACTATTATATTGGGACCCGATTTCGAAACCGGACCCCAACTGGATAAGAACATAAAACTTGACACGAAAACAAAGTGTCAAAATGAATCAAACGGATTTCAAAACCAAACGAAAGCAACATACAAAGTGAAAGTATTGAATCATGAAGCGAAACAAAACGGAAGATCGAATACAAATTGTGAAAACAAAATTGAAAGCGAAAACGAATCGAATAACAAATCGGATACGAATCGAACGCTTTTTCGACATCCGAGAACAAAAATCTGATCAGACTATCGCGTTAGAAACCCTAAGACTAACCAATCCGAAAACGGTATAAATTTTTTTCTTTCTCATCTTATTTATCATTATTCAAAACCA
>JANIJH010000225.1:16287820-16302847 GCA_024520975.1 Erythroxylum areolatum | reverse complement strand
GAACTTCCTGATCCATACAGCTTCCTTAGCTGCATCCGAGGCAGCAATGTACTCAGCTTCAGTTGTAGAATCAGCAATAGTGTCTTGCTTTGAACTTTTCCAGCTCACTGCACCTCCATTCAAACAGAACACAAAACCTGATTGCTATGAATAGGTTTGTAAATGTTATCTTTAGATCTGGTTTGCATGGGATGATTGATTCTTATGGTGTGTTGGTGGAGTTGATTATTGTCAAGTTGCTGGTTATATGTATTTTTGGTAATTGAAGGTTCACACTGGAGTTGCAATTGAGTACCAACTTTAGATGGTGGCATGAGTGGCGAAGTCATATATTGTATTTTTATTATTGGTGGTATCTAAGTAGAAATAGTGGTGGATTGGGGATGTAGAGATTGTGTTTGTAAGGATTTGAATGGAAATACTAACTCAATGAACCTAACATGCCTAGAAATATAAAGTTTGGATATTGAAGGATCAAGACATAAGTAGGCACTTTGAGTTAATGAGTATCCTAGGAAAACACAAGGTTTGGAACAAGATTCTAATTTGTGATAGGTATATGGCCGAAGCCAAGTGTAATATAGGCACCTAAATACTTTGAGTTTTGAGTAATTAGGAGGATAACCAAAAAAAAAATCATATGGAGAAGAGAGATTTAATGTCAGAGTTGGCAGTTGGTTGATTAAATACACTACTGTGGCAAAGGCATTAGACCAGTAAGCTAATGGAATAGAGGCATGGGAGAGAAGAGTGAGATATGTTTCGACAATTTGAAGATGACGATGTTCAGAGAAACCATTGTGTTTAGTGTGTAAGGTGGAGTAGTGAGATGAGCTATACCCTGAAGAGCAAGGAAATTAGAAAGGGCAAGACATTCACCACCATTATCAAAATATAAAGCATTAATGTGATGATTAAAGTATTTTTCTACAATGGCTTTAAATTTGATGAATATTTCTTTCACACTTGATTTTTTTAAAGGATAAAACCAAATATATGTGGTATGATGATCCACAAAGATGAGGTAATACTTAAAGCCATCATAAGAAACAATTGGTGAGGTCTAAACATCAGAAAAGATTATCTGAAGAGGCTGATTTGAAGTAATGGTAGAGCTAGAAATAGAAAGTTTGTGACTCTTATTGCAATAACAAGCATTACATGAAAGATGCAATGGAATAGAGGATGATAAATCTAAATGATTACTGGAAATAACATATTTTAAAATTGGAAGTGCAGGGTTGCCTAGTCTATTGTGCCATTCTGATGAGGTAGTTTTGACACTAGAAAAGGCATTAAGGGGTGAGGATATTGACCACTCATATACACCATCTTCAGTGTAACCCTTCAAAAGCACTGCTCCTGTGCGAAGATCCTTCACAATAAAAGAATGCGGTAAGCATTCAATGGAGGTATTATTAGAAATGCAACATTTTGAAATTGAAATCAAATTCCTTTTCATGTTAGGGACATAAAGAACATTGTCTAAAAAATTTAAGGATTTGGAGCTTTGAGAGAAGTGGAACCAGTATGAGTTATGGGAAGACTCCTTCCATCATCAATCATAATATCATCAGATCCATTGTAAGGTGAATGGAGTAACAGATTGCTTAAGTCTGAAGTGATATGATGAGAAGCACCGCTATCTAGAAGCCATGTTAGTGTATTGGATTTGTTTGCAGTAAGATGTGCTTAAGGTTGCCATGAGGAAGTTATATTGGTATTGTTAGATGTGTGAATTGGTACTTATCGAAAAGATGGACAACATTTAGTTGTGTGTCCTTTAATTTTGCAAATTTGATAGTAGCCAAGATATAGTTTCCAATTAGATTCATCATTAGTTTTCAAGAATTATGTCTGAAAGATCTTCATCATCTATAGGAGCATCGAGTATTACAAGTTCATTAGCTTTAACTTTGATGTTCTGGAGAAAGTCAATAATACTCATGGATCCCTTATTGAGTTGCTTCAATTTATTTTTCACCTGCTTGATTCGTCCACGAGATGGTTTGGCATATGTATTTGCCAATATTGTCTAAGCTTCTTTTTATGTTTTTGCACAAGCAATGAATGGAATTATTATGGGAGAGAGAGAACCAAGAATTGCAATGAGTATAAGTTGATCTTGTCTAACCTAGACTGTATAATTTAGATTTGGTGTTGTGGTTCCAGTGAGTATTTTCTCAGAACAAGGTTGTGAACCATCAACGTAACCTAAAAGATCATATCCAGTAAATAAAGATTGAAATTGTAATTTCCAAGAAATGTAGTTATTTGAGGTAAGCTTCACTGGAGCTTGGGCTGCAACATTAATGCTGACTAAGAAGGTGTAGGAATCATTTGTATTGTGGATTATTGTGGTGGTATTGGCCATTGAAAGGGAAAAAAAAAAGAATAGAAAAGAAAGAAAGGGAAGAAGAATCAAATTGCTTGCTTTCTCTGGTCCCATAATAGAGGAAATAACTGAGAACTTTTCTGTATATACATTGAAACGAAAGATACAAATTATTATCAGAGATAGATCAAATCTTCATAACGATATTATACATTTGTATGCATTGAGTGCTAAAAACATTTTAAATATCAAATCATCTTCCATACTTGTGTAATATGTACTGCGTTTACTTAGCTTTGTGATTAGTGGTTGCTTGCATTGGGGGAGAAATACTTTAAACATTTATTATGAGCCATTTATTTTTTAAGCTATACCACTCACTACAAAGCAAGTGAATGCCCATAAATTTACCCAAAGATTGAAATTTTTACTGTACCTCAACATTGTAAGATTTTAAACAAGTGATTGGAAAAATATGTTCTTGTATAGCAAAGATTAAGCATAGAAGAAGCAGTAGTTGCTACCTAAAACTTACTACAAAAGCATACTATTTTTTGATCTATAAAACCAATATAGCAAAAGTTAATATTATGAATATTGTCCTAATTGTTGCCAAATTTACAATTATGAAATCTGAAGTCTATTTATAACATCTTATCTAAGTAAACTTTTGTTATATTCAATATAAATTTAAATTGCAACGATTTCTTAAAAATAAACAATTGTAATAAATGATAAATTTTAATTAGGCAATTATTTTTAGTGAATAAAATCTCTAAATACCAATTTCCATTTACTAATTTATTTATCTATCATAGCAATTGATAGTTGTTTAGCTTGATGTGATAAAAACAATTAAAAGTTAATAAGAAAAGTAATCAAGAAAGAATGAAAAATGAAGTTATAATGTCTAAACTTTATGTAGACATCAATATTCTAAAGCATTCAGATTTACACCATAAAAAAATTTATTTAATAAAAATATGTGGATATAGTTATTCTATATTAAAGAAAATTATTTCTACTCACACAAATATATTTACTTATATTATTTATAGGTTTCTTAAGTTATATTTATTAAATAAATTTATTAGTTTTCTAGTTCTTAATATTTATTAAATAAAAAGATATAAGATAAGAATATATTATACCCTAATATAAAAAAAATTATTTATAATATATACTAAATAAAATAAAATTTTAAAACATCATATCAATAATTTTATTTTTTTAAATGTAGTATTTATAAATTTAGCTAAAATTTAAAATTGATATAAAAATACGAGTATCATGCTAATATTGAAATAAATTAAATTTTTTGTAAAACTATAATTATTTTATTTATCACTTTAGAAAACTAAATTATTGTATTTACTGTTATATATATCCAACTTATAAAAAAAGTAAACTATTCTTAAGATTTCTTCATTAAGATTTATTTTTATGTTTACAAGGAGAAGTATATTATGTATAAGCTCTGTTTTGAAAATCGGACCGGACCGGTCGGTCTGACCGGTTCGATCGGTAATCGGTCGGCTATTCAGTCCGATTTATCCTTTAAAATCGGTTCTTAATTGAACCAGTGAGAACTGGTCAAAATCGGTCAAACCGGACCGATCCGACCACTGGTTTAATAATTTTTTTTGTTTTTGTATATTTTTGTTTTTTTAATATTATTAATATTTTATATAATTAAATATAATTATTACATAATTATGACGTCACACCGATTCGACTGATAGTTTAACTGATTGAACCGGTCAAATCGGTGATCAGTAAAATTTTCAATTTGATGACCGATCCGAGCTTCAAAACATTGCGCATGAGGATTGGATTATTGTTCTATTCGAGAAATAGTCTCCATTTTTCTTCAATAATGTTACTGATACGCACTTACTGTTAGATTATCCAACACAACTGAAACGTGTAAAGGAAACTTCAAATATTATCCCAAGAAAAACGAAATTGAAAAACCAAAGGAACCTTCTAAACGACACGGTTTTTGACCGTTGAATTTTCTGTTCCAAACAACCTCTTGCTTAATGCCATCGAGGCATTGATGCATAACATAAATATCCGACGTGATTTCCCCTGATGAGAATCTAAGCAAAATGGGTTCCATCTACGCATGCATCCACTGCAACACCAACCTTAATCTCAGCACCGCCCATCTTTACCCACCAGACTTCTACTTCGAGGCAGGCAACAAAGGGACTCTGTCTTTTGACATGATCGACACCAACAAGTTCAGGTTCCAAAAGGAAGACAAGATCAGACCTTTCTTTGAGACCCTTAACTATTGGGGCATACAAAGAAAGAGGACCAAGATCTTCTGCCAAAGTTGTGGGCGTCTTGTTGGTTATGTGTACGACGATGGGGCTCCTCTCACCGACAGTCCTGGTCAGTTTCATATGGGTCCTAGCCAGGTCATTCCTCGGGCTCCTAGATACCGCTTCAAGACTAAAGCTCTTCGAATCACATCATATACTTGATGGTTTTTGGTTCATTTGTTCTGGTGTTTTAGTAATTTGTTGAATTTGGCGTAGGGGTTGTATCTGTGTTGAGGGTTTTTTAGAGATAGAATCGCAGGAAAGGGGTTGTATACTTATAATGAGGAATCTGAATTCTGTTGCTGTTCAATATATAAATGTTGGAAAGAATCATCTTGGGGTTGTATATTTGTGAGGAATTTGAATGATCGTCCTGTTCAATATGTACACACTGAATTTTATGTACATTTTAAGCCACTAGAACAAGCCTCTTTCCCATTTGTCATCAAAGATTGCTTCTGTTGTATATGCAAGGTTCCGATCTCAAACATAACCTATCTTGGGTCTAAACCGGATTATGTCAAAAGATATCAATGGATTATGATTGTTCAGAATTCAAAAGCAGCTAGTTTTCTATTGTAAATCATTTTATATTGTTTTCTTGTTTCTACGTCCTGCTTCTGGAATATACCCTTTTCACTTAAATAAATCCTCCTTGACATTGGACGGGTAGATAGGATTGCAGGACACTAGAGTTCTGTTCATTTCTTTCTCAAAAGTTTTTTGAGTTTGTTTTGTTATTAAATCCTAGTTCTCCATCATCCGATCATGCCTTACTTGCCAGTTTTTGTAACTCTGACTTGCAACAACCGGTCAACTTTTCTTGGTGTTTACTTGCACGACCTTTCCACAGAGCTGACATTTTTAAACGCTATCAACGGGACTTCAAAGAAATATAGAAAGACTGTGCATGTAACGCCAATCTGCCAGTAGTTGAATGTTAGGTTGGATTAGCAGCTCTTGATGGTTTGTTATGAGGGTTCCCTATTTATAGTTTTGCTTTGCTCTCATTCCTTATAGTTTGAGACTGTTAGTATCGAGCTGCTTGACAATTGAACTACTCTAAACATGAAACAAACAAAACTGGAAAGCAACGACAGCAGCACCAAGACAAATCGACCTGTTCCTCCACCGCCACCGCTGCCACTTCCTAGATTCTGGGTGCGGAAGAATGTCACTCAGAGTGTTACAAATCAGGAGATTGCCAAGTTTTGGAGGCAAAAATGCATTGAAGAAGAGGATCACCTTCTTGCAGCTATCAAGGCTGCAGCTCGTATCAGGGCTCGCAAACTCACGGTAAGGGAGTATATCTTTCAGTTTAGTTGAAATTTTTAATATAAACAATTTGTTAGCATCGATTTGGTTAAATTGATCTGCTAGACCTGTTCTTAGTAGAATTCACTTGTTTTGAGCTTGATCATACTGACAATTGAAGACTTGCTGCAATAGACTTTCACCATTTAAGGCCCTTATTTTTCTTTGCAAATATGGCCTTGGCACTTGGCAGTTTTGTTTTTGTCAAGGAAAAGAGAGTGGTATAATCTAAGCAATATTAGAGTAAGACAGCCAGCTGCATATTTGAACTGATGAGAAAACTGATAAAAAAAGAACATTCAATGTGACCATGACTTTCTAAGTGTGGATAAATATTTTTGAGCAAGGAAATCAAAGAATTACTTAACAGATGTTGTCGGTCACCCTAGGACCAGGGTGAAACATCCCGTGTTTTCAACATTCACCGGTCATATTTATCTGAGAATCAGATAAACTTTTGACCTGATTTCTCTGTTCTACGCATGAGAAAAGCAGCTTCTGTTCTTTGTCCAAGAAATACATGCTAGACTTGAGGGAGTTTTTCAAGCTGAAACTTGGGTGCTCTACATATCAATTCAAGTTAAATGGGGCTCAATTTGATTTTCAACTTTCTAAAATTTTGCAACTTATCTTCCTTTTTGTTACTGAAGACACAAACTTGCAGTTGTGGAAAACGAATTTAAGTTACTGGTCATTTTCGGATATATGATTACATTAACATGATTGATTATCTTTTGCGGTATAGGAGGATGAGTACATGCAATTTGAGGAGTCTTTAAAGAATGATGAAGGCGGTATCAAGGAAAGCAACAGCACTGCCATCATCAACAAATCAGAACTTATCAATAAAGATGAAGTTCGCGTAGGAATAAAAGACTGGTAAGATAAATTTATTCACATCCTATGCTATTTGATGTTTTACTCGATATGGAAGGAAGAAAAGAAATATTCTTATCAGGATAAGAAATATTCAAGAGAAAGAAACTAGCATGCTCCTTTTTTATGCAATATTGCAATTATATGTGCTAAGAAATGTAGGAAGTTGAAACAAGTCTCGTGCGGTACTTGATCAATGTTTTTTTGCTGATATGTGCAGGTGGACAAAGAGCAAGTATGCATACTTGAACCAACCAGCTGTTGGGTCTATGGAACCTCCCAAAAGAAGAGCATCAAATTACATTCCCAACTGTATCACCTTCAAGCCCTCACCATATATCCTACATGTCTAGGCGTGTTTTGGACCCCATTGGAATTGCTTCCATTCACTGTATTGCGTAATATGGCTTAAATTGGTTCAAATGCCATAACTCTGTCATGTATTATAGAGTTCCACATCAGTGTACTTCAGATGTTAAAAATTTTGTGTGTTTACTTGAACATCTTAAACAGGCCCCTCTTGATGTACGTTGGAATTCGTGTGGAGATGATGTAGCTGTAACTAATTCTGTTTTGCTTTCATGTGGAACATTTTTTTATTCTTTCTACTTGAAAATAGACGTGCACTTGTTCACACCGATATAATGAAGCGTAATTGGAATGTGAAATGGACAAAATTCTTCTTTTACACACACACACACACACACAGATATATATATATATATATATACTGACCAAACTGGGTCAAGTAGTAATGTTTATCAAGTAAAGTCAGACAAGGACTTCATGAACTTTCCAGGCAGGCAGGCAGGCTCATATTCAAGCTCTGCCTAACTCCAGGCTTACCAAGTCTTAAATGGTACTTTGCATCTTTCTGGCGGCATTGCAAAGCTTATCATATTAAACCAACATGGAGGCCATGCACATGATACCGAGTCTATATTATTAGTTGACCAGATCAGAGGATATTTATTATACATTAATTACTTAATTAATTATCAACTTCCTCCCCATGAACCAAGAAAAGGAATAATGGAACTGGTAATGAGTTTGCCAGCTGATCCTCATAATAGTTGACTATAAACTTATTCTACGGACCCTGTTATGAACATGGGTGATAGCAATTTAATAATGAGCTTATCCATTAATTTAGTATTATTTTGTAATTAAAAGGACTGAGATACTATTCAAATGACCATTTTCTTGAAAATAGAGGAAGAGATAAAAGGAGATTATTTAAAATGTCCAAATTACAAAAAAAAGAAAAAAAATTCCTGTCACACACTTGGAAGTCACAAGTGAAGCTTTCGTTTTATAAGCTCATTGTCAGCTACTGTTTTAGATCTTTTTGTTGGATTTAAAGCTTCTCGATATCGATTCAATTCTCCAATTCAGGGTTTCCAAGGAACCAACAATGGCCAAAGCGAGATACTCTCGTCTTCCACCTCGAAAATCGTCCTCTTCAACGTTGATAATGGGCATGCTCATCACGTTCACCTTCGTCATCCTCATTCTTCTCGGCCTTGGAATCTTTTCAATTCCTAGTAATTCCGACGATTCCCGTAAAGCCAATGATCTCAGCACCATCATTCATAATAAACTCGACAGGTTTTTTCTTTTTTGTTATTGGGTTTGGATTGTGATGTGATAAACGTATATTCTTTGTGGGTTAGGGATTTTACTGTTTGGGGATTTTTGTGTAGGAGTGAGGAAGATGAAGGAAGAGGGGAGCAGTGGGTTGAGGTGATATCGTGGGAGCCTCGCGCTTTTATTTATCATAACTTTTTGGTGAGTTTTTCTTGCATTTATTTGCATTTCTGCTCATGCTCTTCATACACTTTCAATTTTGTGTTTTAACTTGCAACTGAATTGGAAAGGACGAAAATGACAATCTTTTAAGCATTCAAGTTAAATGAGATTGGTTTTATCATTTCATGAATCTGAATATGGTATTTGAAATTGTGTTCTCTAATTAGTAGCATGTCCCCCTTTATATTATCTTATGATCCTTTTCAGTATCAATCTAGGTTCGGTTATATGGAGGCTTGGTTTTGGTTGAAAAGATTATCTATTTATGGTTATCATTTAGACTTGGTGGGGTTTACTGGTCAGTTTTGTTAATGTCATCTATGATGATCAACAAAGATGGTTGATTGTTTTGGCAGACTAAACAGGAGTGTGAGTACCTGATTGCTCTTGCCAAGCCTCATATGCAGAAGTCAGTTGTTGTTGATAGTGAAACTGGGAAGAGCAAAGATAGCAGGTAGGGCTAATTGCTATATTTAGATTGTTTGCTTTAAGTTCGATTTTATGTATGTCATTTTGATACTTCTTTAAATGACTAGGCATTTAGTTTGTTTTTCCTAAATTGTTTATGTATATTCATTTATTCAAATGCAGAGTGCGTACAAGCTCAGGAACTTTTCTGCAAAGAGGTCGTGACAAAATCGTTAGGGACATTGAGAAAAGAATTGCTGATTTTACCTTCATACCTGTAGGTATGCAGCTGGAGCTTTATTAAAGAATGTATCCACTTATATTATTCAATTTCTTTTCTCCTCTTTCTCATTTTTATATGACTTTGCTTGTCAATTATTTTGTTATTATCTTCCACTAAATATTTATAACTTTATCTGTATGTAATTATAGTCTTTTGAGTGTAACTGTGATTTGTCCTTATATTTGAATCAGGGATCCTTTGCTAATTATAAACAAAGTACTGAAGTTTGTATGGATATGTAATCTGCAATAGTTAAAAGAATTAGTTTATTGAACTATATACTCTATTACACTTTT
Organism: Erythroxylum areolatum; assembly: GCA_024520975.1. NCBI lineage: Eukaryota > Viridiplantae > Streptophyta > Magnoliopsida > Malpighiales > Erythroxylaceae > Erythroxylum > Erythroxylum areolatum. The sequence goes on along the minus strand of JANIJH010000225.1, from coordinate 16,293,196 downwards.
TGTAGACAAATTCATCTGATGGTTAAAGTGTATTCAAAGCTATTAATTAGGTCGATGCATCTTTCCCACAAACACTTACACACATCATCATCGTGAACTGAATTTTGGTGTGGAAGAATTTGTAAACAAAGTTGACCTCATCTCTATACAGAGAATCAGTTGACATGTTGAAATATTGATGCTTTTGATGTTATTTGCATGCTTGATTCCAAGGAAACAAAATTTAGAGATCTTTTTGATATTCTTTAATGTGATATCTGCTTGCAATGTGCCTCTGTTTGTTTAGTGTAGTTGGAACGTGGTGCTTACTTTGCCTGTCATTTAATTCTTGCCAACACGATGTGCAGAACATGGAGAAGGACTTCAAATCCTTCACTATGAAGTTGGACAGAAATATGAGCCACACTATGACTACTTTATGGATCAATTTAACACTGTGAATGGGGGACAGCGTATAGCTACTGTTCTTATGTACCTGTAAGTGACATCATTCATCTGCCACAAGAATGCTCTTAAATGCATTTTATATAATATCTTATTTGCATTCCTTGACTTTCTTATTCCCCCCTTTCACTGCTCTTTCTTATTCCCCCTTTTCACTGCTGTACACAGCTCAGATGTTGAAGAAGGAGGTGAGACAGTGTTTCCTTCTGCTAAAGGAAACATCAGTGCAGTACCTTGGTGGAATGAGTTATCTGAATGTGGCAAGACGGGACTATCTGTCAAACCCAAGATGGGCGATGCTCTACTTTTCTGGAGCATGAAACCTGATGCTTCGCTGGATCCTTCAAGTTTGCATGGTTAGTTACAGTCATGATTGTGTAGTTTTTCTTACTTCCATGCTTAAATCCCTGATGTTACGTACCGTTTGCCTTCGTCCTGCAGTTATTCTGATTTGAAAACAATAATGATTCCAACTTTGCTTCTCTTCAGGTGGTTGCCCGGTGATTATTGGTAACAAGTGGTCATCAACCAAATGGATGCGTGTAAATGAGTATAAGGCCTGATTTAGCATGTAAAGGTAATTATTCATAACCACCTATAGCTAGCAATGTATATTTTGGGATTTTTTTTAATATTCTTACTACCAAGTCTTGTACGGTTGATCCCACATCGGTTGGGAGCAGCATTGACTTTACAAAATTATTATGCACGAACTAATAAAATAGTTGTCTTTCTTAGGCTGTGAGAGAAGCTTTTATGTCCATAATTTAACATTTTCTTGAGTGACATATTGCATCAATGCCAAGTTGGTTTTACATCATACTCTCCTTTAACTAAGACCTCTGAGTTGTCATTCCTGAAGTATCTTTTTCGTATGTTTCTTGAGCTTTTACTAATTTTCCCAAGGTTCTAATGTTTAATCTCTCAAAGCTTTTTCCTATATGTTGGTCAACTCCTTGTTTCCTCTCTCTCTCTCTCTCTTTTGTGGTTATTTACACTGATTTTTGTTCATCTCATTGCAGGAACTTAGGCGATTTCCACAACTGGCACGACATCGCTGGCGTTGATGGACTGCAAATGGATATGTACTGTTGTATGACGTCGAAGCATTTCCGTTCATTCATTTTGATAATGTAACGAGTGAGATAATACTTTTGAACTTTTATGGTTTAGCGAGCGAGCTGCAACATATAGCTGGTATTGGAAATACTCGTACCTAATTCCAAGGTTGAGAGGGCATAGCAATTCATTCCTTGAATAAACTTTTGCTCGCCATATATTATTCCTAACCTCACTTTTTGTGTGCTACATAGAGTCTGCATATAAAATGTAGCCCAGTATTTCGTAGACTCGTAGGATCGAGACCAAAATTAAAATTGAGGCCCAAGTTTGATATGAAATCAATTGGGTTTCAAAAATTGGGTCCAAGTCCAAGGTTCGATAAGGCTATTCAAACATATTTTGTGTTGTTTCAAGTTAATAGCTCTTTGCACAATATTTAAAGCAACAAAATGGTACAATATGAAAGTTGCACTAATGAGAAAAATGATAAAGAAAAGCAATAATGAAAAGAATTGTTATATGATAAAAAAAAAGAATAACCAATAATCAATCTTTTGAACATTTCAGTATTAAAGCATTCTCAAATTTTTAATTAAGTGATCAATCTTTTAAAATTGTAATAATTTAGTTCAAAAGTTAGTTGTACTGATGTGACTAATAGATAGATATTAATGTGACATTTAGTAGATATGTCATATCATAAAAAAATAATTTTTTGAACTATATTGTTAAGGCTTTAAAAAGTTGATCACTCAATTAAAAATTTTAAAAATTTGAGCACTAATTTGAATAAAGTTTAAAAGGTTAGACTCTTTTGAATATATTATTCCTTAAAAAAGGTGCACTATTTCAATACAAATAAAACTACATTAATTTTGATGCTAATACTTTTATTTTATAAGAATTTATTTTTAATATTATACCAAATCGTTAAATTATATGCAATAATCTATTTTTAAAGACTTCTAACTAATTGTTACTCCTTTATGGAATCAAAATCTTCACTATCTCACATATCTTCATCTATATTTAATAAGTAATCATTATAACTATCACATCCAGTTTTGCAATAATTTGATTTCACATCTAGTTATGCAATAATTTGATTTAGTGAAGAATTGATTAGTAGCAAATAGATATATCTTTACCATTAAGTATTTTTCGAATAAATATCCAAAAAATCATAATAGAAAGCTACTAGGACTATAAGAGTAAGATACTTATACACCATAAACTTTATAATTACAAATTAAAGAGTTTACCTTAAATAATTTTATTATATACCCAACTTTTAAGACATATTATTGTCAGATGAATCTGACCAAGATGACAATTCATTATCCAACTATTAGTACTAAAAGTATACTAATATAAGACTAATAAAAGACATATCAAATTAGTGGTTAAAATTCACACAACTTATAAAATTTGGCTGCTTGAATTTGAGTTTTATGTTTGAGATTTCAATTTAGATTGTTAGAATTTCAAGTTAGGAATAGTTAAAATTGTAGGGCTTAATACAAATGGAATTTTAGGATTTGGTTGTTGAAAATTCAAGTTAGAGTTACATGAATTTTAGTGAAGTAAATAAGTAAAGGATGGTAAAGAACTATGAATCACTATTAGAAGAAAACATCATAAGTAGCATAAACTAAATTTCGGTCCTTGTTGTCATTGTTGTCACTTTAACTCCCTCTTTTCATCTCACTAAAGTAAAGCTTCTGATTGACTAATTTATCCTCTTTTATTTCTTTTTATAAACTCCAAAATATTTTGCATCAATTTTCTTTGGTTTGTCTAAAGCCATCCTTAACATAGAATGTGACATATATTCATCATATAAACATGTAGTCAACTTTTGAAATTTACATTCTAAAATTCAAGAGTTGTCATAAATTGATTTTCTTTCCATTTGACAAGAAACTATTAATATTCACTAGCTTTTGTGGCTACAATTTGTTCATCAAGAATATATTACATCTCTTCTTTAAAATGAGAAATGGCTAGAATTCTCGCAATTGTAATAGGAGATGGGGTATCATCATGTTCACAATAAATAGTTAAATTCGTAACATTAAAGATATGAATAATTCCCATATCACTTGGTAATTTTAAAAAGACATTATCACTATTTTCTTAAGGATCTTATAGGTTCTAACATTCCTTGAATCAAGCTTTTTGTTTAATGTTTTTCCTTTAAAAATGCTTCAGATGAATCTTTACAATCACTATATCCCTTTCATTGAATTCCACCAAATGACAATGTGATCAATATATTCTTTATATGTTATCTTTTGTTGTACCTCATCAAAGATATCCCTCATATGGTATGCAAAACCTTCAGTTTTACTACTAGCTTTTATTGTTTGTAGTAAAGAAACCAAATAAATAAGCTTCCTTAGTTAAATATCCAAAGCTATATCAAAAGGATTCTTATTTATTGATCTATTTATAAAATTGTTATTATGCAAATTGTATTTTAGGAATAATTAACCCGTAATTATTCACATTATCCATGAGGAAGAATCATAATAAGTCCCCTAAACTTTTATTCACTACCTTTGTTTCTCCATTGATTTAGGGATAAAAAACTTGAAAATTGAAGCTTAGTGTTTAATATTTTCTATAGATTTATACAAAAAAACTTATAAAATTCATGTCATGATTAAAGATAATGTGCAAAGGTAATCTATGGAGACAAATAACCTCTTTGAAGAAGAGTTTAACAATGTGGACATCACTACAAGCCTTGGAACATGAAATGAAATGACTTGTCTTTGAAAACCTATCCACCACTATAAAACTAGAATCTTAACCTCTTATGGATTTAGGGACTTCTAAAATAAAATCCATACTTATATTCAGTCATGGTTCATAAGGAGTGGGTGATGGTGTGTATAGTCTAAAATTTTATTACTTTGCTTTAACTAATTGATATGTTTGACATTACTATATATCCGTAGACACGTCCTATTTTAAAGAGGGCTACTAAAAGTGATCTTAAACTATTGCTATGGTTTTATGTTTTCCAAAGTGACCTGCCACCCTCCTCCATGTAATTCTCAACTCATGTACTCTCTTATATAGGTATTAGGTAGGCAAAGTTGATTTCCTCTGAAGCTAGTCATTGTAGTACATAAAAGAAAAGTGGTCATCCTTGTTTCCAACAACAATTTTTAAATAAATGATTCCAACATATTGGTCTAAAAATATTCTCTTTTTAGTTTTTCAAATCCTACAAGTTTTACTTTTAAAGTGTTAAGTGAATACAATTTCCCACAAGTTTTACTTTTAAAGTGTTAAGTGAATACAATTTCCACTAAACACTTATGTTGTCTTTTTCTCAATTCCAACTTGATGTTTAATAACAAAGTTAAACTACTCCAAAAATTCATTCCGTAAGACATGTATTTTGTTCATGTTCTTTTAGGAATAGAAGTGTTCAGAAGATTTGTGATTCGAATATAGAATAAACTCTTTTTATGAGATATAATGATGGTAATTATAAAGTGTAGGTTGAATATCATTATTTCTCCTCACCTAACTTCTCAGTAAAGTAAGCAATTAGTTGTCTTTCTTGGTTAAGTATGCCTCCAATTGTCATATGAGATACATCACAAACAACTTCAAGTACTTTATAGAAATATGAAATGTTGGACCCCGATTTTTGAGTAAAAATAAAAAATATTCAAAAGTGGATGAGTTGACTGAAATTAAGTTGAAAATCAAGAAATAAAGAGAGAAAGTGTGAGAAGATGAAAAATTGTGAAAAGTTTGACTTTTTGACCTTTGCATGTTGACTTTTGATTTAGGCAAAATTTGATAAAATGATCTACATGAAACTTGTAGATTATGTTAAGAGCTTTCTGT
>JANIJH010000225.1:16274157-16285170 GCA_024520975.1 Erythroxylum areolatum | reverse complement strand
TATAGAAAAGTCTTACGAATCCAATGATTCAAGAATCAAGTCATTCGGAGGTCTAGAGAAGAAGTTATGGTCAAAACCAGGTTTATGAACTCAATTATATTGAACCTGTTTCGGGGAAACAGCCATAACTTTCTGTGGAAATTTCGGATTGAGGTTTTCTTTTAATGGTTTGAAAGAGGAAATGAAGAGCTACAACTTTTATGAAGATCTCAAAGGCTAAATCATTCATCTGAGGGGTCAAAAACAAAAGCAGACGATGATGATGTCAGTTTGAGACGATGATGATGTCATCAGACGATACAGATTGGGAAAATTGCCATAACTTTTCCTACAGACATCAGATTAAGGAGGTCTTTATATGGTTAGAAAGATAAGTTCAAGAGATACAACTCTTATGAAGACCTCAAAGGCCAATTCCAACGTTTTAAGGGTAGAAAATGGATCAGAATGTGACAAGGAATAGCAAAAGCAGACGGTCAAACTAAGACGCAAAAAGTCAAACTAAGATGATGAACAGTGACTGAGACGATAAAAAGCAGACGATGAAAAATAGACGATGAATAATAACTAAGATAATAGAATGAACAGTAACTCAGACGATCAAACTGAGACGTAAAAATTCAAACTAAGACGATGAACAGTAACTTCGTCTTACTTTTGCTCTAGAACTTCTCTACTTATAAAGTTCATAGATTTCAGCTCAGATGTCCAAAATTTTCATAGTATATACCGTTAGAAAGATAAAAGAAAGATCTACAACTTTTTAGAAGGCAACTTTGCCAAAATCTATTTATATCAATCCCAATTTTCTCTCGAAAGTTTGAAGATAAATTTTCCATTCATACACCAACATTGCACCTAATTCTTAACTTCATGACAAAGTTTGGGATTCTTAGAGACAGAATTGAAATTCAATGTCTTCATACAAAAAGTAGCCATATATCTCTATTTTAATCCAAATTAAGAATCATCTCGTTTGGACAACTAGAGAAAACGTTATGGCTAAAATACTGAAGCATACTCAGTCAATATTTTCCAGATCAACTCTTTATTTCAAAATCTTTTCTTACACAACTCATACCAAGATCACTCTTTCTACTTCATTTACTCCTCATTCTCAACTCCATTTGAAATCAGTATCATCCCTAAAGGAATCATAATCCATGATTAATCATGAACATGAATAACAGAACATACACATATATACATATTCTTCATCAAATTACTACATAAATATTGCTTTCATTTTACTGCTAACTTTCACTTTAATTCTTCCTATTTCAAAAATCTCTTATCCACCAAAAACACCCTAGCAAATCATGAATCTATCCACTTTCATTATTCCCTACTTTACTCTTGTCTATCATTTCTTGGTTCAAGAACTTTCATTCATGAGCTCTTAACTCGTGACTAATCACCAAAATTTCTTATTCAATAGGTCTAATCTTTCACAAAAATTTCGGGGTCCAACAATCAAGTCAATAGAACGTCGAATTTATCATAAAGGAGGTAACTTACTAAGTAAATCACTAGGTGTAAGGTTTGAAAAATCAATTAATAGTTCACAAAATTCTTTTAGGAATGCAATAAGTGTTTCGTCTACTATTTCTGTTACTTTTCTCATTACCATTACAAACACAATTTCCTACTTTGTACTAATAACTTGAAACTCCTTTTCTCCTTAGGGACTTTAAGAAGTTTTTACCTTGCATCTATTGCTACCTTGATACTTTCTCTTTACTTTTCGACTTTTTCCACCTTTATAGGTTTTAAATTTATCTTGTTCCCATAAAACATAAATCTATTGTTGTTAACTTTTCCAAAATGTTACATATTACAATCTTAAAGCAATAATTAACTATTAAAGCCAAGATTAACTAAGTAAAATGGGAGTTTTTTTTATAGAAATAACATCAAACTAAATAGAATATTCATATATTCCTAATTTGAAAGACACCTAACACTTTTAAGCAACCAACATAGAGCTATCATCCACCCAAATAACTTTGTAAAGATATGGATGTTTCTTTAAAAGTAAATTAAATTAAATCACCATGCTTTTTGATATTATATTTGTAATACTTCCTCAATCATTGATAAGTTTACATACTTAATCTCCATATTTAACTTGATTATATAAAATAGCAATATGAAATCATCCTTTTTATTTTCCACCTTAAATATTGTGAGTATACTTCTTACTATATTAAGATTTATAAAACCAACTTGTTCATCACTAGAGCTTTATACCAACTCCTCCTTGGCATAAAGTTCAAACACACACACACACACACACACACACACACACAAAGATATATAGATTCTTCCTCCTCTTCTTTTTCCATCATGTTCAAACCTCTATTTGTACATTCATAAGCAAAGTGGTCCCTCTCATTACATCAAAAGCTCTTTTTGTCATTGTTGCTTCCTTTAATTCCAATCTAAACTATGGCTTTGCCTTTATGTCCATCTCCTTAAGAAGCTTTGTTGTTGTTATGTGTTGTAAATTTTGATACATTAGGTGTTATCTTAAAATTTTACATATTCGTACTCCTCTTTATGCCAAACTCCCTTTTTCCGTTACTTGTTGCCCTAGATATTGCTTCACTCTTAATGCTAAATGATAAGCACAAGGTTCTAAACCCTTTACATTATTAGCTTCTTGTAAATTACTACCATTAAGTTGTTTTGTAGGAAGATATAAGTTGTTATTCAAATTCCATTCCTCCACATCAGATAGAAAGTTCATCAAATATTTATGTATACTCTAGACATAATCTCTTACATAAGTTTTTTGAGTTAATCTTTGAGATATTTTTGATAATGAAATGGTAAGTGCTTTTTTGGCAAACTCCTTTTTTAATCCTAATATTTACACCAAAACATAGATTAGACATTTACTATTTTGAAGTGTACAAAAAAATCTCAATGTTTCAAAATAATCTAATTTTAACCCTCAATTAAGAAAAAATTTGACCTAACCCAAAGCTAACATGCTCAACTTGAGCTAAAGGTGTAAATGCATGAATATTAATGATCATATGAAAATAATTATGTCAATTATGTCAAAAATTTTCGTGACTATCTTATTTATAATTGTTTTAAATGGAAGAAGCTAATCCTTTAACAACATAAGCCAAAATAATGGAGAGTTTCAATTTGGTACCTAGTTATATGCCAAGTGAAGAAACAATTCAAACAAGAGGAATCACCTTTTGAAGAGAACATATGATGTTTGAAATTACTCCTTAAAGACTAAATCATGTATTGTTACATGATCTGGCTAGAGGTTCTAAAGGTGGAACACCTTATTTGAAATGGCATATGAACTCTTGTAATAAAATGTCAATGATATTAGAAGGTCAATTTTTTTGTCTTAATATAATGAAAGAAAAAAGTGAAGTAACTTTAATGACTTACAATCTTGAGAGATCCAAACATTTTCTTAAGAATATGACAATAAATAATGAATATCCACTCTCAATTATAGATAATCAAGACCTTAAGATGTTTAATACCTTACTTCAATTGAATTTTAAGATTCTAACTCGTAATACTATCAACAAAGACATTTATAAAGAACAGAAGGATTGGATATTGAAGATGATAGATTAACATAGACGAGTTGTCATTACATTAGACATATGGATGATTGAAAATTAAAAAGAATTATATGATAGTAATGGCACATTACATTAACAATGACTAAAATTTATATATTTGAATCATATGGTAAATAATATTAATTAATTTTGTTATGAATTGTTTTATAATTGATATTTGATTATCATTTTAAATGGTAGGTTTATTTATATTCAAGCTTCATATATAAGTGAGAGATTAAAAAATGTATTATTTGATTGTTTAAAGGATTAGAACATTAAAATGAAACTCTCAACCTATGGATAATTATAGCATAAATAATGTTATGATAAAAAATTAAGAATAAGTTACCAATTAGGAGATTGCTGATGGATAAAAGGTTTTTTTTCCATATATGTTGCTTTGCGTATATAGTGAATTTGATAGTGAAGGATAGCTTTAACCCAAGAAGGGGTAGAAGCAATTAAAAATAGTGTAATCTATTAAAGTACAACAGCAAAACTAGTTGAAAGTTTGTACAAAATAATCCATATATTAAGAAGTTACTTGTGGATTATACAACAAGACAAAATTCCATATTCAAGATTTTAAGGGCAATAATTGAGTATATTGAGGTGTTTATCATATTGAGACAAACAAGTTCTCAATATATTTGTTTGTCGATAGAAAAGCAATAAAAGTTGAGAAAAGTAATTTTTGAGAAGTTAGAGATGTTTTATGCTCTTATTTTTTTGTCGATAGAAAAGCAATAAAAGTTGAGAAAAGTAATTTGTGAGAAGTTAGAGGTGTTTTATGCTATTATTGAGTTGTTATCTGAAACAAAATATCATACTTTACTTATTTGTTTTACTAACATTAATGAGATCAAAATAACTTATCTTTGATTCAAATGAGGTGGTTCAAATAATGGTAGAGCAAACGATGAGGAAATTTGGCAATTATTGGTATATAATTGTTAACAATATAATAGTTATATATATGTTAGACTTAGGGTATACGATGGAGGAAACTCATTTTTTATTGGCATTTGTATGGTGATTAGGCTAAATAATATATTGATATCATTAGACACTTATGGTATGTTTTCATTAATTATAACTAATAAAACTAAGAAAAAAGCGAGATTATAGTAATTTAGTGTCAGTTTCATTTTTTGTTGATACATCATCATCAAACAAAGTTGGGAGTACAAGTCTTCATCTTAAGAAATTCATAAAGGAAACAAGGGCTAAGATTTCTTATAATAGGATAGAGTTGGATAATTATTTGGAAGCCAATATTGTGACCACATCTTAGGAGCATTTTGATATATTATTGTGGTAGAAATTGGATGGAGCTTAATATCCAATTATACAAGTAATTACATAAGACTTGTTAGTAATTTCAATATCTATAGTTGTTTTCATGTTTGCTTTAGTACTAATTGTCAGATAATGACTACTCATTGTAGTCAACTTCATCCTGAAACTGTGAAAAACTTGATGTATACTTGAAGTTGATTAGGTATAAAATATTCATATCTATTGTTAACTATCATACATTCATTTAATAAAATTGTTGTATAATTGGGTATGGATTACATAAGGATTTTTTTATATATAAATGAAGTAGTGCGAACTACTGACTATCTTAAATATAATGATTATCTAGCTTATTTTATTTTACCATTAAAAACATTAGTCGATTTGTACATTGTAAGTTATCTTACACACTTTTCTTGCACTATTTTCTTTTTAGATTTACTTTTTTTTCTTGCAATTGATCTAGTTTGCCGTTAAATCTTATAAGTTATGATACTTACAATCAAGGCTGTTGAACCAAGGGAAGTTCTAATATATGTTTTAATGATAACAAAACATAATTACTACTAATGAGTTTATGATTTTGATGAAAAGTAATATATGAACAAATTGAAGTTGTAAACTAAAAAAGATAACTTATGAAGTTGATAAAAAGAATTTGAAGTTTGCTATCATCGAAATTAAGATTAAAACTAAAACAAAATAAGATCAATGCTTACCAAGGTCATCATTTAGTTTATAATGTTAACTGTAATCTCATTTAATCATTTTGATGCTATAAAAGGCTCATTATGTATAAACATTTCATTTCACTTCATTACACAAGTTTTTACAAAGAAGCCAAAGCTCTAACAATGCTAACAATGGAGGAACTTATTCAATCTCTCCTCACATATAAAATAAAGCCCAAAAGACATAGGAAGAAATAATTTTTCTAATAAAAAATGACTTTGCATTGAAAGCCTCAATGGAAGAATTGAATGAAAAGAAAGAGACATCAACTAGTGAAAGCAACAAAGAAGAAATTACGTAATACTAGAAAATTGAAGAAATTCTTAATGAAGAACTCTTCAAAAAGAAAGGACTTTATGGGTTGTAAGATATATTCAAAACTTAAATCAAATAACATTATCTATTTTAATGAATGAAACCAAAACACATAAAGTCTTAATGCCATAAAGTCTCAATGCCCTCTCCTTAAGTAAAATGAGAAATATGAAAAAAAAAATGATAAGAAGGGGAAGAGGGATAAAAGCAAAAAGAAGGCACTTGAAGTCTCTATTTGGGATGAAACAAGTGAATTCGAAAATGAGCATTTAGGAGAAGAGATAACTCATATGTATTTTTTCACTATATATGATGATGAGATAACATCCAACCTTAAATTTTACATTAGTGATATTGATTTGGCATATGATGAATTAGTTTAAAATTTACAAATCATAAGTAAGAAATTATAGAAATTATCTTCCAAAATCAAGGAAGTTAAAAAATAGTTAAATGCATACATGAATGAAAATGATAAAAATGGAAAGTGAATTGCATATCATTAAAGCATCAAAACATATGATCATTAATGACAATCATAGTTTAGATGCATTAAAGAATGAGAATGAATATTGAAAAAGGAGGTAGGTTCCTTTAAGGACTCATTTTTTGAGTTTACAAAGGGAAGTAAAAATAGAAAACATGATAGGATCTCAAAAGAATTCCAATAACGGGCATGCAATATAATACAACCATAAAAGTGAAGCTAATTCTACTTTTGTTAAAAAAATATTTGCATAGTGAAGAACCATTGCCTAATGTGACAAATGAGTACAGAGTATCCACATCTAAGCATATGTATACACATTCCATATCCATTAAGACTTATTCTAAAAGCAAACATCTTTATTTCATATATAGCTTAAAGCCTAGGCGTATGATTCAATACTATCAAGGGAAGAATAGACATAACTTATACTATAATATGCAAACCCAATCATATCCTTTTAGGACTTAAAGAAGCATACATTAAGCTTTAATCTACAGTAGACACCAAACATACAATCATGGTAGCTCACTACCTGATGTGAGCAAGGTTGCACATGATGAATATATCAATAGACACCGAGATCAACACGACGCTAATCGAGACTTGATGCTGCCTCCTAGCCCCCCAATTAGGACTGGGTTTAAAAGATTCAAGGCCACGTTAAAGTTATTCGTGACTCGCGTGGTTGATGATGGACTCTGGAAGAATCAAGATTCTCGCTTGCAGCTTCAGTTTGTTAGTTTGAACCGAGTTCTGGGCCCAAACAGCCCTTGACAGGTGCGCACGCTAGACCTGTACTCCAGTGCCCAGCAGGCTAGATGTCAGGTGCACCTGCGCCTGGCCTCTTTTGCTTTGGGTTGTTTTTCTACTATTTTTAAGATGGTTCAGACAGTATTATTTTACCTATTTAGGCTCAGGATGTTGGCCCACTTTCAAGTTATTTTGGCAACTATAAATAGTTGCCTTGACATTAGTTTTCGGGTTACACTTAGCTAATTTGAGAGCTTTGTGAGGAATTTCTTCATGTTCTTTTTGTTCCACAAACCCTAACTCTAATTATCAATTAATCTCAATTGTGGTGTATTGTTTTGGTTCAATTTTTTTGGTTCACTACTTGGTCTAGCTTGCTTGGAAAATTGCGATCTTTGAGGTCTAGAAAAGTATCGAAAACCTTGCGTATCTAGTTTATTTAAAGGTTGCTGAATCATATCAAGATTAATCTCCTTCCGTGTGCACGTCATCTTTGGTATCAGAGCATTGGTGTAGAGGAGAATTTTTATTCAACTCCATCAGAATTCAAGAAACCACCACCCATCATCATCCAATTATCGTCGGTTTATCAATTCAGGTGTGAATTAACTTTCAACCTAGGGTTTTAATTATTCTTCTTATTTATTTTGTTGAAACTTTCAATTTATATTGAAAAAATCCAAAAAATAGTTCGGAAAAAAGTTCAAAAAAAGGTCTTAAAAATTCAAAAAAAGAGTTAAAAAAAGAAGTAAAAAAAGTAAGAAAAACGAAAAAATGAAAAAGAATTGTAGAACCGAAAGTGTTACTATCGAGTTCAAGAATTACATTATTTTGGAAAGCCTTACGTGAAGGATTGGCAATTAAATTGGGTGAAAATTTTGACCTATCTTGCGTGACCTTACTTTGAAAAGAGTTCCAAAACTTGGCATCATTGTTGGATTTCTTGATTGGAAGGAGTTAGGTTTTCCAAAGAACAACTTGAACATTGAGGATTCAAGAGGAAAAAGGCAAGAGGGTGAGATCATTAGAGTGGCCAAGACACACGAGAGGAGTGTTCTCAATTCGAGTGAAACATGTGAGGGAGTGTTTTGTGAGGTTATTATGCTACTAACTTTTTCTTGGCAGGAGGAATTTTCATTGGAGGTATGTCTAACAGTAGCGTGAGAGGTCAACAATCGGGTGGGGTGCAAGCAGCCACCTTGGAGGCAATCTAGCAGCTAACTAAGAGCCTAAACATTGCTATTGCTGGAATTAGAGGTGAAATGGAGAGGCAAGCTCGCGCATGCGGGGAGCCATGAATGGGACACATCGGTCCTAGAAACCAGCATGCTTTGATTATGTTAGAAGACTATGGATCTAACGATGAGGGGGGATTATGTGAGACCATGGAGATGAGATCAATGAGCTGATTTCGGGGATAGATAAGACAATGACATTAGGTCTATTAAGATGCAAATTCCACCATTCAAAGGAAAGAATGATCCGGAGCTCTACCTTGAATGGGAATGAAAGGTGGATATGATTTTGGAATGCCACAACTTTTTAGAGGAAAAGAAGGGAAAACTCACAGCTGTTGAATTTTCTAATTATGCACTAATTTGGTGGGATCAATTGGTGATTTCTAGGAGAAGAAATAAGAAGGAACCCTTGAGTACTTGGGCTAAAATGAAAGTGATCATGAAGAAGCAGTATGTTCCAACTTATTACTACCGAGAGATGCATCACAGACTCCAACGCCTAACACAAGGAAATTGGACTATGGAGGAGTATCATAAGGAGAAGGAGATCACAATGATAAAGGCTAATTATGAGAAGGACCTCGAGGCCACAATGACTCAATTTTTAAGTGGTTTAAACAGAGAAATAGCCAACGTAGTTTATTTGCCCAACTACATCGACCTTGAGGAGATGGTGAATATGGCAATGAAGGATGAGAGGCAACTTAAGTCTTGTGGGACAGTGAAGAGTGGGACGAGTTCTACTTAAAATTGGAACTCAAATTGGCCACAAAAAGAGGAGAATTCGAAAGGAAAGAAGCTGGAATCCAAGAGGCCAAACTAAACTCTTCCGGAAACTAAAAGTACTAATACCCCTAACACTCAAGCTTCTTCTAGCAAACATTCTTCAATTAAATGCTTTCGATGTTTTGGAACTGGGCACATTGGCTCCCAATGTTTGAATAAAAGGGCTATGATTTTGAGGTACGATGGGTTGATTGAATCCAAGGATGACGAGGAATGTTTTGAGGATGACGTTTTGGAGGGAGAGGAATATGAAACTTGTGTGGAACGGGTTGTTAAAGGCGAAACTCTCGTGGTTAGGAGGGGGCTTAGTGTTCGGCATCAGACTGAAATGTTAGACCAATGAGATAACTTATTCCATACGTGATGTTTGGTTGGTGGTAAAGTTTGTAGCTTGATCATTGATAGAGGGAGTTGCACCAATGTTGTTAGTTTGGATATGGTTAGAAAATTGGGGTTAACAGTTCTAAAGCATCCGAAACTGTATCATTTGCAGTGGTTCAATGACAGTGGGGATGTTGGCTCCCAATTTTTTTTCTTAATAAATAAGCATAATGTGAATGAGATTAGGTGACATAGGTGAATTGAATTAAAGTTAAGGTGATAAGTTGCATAAGGGGTATTGTTGGAAGATCACTTAAGTGGGAAAGTTTTAAGGCTTTGAAGGAGGGGCAAAATGGGAAGAGGAAATTGTTGGCTTACATTCTAAAAACCAAAAACGTTAGTGAGGAAGGAAAGAAGAGTGAAAGCACAAAAAAATAAGAAAGAAGGGAGAGCAGTGTCGTGGGTTGAGAGGAAAAAAAGAGTTGAGCTAGGTTTTGATTTTTCTTAACCTTCAAGAGGGATTTTGAGAGGGATCAAGAAGGGAAAAAGGAAGAGGAAGGTTAAAGCTTCCATTAGAGCCAAGAAATCCATTGTTTAGTGAAGATTCAAGGTAAGCTTGTGTTTTAATATTTGAATTTTTGAAAGAGTTTTGGGTTCAAAGAGCTTAGGAAATGCATGGGTTTAAGTATTCTAGGATCAATTTCATGCTTTTGGTTCTTTGGGTTTTCCAATTTGAATTCTTTTGAATTGGGAATTTTTGTCTTTGTTAAAGGGAGGCAAGAGAGGCAATAGGAGCAAGAGGAGGGACATCCTTGAACAAGTTTTTAAGCAAGGTAATTAAGGTGGGTGACATTTTTATAGTTGAGTTAATAAGCTTTTAAAGTTTCTTCAAATAAATGGAAGTTAATGAATTTCCAACAACCTTGACTATGTGCATTTATTGCCCCTTTAAAAATGCCTTGAGAATGTTTCATGTGATTTTGTATGAGAATTTTTGTGAATGACTTATGAGCTTATATGAAAATGTTTTCAAATGGCTTCATAATAGTTGTATTTTGTCACCTTTAAATGATATGGGAAATGGCTATATGATTTGTATGTGGTTTTGGTTGATGAAGTGTGAAATGATGATAGAATTGCATATGAAATATGCCATGCTCATAAAAGACAAGTTTTAAAAAATGTGCCATTTGGGCAATTGGTTTTCAAGTCACGAATTACATGTTATGTAGGTTTGTGGTGGTCTGTTCTGTCAGTCAAGTGCACTTGTCTAAAGCTTCTCTTGCCTACCCACTAGTGGCATGGAGCTCCTTCACGGACTCCCATAAGTTCACGGCTACGCATGTTGGAACCCCTCCCTGGTGAGTCGCGTGCCCGACGTCCTACGTGACATCTAGACGCGCATCTCACGAGGGAGGGATTCCTCACCCCAGAGGAACCTCAAACCGAACTTATTTTAATGTCATCCGAACCAATC
>JANIJH010000225.1:16175707-16188214 GCA_024520975.1 Erythroxylum areolatum | reverse complement strand
TTCCTTTCCATCTCCATGTGACAAGCAAGAGATCGAGTGAACAAGAATCAAGGCATCACTCCAAAATTTGAACCTTTGTGTGTTTTAAGCTAGATTTGTAACCACAATGCTTTAGTTGCATTTTGAGCAAATTACTATTCATGTATCTTTTTGTAATTTGGAATTTTGAGATATTGATGTATTGTGGCTAAAAATGCCCACTAAAGCTTTGTAAAAACTCTTATATTTTGATTTTAATGAAGTATGTTTGTGTTTTTCCGATGATATGTCAAATTTGTTCACTGCATTTTTCAAGATTTCCATAAGGATGAGAATTTGTGCTCTAGCTTTGAGGGAAATAATGTACTGATTTAGGCTGAATTAGATGAAGTTGTCTTCTTTAAAGTTGTAGATTATTTTTCCAGCTTTCCAATGATATATAGTATGAAATTTTTGGACATTGGAATTGAAATATATGATTATTTGAAGTTGGTGATGTTGCATAAGATGGATTTTCGGGACAGCTATTTTGATTTGAAATTTTAACCCTTATAGAGGCAGAAATTATTTTTAAGTTCTGCATAAAAGTTGTAAATCTTTCTTTTAGCTTTCCATTGATATAAAGTTTGCAAAATTTGGAGTTTAGAAGTTGGGATATCGGAAGAAGAAAAGCAGGAGGAGAAAGTCGCGATTGCAACGACTCTGCGGTGATGTGTGAAAAGTCGCGATCGCGACCCGCAGGAAGTCGCGATTTCACTCTTTTGATCATATCTTTGTCCTCCGACCTTCAAATGACCTGATTTTTTAAGCATTGGATTCCTAACACATTCCTCTATCTCTTCAAAAAAAACTTATAGGTTTTGGTATTAAGTTGAAAAAGTTTGGTTGAATCAAAGTGAGGGGATCGTTAGGAAGAATATTAGTTGGATATTTTTACTGAACATGCTTCAGTAGTTTGGTGATATCTTGATTTTTAGAACTCCAAATGTGATGATTTTTATCCATAAATAAACTAGAGACATAGAGCCACAAATTATCTAAAGGAATAGAATTTTAATTTAGTCTTTAAAACTTTCAATTTCAGGATGGAAGTTGAGAATAGTGAGTTGGTTTATTCTAAGAATAGTCCGAAAATGTTTGGGCTATAACTTTTACATTTTTGATCTAAATTGAATGATTTTAATGTTATTAGAAACTTAAGACAATGGGGAACAAATGTTTAGAAGAAGTTAGTTTGAAATTCCAGTTTATAATTTCCCAAAATCTATTTGGAAGTAGGTGAAATGAGTTCATTTTTTATGTTTGACTGGTGTGGGCACGCCACCCTTGTGGAATGCGCATCCAGATGTCACGTAGGATGTCGGGCACATGACTCACAAAGGCGGGGTCCCCAACATTTTTCCTCCAATTTTCTTCTATTTTTTTATCTTGATTTTTATATCTTCTAAAAACCTAAACAATTCGCATTTTTCTTTGAAAAACTCCATCCTCTATTTCATAAAAATCTTGTTAGATTGCATCAAATTGAAAACTTTTCATTCTTATATTTCAAATTTAGGGATTTTGAAAAAAAAATTATTAAGAGTTGTCTTTTCAAATTGATGCTTTCCTAGTAAATTTGTAAAATGAGTCAAGGTTGTTTCCCTCTCAATTATATTGATATATCTTTAATTTTTTTCAATTTGGTATTTTGGGCACTTTTTTATATTTTTATATTCTAAAAATTTTGTAGTTTTCAAAATTATACATTTTTATTGATAGTTAGATATTGTAATTATGCTTATATTTGTTACAATTCCAACCTTTAGCCTTGTCAAAACTTGTCCCTTTTGCTTTACTTGGATTTTTTTTAACTTAGGCACAATACTAAAAAAAAAATTCAAAACTAGACATAATTAGGGATGTTTCTTTTAAAATTTACTTTTTAAGAAATTACTTTGAAGCTTTTAAATATTCAATAACTTTTTTTCTTGAATAAGTTTACAAATCCCAATTAAATTTATTTTGATTTTTTTAACGAAGTTAGGTTAATGCATGATACTTTATATTATGTATTTTTTGGGTAATTGATCTCTTTTTGATGATTCAAAAAAAGAGGAGAAAGAGTAATGATATTAAATTTAAGGGAGTGATGAAATTTAGGACAATTAATTGTTTTATCATTTTTGTATTTCTTGCATTTTATGTGATATGGTTGGGTAAATTTATGTTATCTACATATATGGAAATTTCTTTGATATTTGATGTCTCTTTTTTCATGTTGAATTTTTTCTTGATATTATGTTATGTTTTATGTATAAATTAAGGGGAGCTAATCATTATATTAACAGTTGTTTATGTGTTTAATTTTATTATTATTCTCTAATATCATAATTTTTTTCATCATAGAAAAGGGAGAGAATGTTGAACCAAAGGAGGTTCTAATCAATGTTTTGATGATAGTAAATATAATTACTACTAATGAATTTATTATTTTGATGAAAAAGTACCATAAGAACAAATTGAAGTTACAAACTCAAGAAGATAGCTTATGAAGATGATAAAGAGAAGATAAAGTTCGCAATCATCAAAATGAAGATCAAACCAATAAGAAAAGAAGACCAAGGCTTACCAAGGTCATTATTTAGTTTGTAATATTAACTGTAATCTTATTTAATCATCTTGATGATCTAAAAATCTTACAATACCTAAACATTTTATTTTACTTTATTGCATGAGTTTTTACATTTATCAAGAGGCATTTAAGGCTTTGATTTTAATAGAAACTCCTCTTGATCTTTCAAACACTCATTCAGGAACATTTTAGTAACTGTTTAAATTATAACAGTAATAAAAATATTGGTTTTAAGCATTTAAAGTTTTTAAAATCATATTTTTGGAGTGAGTGGCTGACCTATATAGGTTAGTGGTCAACCAATATAGGTTAAAGTTAAAGTTGTTAAATTGTATGTATCGTGAGTTCATTGTAACATTGGTGATGTATTGGTCAATCAATGTTCCATATTAGTCAACCAATATGCTTAGTGGTCTACTAGAGTCCCATCAATTAGTATACCAATATGCTTATTGGTATACTATGTTAGTCGACTAGAATTCTATAAATAGTTATTATAACAGCTATTTCTTGGCTCCAATGGCTAGGAAGGGTCCTCAAATACTATACATAGGTGTTTTCTCAATAGTCTTAATATCAAGAAGTATTTAGATGTATTTTACACACATTTCTAAAAAATTAATTATTTGAGCATCATTGTCTCATATTTATGTGAGTGAGTCTCTTTGGAAGCTGAATCTATCTTACTGGTAGCAGGCACTAGCTTAAAAATTGGAAGCACAATAGTGGAATTAGACATAGGACTTGGTTCCTCTTTTTTAGGAATGATGTGACTGGTTTGATAAGACTAGGAGCTCTACGAGTCAATAACCTGCTCACTCTAAGATGTTTCATTAAATCCTAAACAAGATTATTAAAAGTATTTTTCTAAAGATATCAATTGTACTAAAGCAATTTCTTTCACTATTGACCATTAGAGTATATATGCAATTCGAGTTTTTGTTGTTGCAATTCCTGTTGCTTGCTTTAGAAGTTGGATACCTGCTATCCTTTTTTATAGTAAATATATTTCCTATCTCGTCTCTCTTTACTCTTTTCTTAGATCCTCACCCAATAAACAATTAACTGAACAAGGTTGTTTGTTCGAAGTTTCTTTTAGTCAATTCATTTGTTAGTTGTCAAATAAGTAGTGTAATATTTGACCATACACGAAGTCGAGTGAGCCAAATCTGAGTTTTATCCAATGCTAGGCTAAGTCTCTCAACCTGATCCTTAATAATGAATACTTGGCAGCATCTCACATTTTATTTTTTTACACATTTTGTAGAAGTCATTATATTTCCTCACACCTTGGCCTAAGCCTAAAATCTTGGTCATTCTTACTTTTCTACTTATGTAATTAGATTAGAAATAGTTAACTAGCAATCATTTTTTATGGTTCTTTATTATTTTCACCCTTTTGTCTTCTTTTCTTATGCCTTATTGAATTAAGTTTTTTCATAAGGGAATCTTAATTTGTTCTACTACTAGATACCTTTTGCATGTCTTTGGCTTGGGCCTGCCTGGAATTCACACTAAAATAAATGGAGTTCTTTGAAAAAAAACCTACTAGTGGAGGAAGATCTCTTAGGGATAAAAGATGTGGGGTTAAATAGAGGGTTTGGTACCTTACAAAATGTCCTTTAAACATAAAAATGACGACTTCTATATGAAAAAACATCTAGTAGGTCAGTGCCTAGTCTATGATTTATGGATATGTCTATTTTTTGGTTTACTAATTGCTGGACTTAACCTGCCATAATGATTAGACAACTTGATGGAATATTTAAAAGAAGGAATTTGTTCTACACCTATTGGTTTGCTACTTCCAGTGACTAGCTGGATTAAATTCCAATAATGAAACAAACTTTACAAACTAAAAGAATAGATAAGTATGATGATACAAATCATAACCAAGTTAAGATTATATAGATAAACCCATTATCAAGTGATAAAACGAGGTGTTTTGAGTCATAATTTTTAGTTGGGGCATTATATTATTATACTTAGGAGTGATCCAAGTAGGATTAAAATTCCTCTTCACCTTTGAAGAAGATTGCAAAAAAGGTTCTTCTTTATTGAGAAAAGATTATATAAAGGTTATTCTTTACCTCAAAGGATAAAATATAATCAAATTCTTAAAAGAGTTTTGAGAACGGAAGTAGACAAACGTTGTTTGTTGAACCACTATAAATCAGTTTGTATTCTCTCTTCTCTATCCTCTTCAAGTTATTAATTATTTTATTAATTTATATTAAGCAATATATTCACCATATTTATATTTATTATTGTTAACCGAGTATTTTGGTAGAAAAATCTTGAATTTTATGCATTCAATTCACCTCTCCTTTTGGGTGTCTTTAGAAACTAACAAATACTTTTTTTAAAAAAAAATTGTTTGTGTTTATATAGAATAATCTTATTAATTCAAGGTGACTTCATCTAGGTTCTACTTATCACCTTCCATGTAGCCTCACTGAGTTAAGTTCTTATTATACCAAAATATCATCAAAAGAAACATACCTAAACCTTCCAAAAAAAGTAGAGTTCTTGTACTTCTTAAAACCTAACAACCATTGTAAGCTTTAAATTATAATTAAGCCCATCTAACTTTAATAACAATCTTCATTTATATTTTTCATTTTTAATTTTTTAATGTACAATTTTATATATTAATTTATGAGTGCTAATTTCTGACACAGTGATTTTGTATGTTGATATATGGTGTATTGACTTTATTGCTTGTGTAGATAATTGTTTCTTTTTTTTTTTCTTGTCATTGTCTTTAGTTATTGAAGCACTTCATGTATTCATTCAAGATGAATATGAACATAAGTAAGTTAATTTATGTTGACTATGACATCAATAAATCTTTTGTTCTCATGTTATTTGAGCCATGTACCTTAAGTAATGCAAGTAATCCTAAACATAATGCTTCTGATAACAAATTTTTTATTCCCTTTTTGTAGCTATTTTTTTATTGTTTCAACTATGACTAACTTGTTCGTGAATCTTATTGGTGTTTGGTTCTTTAAGAATTATGCTTATGCTAATCTTGGTTAGCTTATAAAGATTTTTTCAATTGCAAGATACCATATGAAGGGATATATATCTTTTATTTTCTATATTGATATTTATTTTAATCCATATTGAAAATTGTTAAACAATTTGCATTTCAATATAATAAGACTAAGTTAAATGATATTTTTGTCAAATTTATCCCTATCCTTTGTACTTATACATTTACATTTTTTTCAGTATATAGAAAAGTAGAAGATATGCATTACCACTTTATTTACTTGTATGTTCTTCCTAATTCCATACATGAGTTCTTTTTTTCACTTTCCCTTATTTAACATGTATAATCTCTTTGCTTTCTTCTTGTTATGCATATGTTAAATTAGTTCACTCTTATGTATTTCGACATAAGTATGAAACTTACGTTTTAGTTCCTACCTCTCGGGTATAGCATATTCTTTATTTTGGGTATACCAAAACCTTATAGCTTCTATGTTACTGTTGTTAATCTTGAACAAAATCTTTATCTAATCTTTTTTCTTACTTGTGATTAGCATGAGGTATAAATGCACTTTAAAATAAAAGTATAATGAATGATTTACTTTTTTGCAGACCCACATTTGAGGCTAGTGATGTCTTTGTGATGATGGTTATATGTGCTTATGTTACATAACACAGTTGTTTGTTTAGTTTACTTTGAAAGCAGGTATGAATTTTTAGTGAAATATAATTTTTTGTGTTGTTTATTTCAATTATTCCTTCTTAAAACTTTCTAATTTGGTCCCCATAATGATTTTCAAGAAACTATCAAATTTACAAACTACTAGTACATTTATCAAAATGTAAAACTATGACTTTTTTTAGTCTAACATTTAGGGCCTTACAAAATTAAATAAAGTTTGACCCAAATTATTTAGATTTGATTAGATCTTGAGTCTTCCAAAACTTAGTTGAGTTCAAACTATATGATCTAAACTTAAGTAGGCCAAGTTTGAGTCCCCATTTCTAATCCTATTGATAGAATGCCTAATAAAAGTAAGGTTGTCACATCACTACAACCTTAGAATGACTCAACTCATTACTAAATCTAATTACAAAGTTATTAGTGAGATTAAAATTTAGTCAATTAAATGCTTTGACAATTTTTAAATTTTATTCTTTATGTGAGATTTATAACACCACATCAAAATACTAATATTAAATTAATTTAATTAAACTAAATTAATACTAAAACTCCTATTTCTCATGGACATTCATGTCTTTTCTCCCTCTTTCCTGATCCATCAAAACCTCTAATATGAATTTCTTACTAACTAACTGAAGTCCTTCTTCTTCAATCCTAATCTATCTAAAATCCCTAATTATTCGAAGTCCTTCTTCAACACACGTTCATGTGTAAGTAGTTTTGGTAAAATCCAGTCAACTATATATTATATATTGACACTTGTTGATCAAATTATAAGATAGGTCATTGACTTACAATCAATTATAGGTATATGATATATGGCAACTACACAAGCAGAACATATGAAACACTTTAACACAATCATAACAAAACTTTCACTGAACACTTTATGCACTTGAAAAATTCATCACAAACTAACTTATAAAATCATCCTTTTCCCTTTCTTCTCTAACATTAAGACATTCAAACTAAATTCCAACCATTCATAATCCAAACAAATGCAAACAACTTTAAAAAAAACATCAAACAACCCATCCAACATCAAAGCTTAAAACGCCAACAATGTAAGCACAAAAAAACTCCAAGAATAAAGATTCAATGACTTACCTCAACCGACGATTCATCAGAGATGATGGAAGCAGACGATGGCATACGGTGGAGTCCCAAATGAAGAAGATAGAAGGAGAACGGAGAGAAAATGAAGAACTTACGCATAGGAGAGGAGAGGTTGAAAGAAAATGGGGGGATGTCAAGTTCTTTCGATTAAACAGGATCCAAATTGAGGTCATTTGTCATTGAACAAATGACATCATTTTTGCTTAATTTTTTTGCATGCTGCAACATTAAGTCGCCAAATGTTAATCAGCAACCAAATATTTGGCAACCAATTTACAAAATCATCACCCTTTGGATTAAACAATATAGACGACATCATTTTCGCTTAATTTTTTATGTTGCAATATTTGGTGACGCTCTCACAATTCGTCGCTAAATGTTAATCAGTTGTCGAATATTTGGCTACCAATTTACAAAATCGTTACCAATACTATACTTTTTTATAGACTTTTTTATTTTGCTATTTTTTAAATATATCATAAACTTAAATTACTATAGAAGTTATATATAAAAATATAGTTTTTTATACAACATAAAATTCTAAAATCATATATATTAAAAGAGATTAATAAAAGGTATAAATGACGTTTTTGTTAACTAAATTTATTTTTACACTTATACAGTCATTGTGATTAATATTAAATTTGATCTTTGAAATGACATTGTTGTTTACTAAATTTCTTTTTAGGCTTACAATAGATTTTGAATAATATTTAATTTGATTCTTAAGAATATGATGTTGATATTTAATATTTAATTTCCATTTGTTACTATATTGCAATTTATTTTTTTAATTAAATTGCTATGATTATTGTCATATATGGTAATTAATGTAACGTTACACGAATATATAGATTATAATTTTAATCAATATAATGATTTATGAGTTATTACATAATATATAAAGTTTTTCATATCTTACTTATGTAAATATTACTCTATTTAATCATAATTCTCTATTTATTATATAAAAATTCCATATTGTTATATATAATTTATATATTATATACAATTATGTTAGCCAAAGTTGAAGCCAAATGGTAATGGTCTTTGAATCCTCGCCAAATGCTATATTTCTTATGACTTAATCGAAAAAGACTTCTTTTAGCTTAACAACAAACGATGTCATTTTCTACTAGGTTATTAACACAAAAATGAAACTGTCTTTATTTTCATGTCAGTCTTCGTATTTCCTCTTGGTAATCCATTGAAGAAGCATCATCTCCTCTTTTATGGTCATCTTCTATTTTGTGTTTGTCACCATTGAAGAAGCATCATGTCTTATGTTGGTAAATATTGTTCTTGTATTCTATTACCAAAGAACCCTCCTTATTATGCTATATTTTTCTGTTACATTTTGGAGTTTATACGGGTTTTCTGTTATGCAAAGGGTGCATGGGTTTACCTTTTTGTTTGTGTTTGGAAGATGGTGAATTGTGTTTCTATGTTGGATATGTATGGACAGACTTTTTTTCCACCATCCATGTTTGTTTAAGGAAACCTTGCTAACTATTCGATGAAAGGTCTGTTATAGAATCAAGGCTAAATCTGCAACAAATGTTTATGTACATATTTACCATATGATTGCTTTTACACCAAATATCCACCATAAGGACTTTATTTCAACATGTCATGACGCAGTGATTAGACATAACAATTAAAAGTCAAATGGTCAAAACCAAAAATATTAGTAAAGCATCAAAACATAAATAGGTAACTAATGTATAAGTCCGAATATTTCATTCAACTTACTTAGAAATGGTTAATTACTTCATAAGAAGATCAATTCCCATCACATTGAGTTTTCTTGCTGCTACCTTTCTTACTTTATCTTGTTTAGTACTTTTTATGAATACATATATCAATAAACCAAAATTCTTAATTTGAACCATAAGAAAATAGGTAAGGATGTTTACATAGACAATTTGGATTGTAATATAGTTATAAAATCAAAGAATAAGGTTATGGCTCAAAGGAGCTAACTAGGAATATAGAATTGGGGTTAACACTTGTCAACCAATGAAAGCCTTTTTTTATTCTTATACATGCATCTATCGATTAGGTGTTCAAATGTTCCAAGCAAGTTCTGGAGAAAAATCCTAATATAAGACAATACACTTTAAAGGAAATATATATTGATTCGCGTGTTTCAATCTTTTACGACTCAAAATCTTAAATTTTGTTCGAAATTAGTTCAACTTTACACGATGACTTATCATTTAATCATCAAATTTTATAAAAGCGCATAATGCTATCTAATTTAACCGTTCAACATATTTTTACTCTTATTCTTAAAAGACCAAATCTTTTAGCATACAGTCATTTCAATTTATTGAAAATATATTTTATGAAACCATATATATAATGGACTAGCTCAAAACTAACCAGCTAATTATTGAGATAAATTAAAACTAAATCACAATTGCATAATTATTTACATTAGAGGATTCTATAAAGGATGTTAATGTCTATAGAAGCAATCATATTTTGGAGCTGCAAAGGATGTCTATACATCCCTTAAACATAGTACATACACACTTAACATTCATAAACTTATCATATGAAGTAGTCTCACTTTATAGATCACAAAATTAACATTTTTAGAATGTTGGAACATTCCAATAAGAATTAAGTCTTTTATTAACTTTTCATAATAAAATTGTTAACATTAATTCATCGTGTAATGTTGAGGTGGCAACTAGTTTTTGATGGTAGAAATGAGCTCTGCTAGGAGGAATATGGAAAAATTCTCCCTAATGAAGAACAAATCGATGCAGAACAAATCTTCTCATCAAACACTAATCATCATTGCCTTCAATGGCCGATCTTCTTCTTCAAGGATTTCAGTATCATCTGAACTACCCTTCTTTCTTTATTCTTCAAGGTTTTTAGTATCACCTGAACTACCACTCTTTCTTTATTATCTATATCTCATTTTTTGTGAGAAAGCTATTATGTAAACATCTGATTGTATATACTATATATTGTGTTAAACTTCCTCCAATCTTTAAGAGAATAGATAGAAATGGAGGCGGTGGGGATGTCACGATGATCCCTATGGGATTAGGAAAAGCGGTTGTTTTGGAACAGTGGCTAATTGCAAAAATTGTACCTGTTCATTAAGACAATGATGGAATTTATCAGTCGGATATGCATGTATTTGAATTTAGGATCATAATACTATTTGATTTAACTTTGATTGTTTTATACTGTTTGCTCATTAGGTGAGATGCATGGTACATTCAGTTTATCTAATATCGTCATCCATATTACATATGGGAAATCATTGATTGCATCTTCTACAAATTTAGTTAAATAAAAAAATTTGTTAGAAGAGGATGTCAATAAACCAGACTTTGAGGGAAGATCTTTAACTATTTCAATTGATGGCTTGGAACATGCAAGAAACCTTCTTAGGAACCCCTTTACTTTTTTGTTATTGAATATAAAGTCACTTGGAATCCAAAAAAAAAATAATTATTTCTTTTCCTTTTTAACGGAATATTAGGCGTGAAACATTATTTATTATTTTGTTTGTAAGAATTGTTAAACTTTTAATTGACATCTTGTAGTACTTACCATATTTTAATATTTATATGTATTATTATTTTATTGTTAATAAATATTAATGATTAAGAATAGTAGTCAACTTAAATTTTTGATATTTTGTTCTTATTAACATTAAAATTTTAGGTATGTTTATCTTTTTATGTTCAAAAAATTTAATTTCCAAAATTTAAATTATCTACCATACATGTGTTTTTTAACAATATGTTTAAAACTTTGAAAATATTTTACAATTTTTAGATGCTTCATTCTATTTTCATGAAATTTTTCTATGAATGGATCGAGTTGTAGTACTATGTACAATAGGTATCATTAAAGAATTATTTGTGTATAAATCTATAGACTTGAATAAATTTATAGTTTGACTGCATTAGCAATTTAAACAAATTTATAAAGAAGACACATGAAAAATCATATAAATATCAATTATAATTAACCTTAGGCTTATTAAGCATACTTTTCATTAAAAAATTATCTTTCTAACATTATTATTTTTAAGAATACTATCACACACAAAAATTTATCAAAATTCTCCTAAAAAATTCATAAGATATAAAATCTTTAATGTTAACTCAAAAGTAAAACTTTTAGCAACAATTGAGGTGAATCGTCACAAAAGAATCCAGAACCCGTGGCAAATTAAACAATTCATCGCTAAATGTTAATCATTTTGTGATGATTCGAGAAATTCATCACAAAATTGATTTATTTAGCAATGATTATGTAAAACATCACAAAAACTGACTTTTTGCAATGAATTTAGAATTCGTCTCCACAATTTGTTTTATTGTAGTGCACTAACATCCTCCTTTTTCAATGTTGCATTTTAAGGTTGGTAACTTATTTCTATTACTAAGCCCGTTCCCTAAGTTTCATAGGCCCTGGACAAAGTAAAAAAAAAGACATTTGACTTATTTTTGTTCTTTATAAGTGTTAAGAGTAGATCCGTATAAAGAACAAAATAAAGAAAAATAAGGACAAGTCAAGAGTGGGCCCTAAGCGGATACCCTTTCAGCTATTGCCCAAGTCGGGCCAGTTTATTACTATATCTAGCTTTTCTTGAAATGAAGTCTCTAATGCCCATAATTTTTCTGCCACCAATATCCAATACCTGAATACCATAATTAGGGCTTTCAATGTATCGTACAACCAAATAAGTAGCGCAGATCTAGGTTCTCGGCATCAGATCGTCTGTGTCACTAAGCCTGTACCTACTCTATGCCATAACAAAAACGTCGACGTTTTTGTTTAAACTAACGTTTCGTCTCAGCTTTCAGGCTCAACTAAGCCAAGCCATGTTTCCTCCTCTTTTTTATTTTGCTTCCCGCTATCACTCTCAACGCTTTCCATCCATTTTTGGTATATCTTGCCCTAATAAATATCGGCTTTTGCCAACTTGCTCTGTTATTCATCTTCTTCTTGTAGCATATGCTTCTTCTATCGAAAACAACAAGCCCAGTACTATGGGGGATTTTGTATTGCTTTTGGTGTTTTAGATGGCCCGAAATCAACTCCCAGCTTCAAACCAAGTTCAGCCAGGTACTTCTTT
>JANIJH010000225.1:16154646-16167955 GCA_024520975.1 Erythroxylum areolatum | reverse complement strand
TTTTGTTTAAATTATTTTTGTGTGAATTAACTTCTGATTTTATTGTAGAATTTTACAAAAAGCTTTAAAGATCTATTTAACCCCCCTTCTAGATCGTTTACATAAAAGTCCACTAAGCAAATGGTCTGCTATAAACCTCTTTATGGTCAAATAACACATTTTATTTGCTATGTATTTTAACTTAAATCAAATTAGATTTTCTTAACCTTAATTTGTAAAATTTTGTATTTAATAATTATCCAATAAGAAATTTTAAAATTATAACATTAAAGTGTCAATTTCTAATCTTTTTAAACTAAATTAGAATAGATTGGAGTAGGACAATGATACTGTTACAAAATTGAAATTAGGAATCTAATGGATTTGAAAATTCAAAACAAGAAAATCAAAGCAATTGAAACTGAGCTGATTTCTTCTATTAATAAATGATTGAGTACAATCCATTGCAGAGATAAAGATGAATGATGACATATCAAATTCTTAAGGTAATATATATTTAGTTCCATTCTTACACCTTGCTCAGCTTAAATAAAGATATTGCGAGAAATGTAGTGAAAAATATATAAATTAAAATAACAAATTGGACTAAATTGGACTAAATTGTATTTAATAATTATCCAATAAGAAATTTTAAAATTATAACATTAAAGTGTCAATTTCTAATCTTTTTAAACTAAATTAGAATAGATTGGAGTAGGACAATGATACTGTTACAAAATTGAAATTAGGAATCTAATGGATTTGAAAATTCAAAACAAGAAAATCAAAGCAATTGAAACTGAGCTGATTTCTTCTATTAATAAATGATTGAGTACAATCCATTGCAGAGATAAAGATGAATGATGACATATCAAATTCTTAAGGTAATATATATTTAGTTCCATTCTTACACCTTGCTCAGCTTAAATAAAGATATTGCGAGAAATGTAGTGAAAAATATATAAATTAAAATAACAAATTGGACTAAATTGAGTTCATATGCTGACTTTAGAAAATGAAAAGGTCTCTTATGTAGTCATGTGTCAGGTGGCATCTCCTAGTCTCACTTGTATGATACCCCTTCTTTTAGAAAAATTTTTGTCTTCAAGGATTAAAATTAGGATATTTGTGGATCAAATCATAGAAGTACTATGACGTACCATTCTGTACAGGTTGGTCTTTCCATTTAACCAGTACCTTGGTTGCAACATGCTTTCCCTTCTTTACTAGCTACCTCTCTAAAATGGTTTCAAGATCTTGAGAATGCGTATAATGTGGGAATAGTAACCATAAGGTTTTGGCATTTTTTGAGTTGTGATACATGGAATGTGGGGTGTATTTTGACCTTTGAAGGGAGCTCAAGTTTATAAGCTACATTCCCTATTTTGTCCAATACCTTAAAAGAACCATAATAGAGGGGAGAAAGCATCTTAATAACCTTTTGATGACTAGGTTAGCATATAAGGATATAAGTTCAAATAAACCCAATCACTAAGGACAAATTACCTTTTGGACCTGTGCTTGTTAGCTATATGAACCATCCTATGTGGTGCTTTTCTCATGTGCAATTTCAATAACTTAATCATTTGCTCCCTTCCCTCCAGACTCTAATTGATAGTGTCATTTTTGGATTATCCTGGTAAATACATCAAGTGGAAGAGAGGAACATAAGCATAAAGGACTTGAAAAGGTGTTTGTCTAATAGAAGAGTGATAGTTGGTATTATACCACCATTCATCCAAACTTAACCGTTTAGAACTGTAGCAAGTGTATCACAATATATACATCTCAAGTAATTCTCTGAGCATCTATTACCCAACTCAGTTTTTTCATTCATTTGAGGGTGGTTGGCTATAGACTTTAATAATGCCACCCCCATAATGGTGAACAACTCATCCCAAAGTTGCTCAAGAATGTTGGGTCTCTATCACTCACAATAGACTCTGGTAAACCATGTAGATTAAACATATTATCCATGAAGCTCTAAGCAACAGTGAAAGTTATTTACTAGTGAGGAAGAACCATTAAGTGAGAGTACGTACTAAGTCCATCGACTACAACTAGTATATGTGATTTATCTTATAAGTGGGTACTCCCTTTATAAAGTCCATACTAATATCTGCCTATATCATCAAAAAAAATACAAGTATACTCTTTCTAAGAAGATTCTTGATAATTGAGTTCATAAGGTGTTGGAAGGAAGATGGGGCATTTGTTAGCCTAAATAGCATGACAAGAAACTCATAATAGCCAAAATGAGTCTTAAAGGTCGTTTTGTGATCATCTTATGGGTGCATTCTCAATTGATGGTAACTAACCCTTAAATCTAACTTAAAGACCACAGAAGCCCCACCCAATTCATCCAACAAATCCTCTACAACTAGAATATGGAACCTATCTTTTACCATCTATTTGTTTAAGTGCTTGTTTGGTTCAGCTTCTAGAGGATGAATAAGTACTTTTTTTACCACAAAATCTGTTTTTAAGAAAACTGAGTGTTTGGCTATAAAATTCAAAAGCACTTTTTTTATATATATAAATGACTTTTTTGGAAGCTAAAATACAGTTTTTTGAGAAGCTCAAATTTGGAGCTTTTCAAAAAAGTACTTTTTCAGGTAAATTTTTCAGATCAATTAATGAGCCTATATTTTAATCTCATTTACTTTTGTGTTTTACACATAATTCCCACAATACTCACAAACACATCTTCACGTTTATTTTGAGATTTATATAATATTATTTGATTTTTATATAATATTATTTGATTTTTATATATTTTAATATTTATTTTTTATATTAGTTTTACTTATATTATAATTCATATAAAAGATTTGGTTAGATATATTTTTATTTATGATTTATATGGTTTAAAATTATATAATAATTAATATATTGTGCTTTGCATATTGTTTAATATATTTTAAATAATTTTTATACGCATAAATAATTTTTATTACAAAATCAAATATACTTAAAATTAAAAGTACTTTTTATTTTTATGTTGATAAACAGTCTATTATATGAAGCTCTTTTAAAGAAGCTCTTTTAAACAATTAACTGATTTCTTAAAAAAAAGTCTTTTTAGAAGAAAAAAAACTCTATAAAAGCTCTACTCATATAAGCCCATCTAAAGAAGCACTAACTCCTTATAGTCTATAGAAAGCCTCCAACTTCCATGGTTCTTCCCTACTAATATCACAGGAGATGTATAAAGACTATAACTAAGCTAAATCACCCCTTTATCCAATAATTCATCTACCAACTTCTCTATAATGTTCTTATGAAATGTTGGATATCTATAAGGTCTCTTGTTTAAAGGCTTAATCCTTTTTCCAGAAGTATCTTATGGTCAAATTCTGGCCTGAAGGTTGGTAATTCTTCTAGTTCCTTAAACAAAGAAGCATAACTTTCAAGCACTTCAGCTAATTCATCAGGGACAAGACCTCCAGTTTCAGCACTGATGAAGAAAAAGCAACGTGATTTTAATTCATTCCTACCTCCTTGGGAAGGCCAAAACTGTAACATGGCCAGTTGGGAATGATGATTCAATATTTTTCATAATTGCTTCCTTTTTATAAATTGACAGTTGATCCCCTCAAAACGTACATTTTTCTTCAATAAGTGAACTCCGTTGTCAAAGCCTTGAAATCCATATGATTGGCCCAATGGGACTCATCCCTTATACACCCAACACCATATCATAGAACCCAAAGGAAAGTGTTTTGAAGTCCCCCGTGAATGAATTATTGTGAAGATACCACTGTAGCCCTTTACATTCTACCCTGGAAATCAGTTTGGCGCCATCAGCTACAGAAACGGCAAGGGTAGACGTCTCTTTAATCCCTTCTCCTAGTCCGACTGCAACTTCTTCATCCAAGAAATTATGAGTATTTTCACTGTTAACCAAAATGTGAACAGGTTTGTGGTTGAGTAGCCCAGTAACTCTCATTGTTTGGAAGGTGGTAATACAATCCGTAGCATGAATTGATATGTCAGACATATCCATTGATGCAGTACTCTCATCTTCATTCAAAAGTTATGGTTCATTAACTTCACTCTTAATTCTTTCTCCATAATGAACAATTAGGCTTTCCTGTGTTTGAGGTGGTGACCAGGGTATACGGTTAATCAAATATGAAAGAGGCCCTTGGCTTTGTTTTTTTCCTTCTACTTCAGCTGGAGACAAACTTCTGGGGGCTCTTTTCAATCAATGGCTTTTGTAGAATTTTGGGGCTAGTGTTTGGGTCGTGGTTTGGGAATTAGTAACTTTTAAGGTGGGTTGTTCTTGTAGTAGTTTGGGCAGGAACTGATTTGTGAAGACTAGGGCTTAGAGGTTGGTTTAAAAGGATTTGGTTGAAAGGAGGCATCATGTAGCTTGGCTAACTTGGCAGCTCGTTGCAAGGTTGCAGGGTTAAACATTCTTATATGCACCTCACTAGCATGATTCAGTCCTGAGAGGAAAATACTCAGGGCGTGCTCCTTAGGAAGGTGCACCCTAGATAATAACGCCTCAAATGAATTCAAACACTCGTGTACTGACCCTGTACGCTCCAAACTCACCAACTCTAACATGGGATCATCATCATATAAAGCACCAAACCTGGCTGTTAATTCGGTAATGTATTCTGGCCAACTAGGAATTAAGCCATTGCAATGCCTGCCCTTCTAAATGAATAGAAGCTAATCTAACTTTGCATTTTGGGAGAGCATTGTCAAGAGCGAAAAGTGATCACATTTATACACCCATTCTCACACCATCGTCCCACCAAAACGTGGGAATCCACTTTTAATAATCTAATAGCCAAGGAACTAGACCCATTACCTACAGGTTTAATGGTCATAGCAGACCCAGTGTTCACAGGTTTTTCACCATTCTCAGATCCATTGTTAGCCCCATTCCTAGAAGCTTTTTCCGATTCAATTTCAGAATGATTACGTACTCCAGACGAATTGGGCTCAACAATTGAGTTTCCCTTGAGACTCTTTTAGATGGTCTCGAAAAGCATCTTCTGCAGATTTGAGGACAGTAGCTCCACTTTTGCATTAAAATCAAAGGTGAGCTGTGCATTTGACTCTGTCAGCTTCTTGGTAATTGCCTTCTCCATCTGAAAGACTAACTTGGTGTTGAGCCAATTCAACCATTAATGACGATATATGACTGGCGGATAAATCCTGGAAGTAGCAACATACATTGGTTGAGGAAGCAAATCAACTGATCAAAAACGGGAAGAAAGTTGTGTTTAGTTTTGGTTTTTTTTTTTTTTTTGATCGAACGGTGGTACAAGCAAATTGATCGATAAAAAGAGGAAAATTTCTTCCGAGATTCAAGCGAATCCCGCAGGCGGAGGATGCAATGATACTGTTATAAAACTGAAATCGGGAATCTAACGGATTGGATAATTCAGAAGACAAAAACGGAGCAACTGAAGAGTAAGAACAATCAGTGAGCTGATATCTTCTATTAATGGATTTTGAGTACAATCCATTTCAGAAATACAGAGGAATGATAAGATAGAAAATTCTTAAGGTAATATTTATCCAGTCCCCTTCAGCTTAAATAAAGAGATTGCGAGAAATGCGGCAGAAAATACGAAAATGCAAATAACAGAAATTGGACTAAATTGAGCTAAGCATGCTGACTCTAGATAACAATATGGCTTCTTGTGCCGGGTGGTGTCTCGCCTGTATCAGACAAATCAACATCGTTTGAATTAGATTCAGTCCCAGATTGTTTATCAGGTCAGATGTAACACAAAGCTCGATCCAAACTCAAATTTATCTTTATACCTACAAACTTGAAGGCTGAGGCGGACTGGAGACGGATGATATTGCCTTCCTTATTGACTAGAAGGCTCGCCCCCAATGGAGGGACAGAACTGTCCCCTATCAATAAACAATTTTCAGATATTTATCTTGCTATAAATTGGGTGATATCTTTGTTCTGCAAGACTTATTCACTGCCCCAGTGCCAATGTTATATCGCTTCTAAACATAAATCACAACTCCAGGAAATGCCTTACCACAACCAAAAAAAAAACCCGTACTTTGATTTAAACACAATTTGACAACTTAAAAACCAATTTGGAAGATTTGTTTTTCGTAGAGTGGCTAATGGAGTACATGGCACCAAGGTTGAATAAATTAAGGTTTTCAAATCCAATTGAAACTGGATACGAAACGCGACCTGCTAAAGACAGTTAATGTCCGCAATTCTATAATCGTAACTTTCCAGCAGTCAGTTCTGACTTATTCCAGAAACAAGTGTCCATTGGGGAACCAAATCTTCAAACCTTACTACATGTTGCCCATATTTATTTTATGATTGGTTGGCAGCAGCAGCCATGCACATCAATTTAAGTGTAGATCGATTCAATGTTTAGCATGAATCAAATTCCTGATTACATATTGTAGAATGCCTCCGTGATCAAAATATGCCAGCTCAACCTACATCAAAATTACCAAAGTTAAGGACACTAAAAATATATATATATATAAGAAACTAATGAACAGAATGCCATTTAGAGTTACCATATTACCTCCGTATCAAAACGCAAGGTACAAGTGAATGACTTATCATTGTCCGTCACCACAGTGACATCTTGACCAGGTCTAATTTCACTCACACTGCCTGGAAGATTGATGGTATAACGTTCATGACCAGTTAAGCCCAGTGTCTCAGCGTCCTGTCCAGGTTTAAAACATAATGGAATAATACCCATTCCCACCAAGTTACTGCGATGAATCCGCTCAAAGCTCTTTGCTATCACTGCCTTCACACCCTGGACCAATAGGAATTTAATTAGCATAAAGGTTAAAACTTCTTCACGAATTAGAGGAATTGACTTGAGAGCAAAGAAATACCAGTAGCATTGGACCCTTGGCAGCCCAGTCACGAGAACTTCCACTCCCATACTCAGCACCAGCCAAAATAACTGTATCGTGCCCTTCACTTTTGTATCTCTGTCAATGTGAGCAATAGAAAATAAAATATGAAACCTTTTCTACCTAAATGAAATCAACAACAGGACTCGCATGTAAAATTGAAAAAAGGAATCTTGAAAATATTCTCGAAAGGTCAAGCTGACCCCATACATGATTAACTTGAAAATGAAGTCTCCTGAAATCTAATGGTCAACTTAGTTTCAATGACAATGAATCTGTGTTAGGACTATCAATAGAGATTGTATTATTTACGTAGTAAGTAGAGTACAACAGCAGAATACCAATACATTAACTATATTCCAGAAAATGATTGCTTATCCCTACCCCTCTCTATCGGATTCCTCTATATTCCCTACATTACCTTCACAATCTCTCTCCATAACTAACTCCTAACAACCTGCCTATGTGGCATTTACCCCCTTCCCCAACTTAACCCTACGGATGTAGGTCTGGATGGGCTTAGTGGGCTGTATACTAACACTAATAGGCTGAACACTAGGAGGAATGCTAACAATCTGTGTCCTCGTAAGGCACTTTAGTTGTGACCTAACAGTAGGCCAAACTATTATTTGCAATGATATTTATTTAAAAAAAGAATGATCCTTGACAAATAGGAACGAGCAAAGATGCAATTAGAAGAAATTACCATGGCAACATCAAAAACAGATAGTTTCTCTCCGCTAGGTACATGTATTGTTTTAGGCCCAACTTCTCCTCCCAACAGTTTGTTGACGATGCGAATGTTTGCAAAAGTGCCCCTAGCCATCACCTCATCATTACCACGGCGACTTCCATAAGAATTGAAGTCTCTTCTATCCACCCCACGTTCGATTAGATATCTGGCTGCAGGACTGTCTTTATGAATGCTACCAGCTGGTGAAATGTGGTCGGTCGTAATACTGTCCCCAAAGTTTAACAAACAGTAAGCATCCCTAACACTATGTGGGCCGGGAGGTGACATGCTCATACTTTTGAAATATGGAGGCTCATGAATGTAAGTTGATTGTGGGTCCCATGAATATAAAGTGCCAGATGGTACAGACAATTGGTTCCACATAGGATTTCCCTTGGTGATTGCTTCATATGTAGCCTTAAACATATCAGGCAGAACACTTGACTGTACAACCTGTAGATCATTCAAAATTAAAAGCTCATTTAGTGGTCAGAATGGCTCATTAAATATAGGTTTACAAAATTAAAGGAGGTTAAAATGCTCACCTCAGCAACTTCATCATTTGATGGCCAAATATCTCTGAAAAATATCTTCTGTCCATCTTTTCCAACCCCTATTGGTTCTGTATCAAAATCAATATCTACCTGCAAAATTGTTTCCATGTATGTCATACAGTAGTCTTACTTAAATTGTGAATACAAAATTCTCCAGCCACAGGTATGTGTTTGAAAAGTATAGCTTTAGTACCGTTCCAGCAAGTGCATAAGCAACAACAAGTGGCGGTGAAGCAAGGTAATTAGCTCTCGTTAAAGGATGCACACGACCCTCAAAGTTCCTATTTCCAGACAGCACAGCTGCAGCAACTAGATCTGGAAGAGGGTGGAAATTCAACAATATTAATTTGAAAGTACTTCCAGAAGATTTATCTCTTTTTTGTTTTTTTCTTTTACTCTGCGAGAAACCCCACCCACCTCCTCCCAAACCCCAGCTAAACAACACCAGTAAACATAATAATCAAAAGAGTGGGAGAGGGGTGAGATTGAGACTCTTTAAAAAAACTTTGTAATAACAATCAAATGCAGAGAAGAAAACAATAACCATTTTCGGTAATAGCTGATGCCACTGCTTCATCAATATCTCCTGAATTTCCGATGCAAGTGGTACATCCATAACCAACAATGTGAAACCCCAACTGGTTCAAATACTTCTGCAAGCCACTGCAGCAGTACAAATCTTAGAAATCGTTTTCAATATGTGCAATATTCTGATTCGTGGGACCTAAGAAGCAGTACCTCTTCTGCAAGTATTTGGTCACAACCCCAGAACCAGGAGCCAGACTGGTTTTAACCCACGGTTTCACCTGATAAAAGTAGAATTAAGTTTAAATATGGCCACCTCATTGTACAACAAAAAGAATGAAAAATATATTACAGATTGTATCACATACTTGACATGTAAGATATTCTATATTAAGAAGGAAAAAAACTTCACAATGGTTTAATCCAAAGGGCAGTATCGATTCTATCAGCTCCTATAGGTAGAGTTCTTGAGAGATAGTACTGTTATTCTAATCAAAGAATCATAACTTTGCACATCAAGTAATCATAGTTTGTTTTAATATTGAAACTGTAATTCATATCAAGGAGCCACTCTAATCATACTTTGAAGCCATAAAGAAGAGAAAATAACCTCTAATCCTAGCTCACAAGCTTTCTTGGCAACCACAGCAGCTCCGAGCATCACACTGGGGTTTGAGGTATTTGTGCAACTAGTGATAGCAGCTATAACAACATCACCATGCCTCAGTTGTGCTTGAGTCCCGTGGAAATTGAACTCTGCGACCTTGGCTTGAGATTCTTTTGGCAC
This sequence comes from Erythroxylum areolatum, assembly GCA_024520975.1. Taxonomy (NCBI): domain Eukaryota; kingdom Viridiplantae; phylum Streptophyta; class Magnoliopsida; order Malpighiales; family Erythroxylaceae; genus Erythroxylum; species Erythroxylum areolatum. Next base: position 16,158,495 of record JANIJH010000225.1, on the reverse strand, counting down.
AGCAAAACCCTGAATCCCATGCAAGAGACAAAAAAAATGAGAGACGAGAGAGTTGCTGCATTGGGGCTTGGGTATATGAAGATACAATTACAAAGTCATGCAGATTGTCATAACATGGCAGATGAGCACACTCAGACTTCTCAATATGACAAAATTTATAGAATGCATATCTCCCAACTCAACTTTTCCATCTAAATTTTGGTTGGTTATTCCTTTCCTGAGCTCCATGACCTAGCAAACCCAAGATAGTCCATTTCCTAGACTAGATAAATTAGACATGAATATCTATGTAATCGCTACATTCTCTGGTAGGATATAAATCCATTAACTACATGGGTTTGACAGCATTGGAGGCAATTTTTGCAAGTAGAAACTCATTAAAAGTAGTATGTGGAGGCAAGCACGATAACAACATAAACCACAGAATCATACAGCCATATCAGAAGTGTAGAGCATATTGCAATATCTATTTGGTACATCAATTTTTGCAAGTAGAAACTCATTAAAAGTAGTATGTAAAGGCAAGTACGCTAACAACATAAATCACAGAATCATGCAGCCATGTCATACGTGTAGCGTATTGCAATATTTATTTGGTCTTCTCAGTAACCCATACAGTGATAGTATTCCTTTTAATACTCACCTTAAAGCCAACCTTACTGTCTAAACATGAATGCCAATCAGCTTTCATCTCTTTCAATGGAACTCTATCATGTGGCCTGAAATATATCCAACAATAAAGGCATGCACTATAGACGAAGAAAATAACCATTTCACTAAGACATATATGTATACAGTTTTACCGTTTAGGTCCCGAGACACAAGGTTCCACATCCTCAAGGTTAAGTTGTAGATTTGATGAGTAGTGTCTCTCAATCTGAGGCTGCAGTTGGATACATATTTGGCAGTAAGTAATAATATCATTAAGTGCACTGAACAAGAAAACTAAAACTGTTAAATTTCACAAGCATAGTACCTCACTATAATCCACAAACATTTTGTTAACCCTTAAATAGGATTCAATCATGGAAACCTGCATTAGTATGATTCAGTTTAGTAAACAAAATGGACGCATGTGGTCTAAAAGAACTTCATTAATCACTTACAGTTTCATCACTTCTGCCCGTCAATTTCAAGTATTGAAGGGTGACATGATCCACAGGAAAGAAACCCATGGTAGCACCATACTCAGGAGACATGTTGGCAATGGTGGCACGATCTGCTAATGACAATTCACTCATGCCTTCACCTATATAAAAGAGAAGGTACCAAGCTTAAAATATGACAAAGATGCAGGAAGAAGTGATCAAAATCAGAAAATGACTGACCATAAAGATATCCATACTTACCATAGAACTCCACAAACTTGCCAACAACCCCATGCTTCCTCAGCATTTGAGTTACAGTCAAAACCAGATCAGTGGCTGTAACACCATTTCTCAGTTTCCCTGACAACTTAAACCCAACAACACCAGGGAGAACCATGCTCATGGGCTGCAACAAAATTGAAATTCAATTCAGACCATTATTGACAACAACGAAGAAGTCAGAATTAAAGATCAGCATGAAAATTTATTCAACTATTATCTCTACAGTCATTGATCAATTTATTGAAGGTAGGCCAGATTCAGAGAATCGTGAAATGAATTCTGCCTCTTGGACTCACCCAGGAACTCATTCCTATACATAGAGCAATCATATGAAAGTGAAGATCTTGCCTGGCCAAGCATTGCAGCTTCAGCTTCTATCCCGCCAACCCCCCAACCAGCAACACCTAAGCCATCAATCATGGTTGTATGAGAATCTGTTCCAACAACACTGTCAGGGTAGAGTATTCCATCTGTGTTGAATACAACTCTTCCAAGGTACTCCAAATTGACCTGGATATCATATTATCACGAACAATCATGTACAATTAACTAGTTCAGCAATTCAGCAAGTTTTATAGTCTCAAAAACTGATAAGTGAAACAAGATGCACTTTTGAGTTCCCATGGGAAAAAAGGTCAAGTGCAGGGTACAAACCATGCTTGACGGTATAATGGAGAAGTTTTCCTCACCTGGTGGACTATACCAGACCCAGGAGGAACAACAAGCATGTTATGGAATGCATTGGAACCCCATTTCAAGAAAGCAAATCTTTCTTTGTTTCTTTGGAACTCAAGTTCCATGTTTGCTTGCACAGCATTTTCTGTCCTTGCCACGTCAACTTGAACAGAGTGATCGATGACAAGATCAACAGGAACCTAGACATGCAAAAATTCACACATTAAAAGCAAACACAAGTATACATACTTAAGCTCGTAATGACACAAGTCCAAACATTCCTTTACTTTACTGAATAATAATGCATGTGAAATAGTGTTGGCAGAGTTACCAGGTCAACAAAACGGGAAGAATAACAAACTCACCAATGGATTAATTTTATTTGAATCACCTCCAAGATTATTCATTGCGTCTCGCATGCACGCAAGATCCACAACGGCAGGCACACCAGTGAAATCCTGATAACAACAGAAACGACATTAGTCTCCAATTTTGCTGATCATAATAATGAAATGAAGACTTCTTCAATTCACAAAAAAAATGTGAGGACCAAAATGAACTTGTTCACCTGAAGAAGCACCCTGGCAGGCTTGAATGGGATTTCCACTTGCTTGGGAGAAGTATTCTCCCAATCAATGATCTTCTCAACATCCTTACTCTTGACCTGAAACTCATCGCAGTTTCGTATGGCCGACTCCAGAAGGATCTTAATGGAATATGGTAGCTTATCTGAAACATACACAATTGTCCACGTGAAAAGAATGAAGCTACTGTATGAACTCAAATGAAACCCAATCTTTAACGCACAGGTTATACAAAAACTCTTTTTCTTTAACAAATAACAAGCGAAAAATACTATATAATTGTGCTTTGAGTAAAAGTAGAAGAAAGTCGAAGATAACTTAGTAAATAAGATTCATCATTTCTGCAATCACCCAAAAGAAACTAAATGACTTACCAACTCTCGGGTCATTAAGAGCGGGCAAGCTATAGTACTTGCCGAATTCTCCGCCATCGGGCTTCTCAAGCGTTTTGAGTATGCTCTTGAAAGGATTTTCACTCACTGAAATCAAATCCAGAAAGGAAGAATAAGAAATAAAAATAAAATAAAATTTGGTAAAATAGATAACAAATATCTCCACATCTCGTTTTACCCATGGCAATGGACTTGAGGATGAAAGCGTTACAGGAATGAAATGGATTCGGACACGCAAATGAAATAGCAGCAACCTGGGGTAGCTAGGGTTACTTTATAGACTGGATCAGAAGAAGTAGATATTACTTTTTTTTTAATGTAATTGCAAATATCAGTCACATTCAGCTTCAGGAACTGATTTTGTCTGTATAGTGAATACCTGTTCTTTTCTCCTTCATCCTTTTCTTCACATTTCCCAAGTCTTATGCTGACGTGTTATCGATTTCTGCTTCTATGTTGGTAAATCGCGTAAAACTAATACGGTAAAAAAGATACGGGTATGAAATGGAAATGATGTTTAGTACGAAATTATCATTGTAGATTGCAAGAGTTTCATTCTTTGATTATTGGGTAATTCATTATTTCTTTCATAATCTAAAAAAATGGAGGAGAGAAATGAGAAGAATGGGAGTAAACCTTTAATTTCAATAATTAAATTTATAGTGAAATCAATTAAATAATTAATTATATTATAATTAATTAAAATATTTTAATTAATTAATTAATTAAAATATAATTATTTATTAATTAAAATATTATAATTAATTAATTATAATATAATTAATTGAAATATTATTATTAACAAAAATGGTAAGCCCTAAGTCACAT
>JANIJH010000225.1:16134847-16154546 GCA_024520975.1 Erythroxylum areolatum | reverse complement strand
AATAGAAGAAGAGGAAAATTAATAATAATGAGGAATTTAATAATCACAATAATAATAATAAAATTAATTATGAATAATAATGATAATAAAAATAATAATAAGAAAATTAATCTTGTATAATAACAACAACAACAACAACAACAACAACAACAACAACAATAATAATGAGTACAAAATTTATAATAATAATAATAGCTATAATTAATAATAATAATAATAATATTAAGTACAAAATTAATGATGATGATGATGATGATAAGATAATTAATTTCATATTATAAAATTAATAATAAAAACAAAAATATAATAATAATAATAAGAAGAAGAAGAAGAAGAAGAATTACAATAATAATAATAATAATAATAACATAAACAACAACAACAACAACAATAACAACAATAATAATAATAATAATAATAAATTTCATATAATAAATTAATAATAAAAATAACAATAACAATAAAAATTTAAAAATTAGTACAAAATTTTTAATAATAATAATAAGATAATTAATTTCGTATAATAAAAATAAAATAATAATAATAATAATAATAATAATAATAATAATAATAATAATAAAAAGAATAATAATAAGTAGAAAATTTATAACAATAATTAATAATAATAATAACAATAATTAATAATAATAACAACAACAACAATAATAATAATAAGTACAAAATTTATAAAATATTTAATAATAATAATAACGATAATTAATAATAGTAATAATAATACATTAATAATTTAAATCATGATAGTAATAATAATAAGATAATTAATTTAGTATAATAATAATAATAATAATAATAATAATAATAATAAGATAATTAATTTCGTATAATAATAACAATAACAATAATAATAATAATAATAAAGTAGTTTAATAATATAATTAAGAATAAAAAAATTGCTTATGTGAAAGAAGGAATATTTCTAGAAGTTGTTTATGTGTTTTATTTTGAGTACGGAAATAAGAAATTTTGTCATTTAGTTTTGGAAAGAACAAAAATTTTTATTTTTGTTATCTGGGGATAGAATAAAAATTACTTGAAACAGCAACAAAACACGCAGAAAGACAGAAATTCTTTTTTTTATCATCTGCCCCGTTAAAAGAAACAGCAATCATACATTACTTAACGCAGTGACCCATTTTTTTGAAGTGTAATGTTACTTCTCTCTAATCCACTTTTAACAATCCTTCTTCAAAGTTATCCCTTTTTGTTATGCTCTTTTTGGTGAAATCATCAAATTCGGTTGAGTGAATAACTCACGCTAAATCATTTCCCTTGACAAACATCAAATGAACTTGCAAAAGATATGAATTGCCCTGCAAGACTTTAATCCCATTGCCCATTCCCATTTCTTTGAACTGACAATATGGATTCATTAGTCTACTCTTCAGAATGGGCAACTTAGCCTTGTTTAGTATTAACTTGACTGAGGATATGGACTTAGATAGCTGTCAAGGTAGCCCAAAAAATATTGTAAAAACCAGCACCTGGTTTGAAATTAGTGGATTTGTCCAACCCACTGCCCACGGTTTCGTTTAAATATGGATTGTAGGCCAACCAGATGCGCAAGAGATGAATTGTTCGGTGGTTTACATCATTATAGTTAGAGATGTATTTGAGAACCACCGAAGCCAATTATCCCTTCTTTTTTGAACTTGGCCAAAATGTAAGTTGAAGATTGCAAGTAGATCAATTCTTGTTCCAGGTTTTATTAACCATCACACACATCCTGGTCCTTGTTTAGCTTACCCACCCAAAAAGCAAATTTTACAAAGAAAAAGAAAACAGGCAAAAGCAGCATAGACACCCTGAAGAACAAAATCCTTTTTAGTTTTCCGGACTCAAGTTCTTCCTTTCCTTGTGGCCCTCCTCATGAAATTAGATTCGGACAACTGCATCAAGCAATCTATTTTCACAGTCACTACCCAAACCCTGTATCATTCATGTGAAGAGGGAGTTTATTATTTTTCTATCGTTTGAGATAATAGTTTATAATAAAATAAAATAAGATGAGATAAAAGATGAGAGTTTCATATTACAAATAACTTTTTACTATGTTATATTACAAATCCTTTACATTTTATATACTATATTATAAATCTTTCTATTCATCTCAAATAATAAATTTCTAATATTACATTTATTTACGTTCATTTTTATGAAAAAAACTTACGCTCAACTAAACATATATTTAGCCTAGAGAAATTATTAAGATTATGTGCGTGTGACAAGATGTTAATTAACACTTTGACCATACGACAATACAATGAATTGTATCCAACTTGAGAAAAGTAGGGAAATGAGATTACATAAGACAAGAAAAATAAGCGGTGAAATTGGATTAACTTCTTTTTTAGTATTAAGTCGTCAGGTATTAGTATACAACCACAATAACAATACTCAGCCGCCGATCATCAGGTACTATTACATGTTAGTGAAATAGAATCCTCCAGCTTTCTTGACTTTCAATTCCTATCAGAAATTTTCTATGTTTCTTTCCCTTTAATGGAGGTAAGGATTGTACATTATTCTATAAAGAAAAGTAGCTCTAAAAGCGCCCTGAAAATTAATGTTGGAAAGCAATACTTTTGCAAACTGGGCACATGACAGAGAACAAAGACTCACCGATTGAATGCTTCCCTCCTTTCTCTTTCACCCTGACTTGGACTGTAGGTAAACAAATAAACATCTTATTGGTTCAATTGAAACAATTATTTTGATTCAACAGGAACCAACTTGTTAAAGGTTTGGAAACTATAATTTGTAATGTCGCTCCCAGAACCCTCAATGAAAGTCTAAGGTTGTATGCAGTTCGACTAAGATACATGCTTATCGAAGCTTATCTATAGATTAGAAGGATGGTCCAAAAGTCAGCCTCAGAGCAGCCATCTTTGATCCAGTGTGATCAGTCTCTTTTGTGGCAGGCTCTACTTGAAGACTGCGATTGTTAAATCCAAGTCTTTCCTTTGACATTCAATAGCCAAAATGAACAGTTGCCGTTGATATGATAGTCTTCCTTATATATATGATTCAACGATTCAATGAACAGTACGAGGTTTACTGAATTTTTGCAAAAATGCGAAACAAATTAATCTTGTTTTTATTTAAAAATGTAAATTTGTAATTGCAAATAATTGCAAAGAAGAGGGACCACACTGACACCGAAGAAAGCAATAAGAGTCGAAAATTTCTTCTACATGTGGTGAATGTGGGCCTGGCCCCCAAATCCCATATTCGTCCATAAGCACTTGCTTCTCCTAACCGTTTGAGATATTTTCATCTACAGACGTCATTAGACAAGTATTTTATTAACAGCAACAACAACGACAAAGCTTTATTTCCATTACCAATATATAAACTGTATAATGTTTTCTAGTTAATCTACCCTTCAGAAAGAGACCAACTAGAATGTCAAACCGACCCCTTGTTTGTGTTCACGAATTGCATGCGACAATCGTACGGATCATTAATTAATAAAAGACTTAAGCGATTTATCTTTTTTTAAATAACAAAAAGACTTGGAGACTCCTTGAATTGAAGGATAACTCAACCAATACCATGACCGCTTGAAAGAGCTCATATAATTAGGCGTTCATATTTTCCCATCACATGGATGAGAAACCATTTACATGGTACCAAGACATCGTTGGTTTGTCCAGAACACTTTGAAAATGAGTCTCCTATATATATATATGTATAGTTTACTTGGAATTCTGGATTTTGTTAGGGAGTGGAAAATAAGAGAAAATAAAAGATGTTGAAATATAAAAAGTAAGATTTTGTCCCACACCAAAAGAAAATACATATAAATCTAGATTACTTTATTTATAAACAATTAATTTTAAGATAAAATCTCACTAAAATTTGGAAATGATTTAACTTTTCTCATCGTATAGACGTCTGCTTGTTAGAAATTCTAACAGCGTTGATAAAATTGGTGTTTCAAAGGACACGGGTATAGACAGAAACTTGTCTCGGAGAAAATTATAAAATGGCTTTAAATGCGAGTTGGTTGATGATGTCTCTTTTTGTTTCGTCTTCTTAGGGACGAAGCATACCAAATAAGCCTTCCATTCCACCCCTCCTTTTACTATATAAAGTCTTTGTTTAAACTAAAACTCCTCAGGTCATCAATAATCCTTAACAAAAGTCTCTGTCTTTAGAAACAATGGAGGTCTATCCATACCTATCTCGGTTTTCCATGTCTTCATTGTTTTTCTGTGGTAATTTCCTTGAAAGGGTCAAGGAAGTTTGCAACTTTGCGGTTTCTGCGGTCATTGGGAACGTTTTCTCTGCGATCTTCACCTTCTTCTTTGCCTTAGGTTTGTTATGTTTCTTATTTACATGACCTTTCTTCTCCGCTTCGACGTTGGTGGATGTTCTTTGGTCTTGTCATTGTTTGTACGAGATTTGCGTTTTCTTAGTTATGTAGTGACGGATCTGTTTTCTGTCCCTTGATGTGGGTCTTAGGTTAAAACCGGATATCGAGTTTTGTTTTTGAGATTTCTCTTTAATTAATGTTTGCTTATGTTTCATGATTCCATTTTTGTTTTAGTTCTAGGAACAAGTGTTTTTATGTGCCTTATCTCAAATGTTTAACGATAAAGACTTGCTACTTCGTTGGTTTGTTTCTATTCATGCATTGATGGGTCTGCTTGGAAGCCAACGTTGTTTGGATTTTGGTCTTTCATTCATATTCAGGAAGAATGTTTTGCAACAATTATTGGTTTCCTTTAGAATACAGGCAATAGAGCTTAAATTCTGAGGATAATTTTGCTTTGTGGTATTCTTTTCTGAGAAGATTAACAATTTTCTTTTCTGCAGTGGGTACCTTGTTAGGAGCCATGACAGGAGCTTTGATAGGCCAAGAAACTGAGAGTGGGTTTGTTAGAGGAGCTGCAGTTGGTGCTATATCAGGAGCTGTTTTCTCTATTGAAGTCTTTGAAGCTTCTCTTGTTCTTTGGCAATCAGATGAATCTGGAATTGGGTGCGTCCTCTATTTGGTGAGAAACTTGGCTTAACCCTTACAATTTTACTTTTAGAAAACAACTATTAAGTTCATAAAAATTGAAGGTTTAACACACACTGTCTTTTGCATATATTTGTTCTTCAAGAAATCTTGTATTTATTTAATATCTCTGCTTAATTCATGTTTACTGTTTCTTATGGACCAGATTGATGTTATTGCGAGTCTTCTCAGTGGAAGACTTGTACGCGAGCGAATTGGTCCGGCCATGTTGAGTGCTGTGCAAAGTCAGGTATTTTTCTATCGAAGAGTCATTAGATTACTGGATTAGATGTTGACTGCGCATTACCATTATTCTTTGCTTACAAGTTGATTGTGTTCAATTAGATGGGTGCCGTTGAAACAAGCTTTGAAGAGGTTCCCAACATCTTTGATACTGGTGGTTCCAAAGGATTACCTGGAGATTCCGTTGAAAAGATCCCAAAGATCAAAATCACAAGCAAGAACAATGTGGACACTTCTGGAGATAAGGTCTCGTGTTCAGTTTGCCTTCAGGTTTGATCCTATATCACGGTTTTTGTTTCCTTGGGTTGTGCCTTCTGAACAGATTATGTAGCACTCTGGGAATGGTCTTTACTGATTGATTTTGCAACATTTTCCATTCTCACAGGACTTCCAGCTCGGAGAGACTGTTAGAAGCTTGCCTCATTGTCATCACATGTTTCACCTACCTTGCATAGATAAATGGCTTCTTAGGCATGCTTCTTGTCCCCTTTGTAGAAGGGATCTGTGATGCTTCTGTAAATTACACGACATAGAAATGTTCTTTGGTTCCTTAACTTGCCACTGCCTTTCACGGCCTCCGTAATTTTGTTCTGCTAGATGATTCGTTGCCTTGTTGCCTTGGTGTTTCGAGTCTGCAACATCATGGGATCGATCTTTGTACTAGATTAGTGATCTGTATAAAAAGTTTTCAGATTTGATAGTTTTAGTTACTCTTCCAATGTTTGTTTCAACACTCAAAAATAAGCAAAGAAAAGAACTTTGGAAAAAGAACCGAGGAGCTAAAGAAAGTTTTAGTCTTAAGAATAACGTAATATTTTCCAGAATATGTACAGATGGTCTTTTTGATCTCGAGTTATCATCTACTCAGAGGACACGTCGACATGTTTTACATTTTCCTGAGAGGAGCTATTTACTGAGACTTCATATGTTAGTCTTTAGGCACACTTGTTTATGGCTCCATCCCCTCCAATGACAATACCTACAAACCTGAAAGACGCACGTAAACCGCACCCCCCTCTATCTACATGCTAAGGTTATCCTAAAAACATCATTAAACCTAGTATATTATGCTGTTCGAAGACAAGCACGTTACTGGTCCTTGCAATAAATACCCATAAAAGGAAGCTGATGGGGTTTGGTTAGATATTTCCATGCTGTACTTCCCAAAACCAGAATTGGATTGTATGAGAGGAAACTGGAAATACTCTGGTTATCATGAGTGTCCTTATTTCCAAGCCATTGTTTGTTGATCAGCACAGAGATTGAATGTAATGGTTAACAGAATTGTATGTGTCTTTGTTGACAAGATACCTCTAACCATATGATTAATAGTAGCCTACTTCAAAGGACTGGATTGTGAATAGCTTAGTACTGCACAGGTTGGTCCCAAGTGTAGCCTGCAATCTGGGGGTAATGGAAATAGGGAACGGAATCCTTAACCTCAAGCTTTGAACATAAATAACTCAAGCTTTGAGCAAACTCTCAGTACCACTGAACTACCAGCGCCATGAATGGGTTGGTCTAATTCCTGCTAGGGACGATATTTTACATGGTGAAATTCCGTTAAAACAGCAGCTGCAGCTAGTCAGCCAGGTTTTGGAAATCCCTGGCATTCACCAGACTAACCCAATAAACTTACCATAATTTATCCTTCTCTAGAATTCCACGTCAAAGGAACTTGATTCGTTTTCCATATCTCTGGCCATAATTACTGAGATTCTTCTTCATTATTCTTGACTGAAGGTTACCCCTATCTCTCTCACGAGTTGGTGAAAAGATACCAGCACTAGATTGTTAGTGAAGGCAGGTCTCTGCATTGAGTAACTTGTCAGTAAGCTAATTGGTATCTGAAACTTAACACCTAAGAGAACACGAAATAATTTAACAGGAAACAATAAAATATGAATTTCCAGGATCATGCATTGGTAATACCATCCAAGTTATATCCCCCTCCAGCGATTATAAAATACAGGGACCAAAAATTCCAAAAAGTGCAGCACTAAAAGACAACTTTAATAATGTTCTCAAGCAACCTCAACTCGGGTAGCAAATTAGGCACCAGATCTTCTATGTTAAAGTTCTAATTTTGTTGCAATTAGTTTTAACTATACACATTTATGTGAATATCGAATTAATGGTCGTTTTTTGCTATTAGCTCTCACACGCTACGATGTATCAATCAATAGGTGCCTAAAAACCTTCAAACTTGGCCCTCAATACTACATTTGCTGCACGTAAGAACACGTTGGAGACCATTATTTGCTTAAACGAAATTATATGATGAAGTTTAACAGCCAAAATCCCAAGATAAAAGTGCAAAATATTTATATAGAGAGGTCCAGACATGGGGCAAAATCTTCCTATTGTTTTCTCACTCTTATCCTCAGTTCTTAATTAAAAGATAAGATTCATAGCACTAGTAGACTCCACAGCCAGCTGTATTTTACTTGAGGTGCATCTAATAAGCATAGACAGAGCAGCATAGATTTATTGCAGTTCAGAGCACAGCATGGTCTACTCTATCAAGAAACAAGAGAGGACCCACTAAAGACAAGGCAATCTTATCACTGAAACCATTGGCCAGTAATTAAAGAGTTTTAATTAGGAGGCAAGAATTCACACAGCAAATTGTTGATTTGAAACTCCATCTTCTGGTGATCTAGCCGGAACAAACCCATTTCGGTATTCGTTTACTTCCACCTAACTACCCATTAGGATTTATGAAGATAGACACTGGATAGATCTTTATGTTTCTATCTTTCCTCTTTATATATGTTTTTGTCTTCCTCTCTTCTTTTTCTTGTTCTGTACAGATATATCTTCAGGTTAATTAGTGTGTTCTCCACTCCAATGGGGGAATCAAGTCCCTGTCAGCTGTGTCATAGTTGAACCCCTACAAACCCAATTTCTGCAACTTTCATTTTACTCCGCAAGAACTTATCGTGTTCTTAGTGGTTTATGTTACATAGCATGCGATCGATAATTCTTCAACCCAACGATCATGGGAGTTTGACAACAGTCGCTTTCGTTGCCCAAAAAGGACGATAGCCTTGTGATCTGCTCACATGTTCAGTTTGGTCTTGATGTTATACTTCCACTTGCTTCACGGTCTAATGTGAACACAGTAACGACCTTCAAAAGACTCGAACTTCCAACTGGTCTTGAAATTTGTCTGGTAATGAGAGAAGGAAGTGCTCAATGCCTTCCCTTTTGAGGTATAGAAAATGACATCACATGAAGGGGACAATATAAATTTGCATCTCCATGCTGTCAATGCCACAATCAACACCCAAAAATTAAGCAAGAATTCAGAAGAACAAGCAAAAACAAGTTAGTGCTCTGGGTTTGTTACATTGCATAGTCTCCCACGCCCCATAACTTTTCTCGTCTTCTATACCTGTCAGAATATTTTCAATTGCATCATCTTTGTGTGATGAGCATATACCTGAAATTCCTTAATAAACCAGGCACTGATTCAAGTTAATTGACTTGTTTTTCACTCGATTTAATTCTGATCTTTTGGTTCGTTTGTATAGGAGATATCCAAAAAACGCAGTCAGAGACAGATACAGATACAGAAATAAATCATTCCAGGGCTATAATGCTTCGCCAGAGAGTTGGGATGACTGCTAGTCCGAAGAAGGTGATCTTGACGGAGAGCAACGCAACACAGACATGGTTTTGGCACTTTGTTAGGAATTGTACAGTTTCAAACAATAACGTTTGACAAATTCTCAAACCCTATCGTGCATAATTAGCAAAGGAATCCATAAAAAAATATTTAAATAAAAATCTTTAATGAAACGTTGATAAAACTATTAAATCTTTAATGAAACGTTGTTAAAATTAAATATTTTTAAGACGTTGATATTCATTTTAAACATTAAGAAATGTTTGGATTTAAATTAAATTTTGTTAAAAATATTAAAATTTAAATTGATATTTTTACTTATTTAATAACTACTCATCGTCATCAACACCTTCGTTGAAATTCTACTCAGTCGCTAGGTCTCGAGTACCTATTAACTACCGCACAATATTATTAGTCTTTAATGACATCCAAAAATAGGGATAAATTGAGTGTTAATAAAATTAAGCTATTTTATAGAGACCGAATTCTCTTTCTAATTTTATTCTATCTAATTTTCTCCAATTAATAATAAAATGTTGTCGTTTCTGCTTAAATTTTAAGCGACTCCAGTCACTTAAATATAACTATCACACCCGTAAGTCTTTTTTATTTTTATTTTTATTTTTGTAATTATAATTATACTAATATTAGTTTAATAAAAATTAAATTAAATTTTAATTTTAATTATGCTACTATTAATTTTATAAAAAATAAAATTAAAATGATAAAAAATAAAAAACAAAATAATTGGTTTTTGTCATGTTTTTATTTTTTTAATTATTTGCATTTTGTCGTACTTGTGACACTCAAGTCACGCATGTGACACATTTTTATTATTTTAATTTAATTTTTAAAATAAAATTTTTAAGATAAAATTTTAAATTTTAAAAATTGATTAATTTATTAAAATTGCTTAATTAATTTACAAAATTATAGAAAATATTAAAATTTTTTTATTATTATTATTATTATATTTTTATTTTTATTAGCACGCATGCGTATTAGTGCAATATTAAACATCTTGTATATTTATGATAAAGTTTTTTTCTACGGAGAATGCTTGTGAAATGTAAATAAATTATACAATATATTATATATGTGGAATAATTTATTTTGATTTCAACAACTTATTTTAATTGATTAATTTGCTAAAATTGTTTAATTAATTTATAAATTATAGAAAATATTAAATTAAATTTAAAAATATATCAATTTTATTATTATACGTTCTATGTTTTTAATTAGATTTATAAACTTAGTTTTTTTTTGCAAAGATAGATATTTAAATTCTAAATTTTTATCAAAATATCCAAAAAATATTAAGATATAATATTCATGTCCTTATAATTTTTTGTAAAATCATGTTCTCATAAGTCATTTTACACATCAACAGCTAATATTAAATAGCTAATTTTACTATCTTTAATTAACAGTTGATATTATCCGTTGGTCAAATCATATTTAATAAGATATCAGTGGTTAGCTGATAGTTGATTATGTCAATTGATTTGACCTCCTCTATAAATAGTAATTGTTTGATTTTCACTAGTCATCTATCTTCCTTCTTCAACAATCCTTAATCCAGAAAATTATGGATATTGTTTCAATATAATTAACATATGTATAATTCTACTATTAACTTGCCCTATAACCTTCATCTTTTGGCACTTAATCACGCTCACAGTCGATAATGCTTGTAGTGAGATAGTTGATTGAGTCTACTCTTCTATTCCCAACTCACTTTCACCATTCTCTTTATCTTCTTCCACTGTATAGTTCTATAACGTCCTTTTTTAACATTTATGTCTTGACATATACTTCTCTTAGCCTCTTTGCTACTTTCTAGCTCCCAATTGCTAAAGAATTTGGCAATATTCTTTAAAAATTCCTTAATAGATTGTTGACATTGGAGCTAGAGAAAAATTCTTCTGATTGAATCTCATAAGTCATTGATAATATACCATCACCAACTTATGCTTCTTGTCTAACTCATTGTGTTTTGTATTTTTTTTTTGAGATTTCATAACCTTACAAAATACTCAATTTTTGGTTTAAAACTTTTGAAAAATAGACTAACTAAATATGACACCAACATCACTAATTTGTCCGAAAGCATATCAAACTCTGCACAATACTACTTCCTTGTTCTCCTTTGTGTTTCTTCTTTTAATTTGCCTATTAAGTTTTTGAATATAACTTTAGCAAACCTTTACCCTAATTCTTGATCAAGACTAAAGAATTGCTCGCATTTGAAAATCTACGCTCATCCTCATTCTCTCCTATTAACGAGAAACTTAATCTTGTTAAATCTCGTTAGACTGTTGTAACGGCCTCTATATACTCAACCCTAACCACCATACTTTACTACCCATTAATCTCCATTATCTATTCTCATACTTCTTGGTCCATTTTGATGATGAAGTTGTAAATTCCACTCCTTCAACTACTACTTATTTCTTTCCTATTTGAATCTCATCACTTGCATATGATTTTAATATTCTCTTTAATTCCCTCCATTATTGACATCAAGTCCCTTTGTCATTTTGAAAATGCTTTCTTCGATCAAGATCTATTGTTCTGATACTAATTTGATAGCAACTATTTTACATAACCCTCTTTAACTATATTACAACACCCAAGAATTAAATAAAAAGTCAGAACAAGGGATAAAGAGAGAAAAATGGGTTCTCTCATTACGATTTCTCTCTTCCTTCTCACCACTCTACTATGGGTCTTTTTCCTCCTTTGAACTTTCTTTTCTCGCTTTTCCTTTGGCACCCACTATTTCTTTATTCTACTACCTGTTGCACCTCAACCAAATACTTTGATAACCCACACAAAACTTGGGTGTGACATTGTACCATTTTGGTAAATGTCACTTGATTCCCCTCTGCTAGCGAGTGAGGAGTTTCCTCCTCTCTCAACATCCCAATAACCTCTTACCCAGAAACCTCATAAATTGACTTAGAGCTGAGTAGTGGGAGACCTAGACACGTTTGGGAAGATTCACTATATAGCAAGTGTAAGGGAAGAACCTGTATCTTCTCTGACAGACATTCATCTCAAGGGAGCAAGTAAGTGGACAACCTGGCTTTTTAGGTATTTTCTTAAGAAAAGAATTGCTTTCCTAGTAGTCCAACATTAGGCAAACACCAATTGGAAGAAGTTGGGTCTTCAATCTACACTTATAATCGAATGTGAGCTATTCATCTTTCAGTTCTCCTAAAAGGAATCAACAGGCAAGGTACTGGACATAGGGCCTTAGCACATTCAAGGTAAGCCATTTTTTTTGCAGAAATGGGAATTGGGTTTCAAGTTAGAGAGAAACGAGATTAAATTTGTTCTAATTTGGGTGAACATGCATAAAATCCTTCTTGAATATTGGTCATCTGGGGGTTTGAGTTATTTGGCTAGTTATATTAGAACTCCTTTATATATGAATGACAACACTACAAATATAAAAAAGAATCAACTATGTTAGGGTATATTCCTATCATGAAGTTCAATTTAGGTGGAGAATTGGTGGAAGACAAATTTGTGTTATCCTATACATGGAAGCCATATATGAAACCCGGTACCAAAATGTGGATTCCCAAGAGGAATGTTAATGAGGTAGTCAATGAAAGCAAATTGCATTCAAGTGCACCTAAAACAAAGCAAGCAGATTGTGAAGTGGGAAATGTGAAAATTTAATAAACAACTCATCCAGTTAACTTGGGAAAGACACATAGTGGTCTTATGGAAGTATCTGAAGTAGAAATAGTTAAGACTGTTGAGAATCCAGCTGCAACATCCAATCACAATATAAGCTATGTAGAAAAGAATGGTAGTAAGCATAAGAGATCCTCTGAAACCTCCATGCAGTGTGCTAAATTAGATGATGATGTAGAAAATTAGCAGCAGAGGACTGCTAGATTCCAACAGAATAGCGCGAAAGACATTATGTAAGAGGTTAAATATCAAATTCAACAGAAGAAGGTAGAAGAAACAATCAATGAAAAAACAATCAGAAAACCAGTCATTTGATAACTGAAGTAACAAATGTTGACAAATTAGATACCCCAGGTGCTATAAATATTGTTAATGAAGAGAGTAGCAGTGAAACTAGTATCCAACAGGAAGATTAGTAAACAACGGGGACTAAAAGTTGAAAAACTAGGAGAAAGACTAAATCCCTCTCGATCCTGGTAATTAGCACAATATGGAATATTAGGGGACTAAATTGTCCTAATAAACAACTAGCTTTAAAGGATTATCTTCATGCTAGTCAATCTTGTTTTGTTGGTTTGATGTAAACCAAGATCAAAGAGGAAGTTTTTCTAAATGGGATAAATTTTATTCCAGCATATTGGAAAACCTTGAGCAATCACTCTAAGCTTCCCAATGGAATGATTATTGTCGCAATAGGTCCAGCTTACCTTGTTCTCTCCAGTTGGTACTGCATTAATCAACTACTTCATTGTGAACTTGTTTTTATGTCACTTGGCATTCTTATAACTATAAATGTGGTTTATGCTGCTAATTAGGAATTTCAAAGGGTTAGCTCGTGGAAAGATCTATAGGATATTGATCTAAACATGTCAGTCTTGTGGATGGTGACAGGGGATTTTTACTGCTTATTATCTTCTTCTGAAGCCTTAGGGGCTCAGAAATTTACATATGCTGATACTAAAGCACTAACTTCATTAACTTCTTCTCTTAGACTTGTTGATCTAAGATATTAAAGGCCTATATTCGCATGGAACAATCACCAAAAAGGTAATACAAATGTTCAAAGAAAGCTAGACAAGTGCTTAGTAAACAATAATTGGCATAATCAAGTAACTAAAAGCTGTGCAATGTTTTGGGAACCTCTATTTTATGATCATACTCCTATTAGGATATGCATCAATGGTAGCTCGATTAAAAAAAAGATCACCTTTCAAGTTCTTCAACTCCTTAATCAAACACTCTCAACTTGATTCAGTTATTGTAAATGTTGTTGGTATAAATATATAGGGTTATAAGACTTTTCAATGTGTTCAAATGTTGAAATGTATTAAAGTTGAATGCATTAAGCTCACTAAGCTTAATACAAATCCGTTGAAATTCAGTAAATAGTAGGCCTTCAAGAATTTGTCTTTGACCTAGAAGCTTTGAGCTAAGGACCATACTAATTCCTCACTCTTAGAGAAAAAAAATTAAAACTCTATAGTTACTTGCAGGTCATTGAGGAATATCGAGAGCAACTGAAACAGAAGTGCAGAATCCAGTGGTTGCAAGAAGGGGATAGAAATATCAAATACTTTTTTAATGTGAGTTAAGGTAGGAGAAACAGAAACAGAAACATGATAGTTTGTTTGATGATGAGAATGGTATGAAGATAAATGATAAAAAAAATTCAAAAGAAGGGTCAAAAGTCACTTTCAAGCAATAAATGGAGTATATACTCATACTACTAGTCTTCTTAGTTGTCTAATAAGTCAAGTGGTTAGTTCTGTCAAACAGGAACAAGAATTTTCACTAATCAGGGAAGTCATAAGTGAAGAAACAAAATAGGTGCTATTTTCATTTCATGCAGATAAGTCTCTTAGGCCAGATGGCTTTAAAGTTAAGTTCTTTCAAGAGAAATGGAACTTGTAACTAATACCAGTTATTAACGCAATCAAGGAGTTCTTTAGTAATGGTAAGTTACTCACTGAAATTAACAAGACTTTTCGCGCTTTAGTGCCCAAGGTCCCCAACCCAAAGAAGTTGAATGACTATAGACCAATAACCTGCTATAGTGTGCTATATAAGATAATTTTTTAGATTCTTTCTAATAGATTGAGAAATACTCTACCTGGTATTATTAATTATAGTCAGGGTGCATATGTTTCAGGAAGAAGTATAGGTGATACTATAATGATGCCTCAAGAATTATTTAAAGACTATAATTATAAGGAACATATCAGAAGTTGTGCTTTCAAAATAGATTTCACGAAGGCATACGCTACAGTTGATTGGGGTTTCATTATCAATGTTCTCCATGCTTTTAGCTATCCTAGCAAGTTAATTAGCTGGATTTATTATTGCATATCAACAGTTTCATTCTTAGTGTTAATAAATAGGGAACCTACGCATCTTTATTATGCAGCTAAGGGAATTAGGTAGAGAGATCTTCTTTCTCCCTACCTATTCACTACAGAAGTTATTCAAAGATTGACACATATGTATAATGATGAAAGCTCAAATTTTAGATATCATTATCATTTTTTAGAGCTTAATATCACTCAACTTTCTTTTACTGATGATCTACTCATGTTATGTGTTAATGACTCTACTTCAATTGAGGTAATCTTAATCTCTCTGCTGAGATTCCAAAAAGTATTAAGTCTGAGGTTTAACTCTCAAAAGAGTTCTGCTTACCTTTCCAAGCAAAGTACAGTTGACTCCTCAAGGGTGATCATTGGCGCAGGGCTTTCAATACAACATTTACCTTTTAATTACTTGAGTGGTCCCATCTCTACAAGGAAGCTTAAGGCAAACTTTGACTAGACAAAGTTCATAAAAGAATCACTAACTAGAGCAATAGATTTTTGTCTTATGAAGGTAAGTTACAACTAGCTATATCCATTTTCAATAACCTACACATCTATTGGCTGTCACACTTAGCAATACCTACATGAGGATTGAAAAAGATTAACAGAAGTATAAGAGATGTCATATGGCATAGACAAAATCCCAATGGTAAGAAGACTTCCAAGGTTAAATTGAATGTCATTTGTTTTCCAAAAAGTATGGTAGATTAGATATTAACTCAGCTAGTAAAATGAGCAAGGTATTGTTAGCTAAAAAGCTATGGAGAATTTATTATGATAAGGAGAATCTTTAGGTGAAATTGGTGCACATGTTTCATGTCAAACAAGGAAGCATTTGGTCTGTGGCTCAAAAAGTACTTAATACTATACTTTTTAACAAATATTATGTACCAAATCTTTTATGCATTCTCATATCAAGCATCACATTAGAGATGGAAAAGGCACAACATTCTGGTTTGACAACTGGCATTCTCTTGGACTATTATACAAGACTCAACATTTTATAGCTCTAACACGACTAATCCCTGAAAATACCAAAATGCACATATTTGTTTGAAATGATAACTGGTATTGGCCATTTCAGGCAAGGAGAGGAATCAGACCAATAGTAGATTGTATGCCAGATATTGGTATACTAATCATTTTCCCCTTTTACAAACTAATATGGAGTTCTAGAACAACTAAAACATACTCTTTCATACTTTGGTTAGCTGCTCAGCTAAAGTTAAATGCCAAATGTAAGATAAAATTTTAGATCTCAGATAAGTTATATCATCTATGTATCAGTGAAGAAGAATCAATTGACCACATCTTCTTTAAGTGATGCCAACAAGTCCACTATGGAAAAAAAATTTCAGCTTATTTGTGCTACAAGATATAAACCTCAATTGGGAAGACTATCTGTATTGGATAATTGGGCTAAAATGGAAAAGCAAGGAGGATCTAAAGGTATTCAAGGCTGTTTTTGCAATGCACCTGTACATTTCATATTGATGATGGGAAACACTAAGATATTTGGAAAATCCGAACTTTATGGTAATACACCTGGATGGAGTTTTATCTCAAGCTAAGGATGATTATTTTGACAAAGTTTCATCAATATCTCATCTCAACTAGTATCAAGCAGCTAATTAGTATATAGACAGTGCACGTATTGTTAATAGATTTTGTAGTTAGCCAGTTTGTACATTCTCTAACAGTTAGAAATGATTATCCCGTTCTTTCGTAATTTTCACCTTTTTGTGAATGAATATATTACTTATTTTTTGAAAAAAAAAGAATGGATAAAGAGAGAGAGAGAGAAAGGAGAAAGAATCATGAACTACTTATTTGTTGGTCCCCATTTCCGGTGCTCAACATTCAGAGTTGTGAGAACGTGAGCCTATTAACCTGTAGGGTTATTTCAAAAACTCTCATTTGCCATCATACCACAATGGTGGTGTGCCCACACCAGTTAATCACCAAATCACGATTTGACTTCTTCAAAACAATTGTAGCTCTTAGTCTCTAGTTTATTTTAAAGCAAGAACTACCTTAATCGGAGCTCTATAGATGAAGATATGCTTAAGAAACCAAAGTATGTTCATAGCCCAGTCATGCTCTCCTAACCGACCCCTCACTTCCTTTTCATCCATCTTTTTTAAATGAACCCCAAAGACTATCAATTTTTGTGGAGATATATAAAACTGTGCTAGGAATCTATTGGTTCAAGAATCACTTCATTTGGAGGTCGGGTGATGAAGTTATGTCCAAAAGAATCAGACATGATCTTGTTTTCAATCATATTGTACTTATCGTGGAAGAATTAGCATAACTTTCACTAGAGATGTCAGATTGAGTTCATTCTTAGATGGTTTGAAATAGAACTTCTAGATATGCAACTTTTGTGAAGACTCTAAAGTAAAATTTTGTCATTTTAGGGGTCAAAACACAGGATGTGTGAAACTACACGGATAGACCGTGTAACCTTCGGGTGCTACAATTTTTTTGCATCAGGAATACACGGCCAGTGTGAATCTACACGGCCTGACCATGTAACTTTTAGGTGTAACGAAAATTTTCACTCTCCAAGACCCTTCCAATGGATCCTAAACCCATTCTAACATCCCTTTTATTCATAATCTTCCCAAATTGAATGATTCTAGTGTGATATCACTTCATATACTCTAGTCATTTGGTATAAACATCCTATGCAACATTACCAACTTATAACGATCATATCTCTCAACACTGATATTCAAAAATTGTATACTTTATATTGTTGGAAAGCTAGAAAAACAAGATACAACTTTCATGAAGACACTTTTGTCAAATTCATGCTAGATTGCAGTTTTTCCCTTAAAGTTAGAACACAATTCCTACCCCTATGAAAACTTGAAATTTGTAATGTAAAGACTTGAAAAGTCATAAGCAAACATAATGTATATGCATTTCGTCAACATCAAAAGATAAAAGTTTACAACACTTTGGTGGGCATTTCGAGCCACCTTACATCATAATCCAAAAATACAAACTTTACAAGAACAATAATTTTTCAAAATACGACTAAAGCCTTGTTTTATATGATCTAACTTCAAAAAAACAAAATATGCAAATTGGAGTGATGCCTTGACTCTTGACTCGATCACTCGATATCTTGCTCATCGCCTATAGATGGGAATAAATGGGGGGACGAGCTTAAAGCTAGTGGATAATAGTTTTATAATCAGTAACAAGCAAAAACTATTAAAAACTTTCATGATCATAGCAAATCCCTATGAAATCCATAAAACATATATTTCTTAAATTCTCAACTTGTCAAACCAATTCACAATTCACATAAGTCAAACAATCGTCAAACATGTCGACACATGTAAACACATAAGCATATCATAATGGTTTGAGCAGATCCATAAATATGACGAACTACACAATTCCACGTAATGGTCTTGTGTGGTCGTAAACTTGAGGGAGTTCATGAAGAAGCTCCATGCCACTAGTGGACAGGCGGGAGAAGCCTTTAACTTAGTCAACGTGCACGTGACATTCTTGAATGAACTACACCAAACCCACATAATATGTAGTTCATGAACTAAAAAAAATTTGCCCAATTGACACATTTTGGAAACTTATTTTCATATACTAGCTATTCTTTCAAAAATCATTTCCGTCATCATTTCACAATTTCACAACCAAAATTCTATACCTAGCATAATAGTCTTTTCTCAAATCGTTCAAAAGCAACAAATACCACAATTATGAAGCAATTAGCAATCATTACCATATCAACTCAAAATTCATTCACAAAATTCACATACAAAAAAAACATGTGGCACATTCTCAAGCGTTTAAAGAACAATAAATGCACCTTGATAAGATAGTTGGAAAATCATTTAATTCTATTTATTTGAAGAACATTTATGACTTATTAACTCAATTATAAAAATGTAACCCACCTTAGTTTCCTTGCTTGAAAACTTGATTAAGGATGTCTCTCCTCTTGCTCCGCTTGCTTTCCTTGCCTCCCTTCAACATTAACAAAAATTCCCATTCAAAATGAACTTCAATTGGAAAACCCAAAGAAACCTATGCATGAAATTGATCATAGAATACTAAAACTCATGCATTTCCTAAGCTCTTTGAACCAAAACTCTTCCAAAAATCCAAAAGATTAAACATACACTTACCTTAAATCTTCACCAAATAATGAGTTTCTTGACTTTAATTGAAGCTTTAACCTTCTTCTTCTTTTTTCCGTGTTGCTCAACCCCAAAATCCCTCTTAAAGGTTAAGAAAAATTGAAACCTAACTTAGCCCTCTTCTTTCTCTCCAACAATACTCTCTTCTTCACTCTCTTCAATTTTCGTTTTTTGCTTCTTCTAAATGCAAGACAAATCTTCTTTCTCCCTTTTATACCTTTAATGAATCTGAAATGTCCAATTTACCTTTACTTCAATGCCTTAAGACTTTACAACTTAAGTGATCTTCTAACAATGTGCCTCATGTAATCTTACCACCCTAACACTTTAATTCAATTAACCTATGCTATATAATCTTGCTCACATTAACATAATTAATCACTCCAAAAAATTAATCCATTAAGACCTCAAAATTAATTTAAATCATGCTTATTATTAAGAAAAAAATTCGGGGGCAACATTATTCATTAACCAATTGAAAAACTTGTTACAGACATTATATGTAATGGCTTTCTAGTCGTTGGCTAACTATCATCAGATGTGTTCAATTCTGTTGACTCCTTCC
>JANIJH010000225.1:16090345-16111401 GCA_024520975.1 Erythroxylum areolatum | reverse complement strand
AATTATCAATTTTACATTTGATTATTAATTTTACATTTAGGTTTAAATGTTAATTATCAACTTCCAATTTTAAGTTTTAACAATCTTTGCATAATAAATAAATAATTAATTATATACTAACCCTATTTTACAATTTCATTTTCAATTCCAGTTTTAATTTTCATATAACAAATTCATAACAAAATAGCATAAGTTACTTACCTATGGTATTCTTCATTCCAACAATTTCAAATTATCAACTTCAAAAATTCCATTTCAAAACAATTCCAAACATTCAAAAAATTCCATTCCAAAAATTTTCAAACCAATCCTCATTCCAATTTCCAAAACAATTCTAAAACAAAACAATCAATATTCACTAATTAATCCATTCCAAACCGTGACTCCACCAACACCAACTTCTTCAACAATTCAACCTCCAAATCCAATCCTCCACCCACCGACAGCATATTCATCAACACTAATACACAATCTAAATCGGCAAATCCAATCTAATCCACAACACAAAAAACATTGCAAGGTTTACCAACAATTTTTTGAAACACCAAGAAGAGAACAGATCAACTCATCAACCAACAAAATCAAGTATCAACACACCCAAAGAAAAAATTTTAACCGTCGGGTGTCTCGGGTCTTCTCTTTGCTATTCAGGTTGGGGCTTCAGGTTTTCGAGTTGTCCGTTGTCTAGGTCCAGCCGTCCACTTGTGAGCGTTGGAGGGTCGGTGGTGGTGTGGACTTGCGGTGGTGACTGGTGTGTCGAGGAGGAGAGCTGCGGACTTCGCAAACCTAGATCTACACGATGAGGCGAGGAGGAGAACCGGAGAAGACGGCAAGCAAGCATCGACGGCGATGAGACGATCCTAACGCCGACGAGAGAGACAGTGAGAGCAAGAGAGTGAGAGAGAGAGGGTGAGAGTTAGAGAGAAGAGGGGCGGTGGTAGCAGTTGGGGTCAGGGGGGTGGGTAGATTCTAGGTTAAATTTTTTTATTTGTAAATTAGTCCTTCAAGTTTTTAAAAGTTGCAAAATGACCTGGAATTTTTCGATATATTGGGTACCGGCTGGTACCCAACGAAAAACCCCGGTACTAGCTGATATTTTTGGCCAGTACCGAGGTTGGGATCCAGGTACCAGTCTTTGACCAGTGCGGTACCTTCCGGTTAGTACCGACCAGAACGATACGGATCCCAAAAGCTTGCTTCAACCTATTGTTTTTCCTAGAATAGATGAAGTCAAATGTGCTTCAAATCTTTTTATACCTTATTGCACTTACATACTGACTCGGAATTTGAATTGCAACCTTTGTAATTTTGAAATACCACTTCTAAATTGGTCTCATCAAATAACTACAACACAAAAAAAGTAACAATATAAATAAAATAAAGTAATCATTAATTTTCAAAAAGTAACAAAAGTGAAAAATATATGCCTCGATTAAGTTTGTCTTTTTGACGAATAGCATTTGGAATCCCAAAATCTCTAGAAGCATCCTTATAAATCTCCATTTGTAAGCTTAGGAAATCTTATATCATCTTATAGGTAACTATTGTTTAAATAGCTAATAACATTCTCCTAGTAATTTTAGCTTTCTTTGTAAAATTTGATCCGATAAAGACACTAAGAATAAAAAATGCCTCAAATGCAAACAAAAGAGTTTTTTTTTTATCTCTTATTGATAATTGTAAGATAAGGTGTGTACACAAAAAGGTTTATTTTTTATATTAGCCTTGAGTACTTCCTTCGCCCTTTTCATGGCATCATAAAAATAACTCATTGTTACCTTCTTATCATTATCAGTAAGATGAAGTATTATCGTTAAAGGCTTACAAATTTTAATGGGAAATTAACATTGGGAATAAAATTTATTATCTTCAAATATATTTTTAAAAATCTTCAATCTAACATCAGACCTAGCATGCTGAGGTACAACTTATTTATCACTTGTAAACATTTTTTTCAACTCCTTCTTCATTTGAATAAAACACTAAAGTGATAAGAAATTAGTTACATATCTTGCAATAATAGGAAGACACAAATTCTTATTATTTGTGAAATCCTTTCACATTAAAATCAAGACCCATACACGATTGTAGATGAACTTGGTCACCTTTTTCTACTGTCTGCACAGTCTCATCAATAGAAAAATACCTAGTATCTCTTATATTTTTCAACATCAGGTCAATGTAATGTACAACATAAAGAGTCCAATAAAAAGAATTATACTTGCTTTGTAATCTTTTTCCAGTAACTTTATAAGCATAGTCATTGTTAATGATAAACTGAATAATATTTTTTGGCCCAACTTTATTTATAACTTCATCAAATATTTAAAACAAAAGTAAAGTTAGATGGATACATAGAATTCAAAAACATTGTCCCTTTTGATGAATAAACTAAAAAAAATTAATAATAGACTCATGTTTTTTATTTGTTCAACCATCACATATGAGTGAACACTCATATGTAGCCCAAATCATTCTTCTTTCATCCAAATAACTTTTTATTTTCATAAATAATGCTGCTAAGAAGTTTACCTCTATTGTCATCAATTGAAGGAGCTTTGTATCTTGGACCGTAGGAGGCAATAACATCCACCATAAGTTGATAATAATAAGATTGAGTAGCTTTAAATGTTATACCTGAATCATACCACCATTTAACCGTTGTCATGTCTCTATTATAAGCCGCTTCTCTAGATTGTAAGGTACTACGAATTGAAGGCTAAGCTCTAGGAGTTGATCATGATGTAAAAATAATTAAATACTTGGCTTGTACTTTTCTTAACATCAAGTGCAACATTTCCTTCTTATTAGGTAAGAATACTACCACCTTCAACATCCACCACTTTCATCCTGACTACCAATAAAAGAAATTTCACTATCAATTTCTTTGTTCAATCTTTGTCTTCTATCTTTCTCATGCTGATGATATTCTTCAAGCAAAGTCTTTATTTGTCATTTTACATCATAACTTACTTTTTTATAAGGCTTCACATCAACTTTGACTCCAACTAAATCCTTCTTTAATATGGTGATTCTCTTGCCTTTCAAATACATGTTACAATACAAACAAATAATATGGTTCTTCATTCAAAGAACCAATTTAGCATAAGCCCGAGTTAATTCTTCCTATACCTAAACCTACTGAATTATCATGAGTACTTGAGCTATCCTCCATTCATCTATAAAATACATAATATATGTCAAAATTAAATTAATAACTTCATATTAAAATAAAGAACACTTAATTTCATTATCAACTACTATAATAAAATATGCATTGTTTAACTCAAAATTAACATAAAAGCATATACATCTTATATAACTCATTTTGTATAATTAAACAATTCAACCATAAAGACATACACTCACAATTATAACCCATTAAATTTCAACCATAACTGATATCTATAAGTTTACAACCTATTTTATGTAATCACATAATTTCACTATAAACTAATCTATTTTGTTTGCTTGTATAATTCAATTTATAATGCCTATCAATATAACTAATTTTAATCAATATTGTTACTGAAATCTTAATTCCCAGCTTTAATTTAACAATCTTTTATTCACCAATTTTAATAAACTTTCTTATTTTCTTACTCAAATTAACTCCATAGTCAAGAGTCAACATATATAGCACAATTCAATTTTATCCTATACAGTGTACCAAAAACCAACAATTCAACATATACAATTACGCATATACATCTTATATAACTTATTTTGTATGATTACATAATTCAACTATAAAGACATATACTCACAACTACAAACTATTCAAATTCAACTCACAACTCACAACTATAAGTTTACAACCTATTTTATATAACATAATTCAACTATAAACAAATATATTTTATTTGCTTATACAATTCAATTTATAATGCTTATCATTATTTTGTTTCCTTCACTAATTGTAATCAACATGTTACTAAAATACTAATTCCCAACATTAAGTTAACAATCTATTATTCACCAATTTTAATCAACATTCTTAGTTTCTTACTCAAATTGTTTCCTTAATCAAGAGCCAACATACATGATACATTACACAATTCAATTTCATCCAACACAATTTACTAAGAACTAACAATTCAACATATAAAATTACTACACAACACAAAGTTACAAGACACAAATACACAATTTATCATAAATTCACAATTCAATATTCATTTATCTGTATTCAGTATTCATCATAACACCAATACACAATTCAATATTCAAATCAACAATCAACACAATTCAATAGTTCAATATCCATATTCCATAATATCATAATTTACAATTCTACAAAATTTGTTGCAAATTTTGGCAACTTCCAGTGAATCCTT
This sequence comes from Erythroxylum areolatum, assembly GCA_024520975.1. Lineage (NCBI taxonomy): Eukaryota > Viridiplantae > Streptophyta > Magnoliopsida > Malpighiales > Erythroxylaceae > Erythroxylum > Erythroxylum areolatum. The sequence goes on along the minus strand of JANIJH010000225.1, from coordinate 16,107,064 downwards.
ATCTTGAAGACATAAAGGTTGCAAAACGTAATACACAATTTTTTGCAACCTTCGCTGAATCATTGCAGCACATAAATACACAATTTTTTGTAGCCTTCACTCGATCCTTGGACTAGCTCGGTCGGGTCAACGCGTCTGCACGTCTACGCGTGGATTGCAGTGTAGTGGTGCTGGTCGGTAGGTGCGGTGACGGGTTTGTGTGTGGGTGCAATGTAGGTTCAATGCAGGTGCGTGTGGACTGCAATGCAAGTGCGATGCGGGTGACTGGTATGTGTGCTCGAGCGGTCAGGTGCAGTTGTGATTGTGCGGGTGCGATGGTGCAGGTGTGATGGCGTGAGTGCGATGGGTGGGTGCAATGAACTGACGATTGGGACCTGACTAGTGCAAGGGGCTAACGGCTAAGACGTTCAGAGTACGAGAAGTGAGATTAGACTGAGCGAGATGCAGGTGATAGCGACAGATGGGGCTGGGGGCTGGGGACAAGGTCACGAAAAACTAAAATTTTTCAAAATTTCAATGTAATCATTACGTTTTTAAAATTTGCAATTTAATCCGGCAATTGGCAAATCGACATCGTCCAGTGCCAAATTACAGTACGGATGACTCGATACTACACCATTTTTCAGCCGATACAGTCCATTACAGTCCCCATGACTCTGTCCAGTACAAAACTCATCAATATTGGTGCAAATACCAGTCCAGTTCGTGTAAAGATACAGATATTTGTTTTTCTATCTATTTTGTGATTGCAACTTTTCCCTTTCTCCTTTTGCCTCCACTAGAGCAGGAGTGGCTACAGCTGTGAAGAAAACAGCACAAGGAAAGAAAACACGAAAATGGCAGTAAAGAAACGGAACTCTCATTCAGAGCTTCACCTTTAGAATAAAATAAAGATATTGGCCATAAGGACAGCGTCCTATTTCCAAATTATAAACCACCCTTCCCTCGTACCTACTGCTACATAGCAGCATTTAAAGAGATTGAACCAAAAGTACCGGTGACTCCCCAAGAAGTTGCATTGCAGAATGCCAAAACAGCAGTAGCTCTGTTAGAACTTTCATCAGTTAAATAAAAGCATTTGGGTGCTCACTTGACATAAAAAATTTGCAGGAACCTAAATGAGTGGGGGAAGATGAAGCCAAAATGATAAACCAAGAAGATCTTTGCATTGCATTTCCCCTCATTCTTTCCTTCTCTTATCACTTGCATGCGTACAGAAACTACGGAAGATACACATTCCCAGTTAAAGTGTGTAACATTGTACGTTAAAAAAATATCTTCTCCTCCCTTATATTCAATAGCATGATGGAAATTCTTGATAAGGATCCTGCATATTGTACAACAATATCAAGCTACAGTTTGATTAGTTGCTGCCAGAGTTTTTCCAGGGAAGCTTACTCCACCCCGTTTAACAGATACCAAAGGACCTCTGCATGTACTGGCTCTGCTCACAAGATTCGAATCAAGAAACACAACTATGACGGTGATGTCATCATGGAAATGCCGACGGACCCCACGGTCAATTTTCTTCAAATCTGAATATCTCATTTCTCTTTTTTTAGCGGCTTCCTGCAAAGCAGTTTTCACAAGCCTGCGAGCAATTCCCTGCATTCATGCAGAAAAGTAGATAGATCAACAGTCAATATTTGCCTCACATCTGCCCTGCAGAGCAAGCACCCAATAGGACTCCACAAAGTGGACCAAAGTTCTTGCATTTCTTACCAAGTACAAAGTCCAGAAATGACACAACAGAACGAAAAAGATAAATTAAACAAAATGATGGTTACTTGTGTTAATTGCAGCACACTTGTATCAGTCAATATAATGAAGCAATAATTGCAACCTCTTTCCTCTCTTGTCATTTTATGTTAGAACAAAACTGGCAAATTCTTACAAAGCAATGAAAGCTGTTTCCAAGAAAATGTCCAACCTCAGAACTTCTGCAATATTGGACTAATATCACAACAAAAACAGCAATTGCGCTTTGAAACAGATGGCTTACATTGTGTGGGTGATTTTGAACTATATCAACTGCTTCTTGATTACTAAGATGTTCCCACAACCCGTCAGAAGCACATATGAGAAACTGATCATGAGGTTGTAGTTCATGAGCTGAAATGGATGGATCTGCACTCAAAATTGGCCTATTAAAAGGTTCCCGGAGGCGGAACTTCGCATACAAAGGCTCTCTGTTGAATTCAGCCTTTTTAAGATACACATCACCAATTGATCGGGAAACCTGTCATGTGAATCAGAACAATAGAACATTATCTACTTGGACCATCCTATAAGCTATTCAATATTCAGAATAGTGTAAATAATAGCCAAAATCAGTCAAGTGAACCACACATTGAAGATCAATATCAACACAGATAAAACAACAGCTAAATTTTTATAATTAACAAAATCCACATTTTTATACTAAGAATCCCGTCTTTTTAACCCATTCTAGCATAACTGCAATCAGAATACCAGACTTTAACCATATATGTCTTTTTAGAAGGCAAACGTCACAAGCAGTACATATCGTCAGTCAATTGAAGAATGTTTCAAGGAACTCATACAGCAGTAAATTACAAATACTAGCATGAAAACTATTGTGCAAAGAATCAGGAAGCTAAAAAATGATCATACGGAAATAACATAATTGCTACTCAGACGATACATCACCTGTATCAGGCCCTTCACCCGCCATACATTATGCTTTAAAACAACAATCTGCGAGTCATCTGGGTGCAAAGAATGCATCTCCTGTCTAACTGATTCCAGGCACACATTATGCTCTGATGACAACTGGATAGCAAGAACCTCACCAGTTGCATTGACAAGCTTCCCAAGGACAGCTCTTGAATCACCAAGATTAGCTATATAAAGGATACCCTCGCAGATGACTCCCACCAGACAGCAAGATCCAACAGCTGCAATTTGAGGCTTCACAGGCCACTGTTTAGTGACAAGAGAGAGAAAACCTTCCTCAGTTGCTTGGTATGCTTTCCGTATAACATCTACAGACATGGACTGCTGCTCCGTGGTGAACCCTATAAAGCCATTCATCAGCTCATAGACATTAATTTAACTTCAAATAAGACCACTGGAACAGACACAATTTCAGGCATCAAAGTAAATTAAAAATTCTCCAATGGGGAAGAAAGCCAGTCAATCGGTTCCCCAAACTCCACAAACTCATGAAGGGTTTTACGTCTCTTACTCTTTAAATGCTGGAATAAATGATCACAGACATAACGTGATGTCTCTGGGCCTCCGTGGCCATCATATACCCCAACAAATGTACCATAAGGACCTGACTCGAGAGTGCTCAAGGGTCCAGACTCAATCTGGCTTTGATCCTCGAGCAAATTGTTTGCCTGCACAACAGCCATAGAAAATTCACCGAAACAGTGCTGCCCAGCATCTTTGTACCATAGAAGCCCGTCTTGCCGACCTGCTGCATCTGAGCTCGTGCGAGAACTCTCTGAGGACGGCTGCCAGCAGGCCCTCAAAAAGTCCATCAACCTTGATAACATCCCTCATCTCATCCAGACCAACCTACAATTCCTCCACATCCAAAATTGGATGCAATAACATTCCTTCCAATAACCCTCATCAATCTTCCCCTTAAATCTCTGCAGAAACCATTGAACTTATGAACATATAGCAAGTGAAAGGTCAAAACTTTATGCGACATAAACAATTCCCAAATGCAACTGAAATGATGAAAAAGAAAAAAAAACTTTTGACCCCTAATATAGGACAAAATCTCATCGACTGGGGGAAAAAGAGAGAAAAGAAACATGACATCGATTTCATCTCCTGCTTAATATAGCAAAAAAGAAGAAAAAAAATCACTACCCTTAAGCTGATACTGCCTAAGAGAGATTAAAAAAGAAGAAACAACAAAGGGTCGAACCAAAAATGAATACGGTCCAATACAAGTCCACATTCCACACCTCAGAGTCCTACCTTATAAGATTTTTTGTCACAGATTAACAAATTCAGGAACTTCTTTTCAAAGTGTCCAAAACAGAAAAAAGAATCATCAATCCAACGAACTAACAAATACAAAGAAAACAAACAACAATAAATCAACTCACAGTTAAATTAGGTTATCTCCACAAATTCTGGTCAGCCACGGAATTATATGCCAGACGAAAAGGATGGAGATCTGAAGGAGACAGAGCAATACATGCGGGTCTAGGTCTGAAAGAGATAGATCTGTAGATCCATCAGAATCAAAGCTCTGAGCATGGAAAGAGAAAAGACCTTTTCCTTTTCTTGTTTGTTTGGCTTCTCGATGCTTCTCCACCTTAACCACTAATCACTTTTCCCTGAATCTTTTTACGTTGTGGGTGGGTAATCCAGAGATAGGAGAGAAGTTGAACAAGCAGAGGAGAAGTTTCCCTGAATCAGTGTGATTGGAGAAACGGAAGCTTGTCTCTTGGGTCTTTATCGGCAGACAAAAGCCCGCTATGTATGATCAAATCGATGGCTCAAAAAGCCAGCAATGCAAATGGGCACCCATGGGCTCCATTTTCATATCTATACGCAATACTATATAATTACATGGAATTAAGTAGATTTATTTATTCTTTTATTTATATTTGACCAGAGAAAGTCAGCCTAAAATTTTCTATTATTCCGAAGTAAGCAAAATTTGAAAAAATTTTATAATACGTAACCTTATTTTTATATAATAAAAAACCTAAAATTTTATATGTGTTAGAAGAAAACCAAAATTCAAAGAAATTTTGTTTTGAGCGTTAGGTATTGTTGGAAATCCAAAATGAATTTGCACTGAGCATTTGGTGTTGTTCTTCAACATTAAAACATGATTTACACTGCAAAAAGTTTACAAGGGTTTGTTTTGTTTTATGATACTTGTCATTTACTCTTTCAACGAATAACACAAACATTTGGTGCTTTGAAACATTTTGACTTGCATTTTTTTAACATGAACGTCGGTATACGCCTCGCTATCAATATGAGAACTCACGTGTAATGCAACTACTCCACGTTTTCTTCTGCTTCTTCATTCTCGACTTCTTATAAATGCTTAGGTGTGGTTGAATAATGTACGTGTCAACCACGTAAAGAAGCAGGCGGCAAGTGCTTTCTGGCACTTCTTAACAGTAATTAGTTTGTTTCCTGTCACTTTCAGACTACGTCAAAGGTCCTTTTGACGTTTTTTTAGTTATCATATTATAAAAATTTAGTATATTCAGCAATACATACATTGGAACATTTCGTCTCCACAGCCGGCGCGTTTCTCTTGTACAACAAACCATTGGTTCCATTACTTATTAGCTTAGGGATCTAATTTCCCTTTGCAGATGCTATGTCAAATTGACAATTTGTGCAAGCACTTGACCTCAGCGATGACGCATGCAAATGCGTATTAGTTACTTCTCAAGTTTATGCAACTTTTCCACAAATTATTTTTCTTAAATTGTATTAATTAATTTATACTAAACACAAATTATTTTTTCTTCTTACAAAATGAAAATAATTTAATGAGCCCTACAAACTGGTCGGATCCCTGTTTGACAATAAGGTGGGTCTCATCTTAAAATATGGGCCAATCGAAATTCGACGCCAGAGATCAAGGTGACCAAGGCAGTCGTCTCGTCGTCTTCACACGTCCTGAAAGCTTTCCACTGTTTCCCCCAATTTGGACTCTCAAACCCAAATTACAAATTGGATTTCCCACTCCATGAACCAAGTTCCCAAATTGAATCGGTAAACCCTAGATAACGATTCCTCATGGAAACACCTATGTTGGCCCTTTTCGTCAACTTCTCTGGCGTCTCGATGAACGACTCCTTTTCCCCTCCGCCCTCTGCGAATGGCGATGGCGAAATCCCTGACGCGTGGTACGGGAACATCCAATACCTTCTTAATATATCGGCGATTGGTTTGTTGTGTTGCGTTTTGATCTTTCTCTTCGTGAAGCTTCGGAGTGACCACCGCCGGATGCCGGGACCCGCTGCTCTGGCAGCGAAGCTCCTAGCTGTCTGGCACGCCACAGGCCGGGAAATCGCCCGGCATTGTGGGGCTGACGCCGCCCAATTCCTTATAATTGAAGGCGGCAGCTTTGCGGTGTTGCTGTGTTTAGGCGCTTTGTCTATTTGTATTATCCTTCCGTTGAATCTCTACGCTGGGACTGCGTTTATTGATGACCAGTTTTCAAAGACGACCATAACTCATATAACGAAAGGTTCTGGTTATCTGTGGATACATTTCCTGTTTGTTGTTGTCGTCGTCTTTCTGGTTCATTTTGGTATGTCTGCAATTGAAGAGAGGTTGAGAATTACCAGGTTTAGGGATGGGAATGGGAATTTGAGTGACCCAAATGCAAATTCTTCTGCGATTTTTACGATAATGGTGCAGGGATTGCCTAAGAGTTTGGGGGATGATAGGAGGGTGCTGCAAGACTATTTTCAGCACAAGTATCCCGGTAAGGTTTATAGGGTTATTGTGCCTATGGATTTGTGTGCATTGGATGATTTAGCCACCGAGTTGCTTAGAGTTAGAGATGAAATTACTTGGTTGGGTGCCCGTATTGACTCGAGACTTTTGCCCGAGGGAAATGAAGATAATGGTGTAGGCGATGGTGTTTGGGCCAGATTACGTTGGTGGGGTTTCTGTATTTGGAAAAGAGTGCAACGTTTGTGGGATCAGGTAATGGAAAAGATAGGTTATGCGGATGAAGATAAGTTGAGGAGATTGCAAGAACAGAGAATAGAATTAGAAGCTGAGTTGGTAGCATACAAAGAAGGTCGTGCTCCTAGTGCTGGAGTTGCTTTTGTGGTATTTAAGGATGTTTATACTGCCAATAAAGCTGTTCAAGATTTCCGATATGAGAAGAAGAGTCGCTTTGGTAAGTTTTTCTCTATCATGGAGTTGCGGTTGCAGAGGAATCAGTGGAAAGTAGAGCGAGCACCATTGGCAACAGACATTTATTGGAATCATTTGGGATTGACAAAGTTATCACTTAGGTTACGGAGACTGATTGTGAATTCATGCTTGCTTTTGATGTTATTGTTCTTTAGTTCTCCACTGGCATTGATAAGTGCTCTACAAGGTGCTGGCCGGATTATTAATGCAGAAGCAATGGACCATGCACAATCATGGTTGGCTTGGGTACAGAGTTCTAGCTGGTTTGCATCCATCATCTTTCAGTTCTTGCCGAATGTTATTGTATTCATCAGCATGTATATTATAGTTCCTTCAGCTCTTTCATATCTTTCGAAGTTTGAAAGACACCTAACTGTTTCTGGGGAGCAAAAAGCTGCACTTGTGAAGATGGTTTGTTTTTTCCTTGTAAATCTTATTGTATTGAGAGGCCTGGTTGAGTCTTCTTTAGAAAGTGCCATTCTGAAAATGGGTAGGTGTTATTTGGATGGAGAAGATTGCAAGAGGATACAGCAATATATGAGTGTATCATTCTTGTCCAGATCTTGCCTGTCTTCTCTTGCATTTCTAATCACAAGCACTTTCTTGGGAATATCATTTGATCTATTGGCTCCAATCCCTTGGATAAAGAAGAAGATGCAGAAGTTTCGGAAGAATGACATGGTCCAGCTAGTGCCAGAGCAATCTGAGGAGTATCCATTGGAAAATCAAGCCGTAGATGGTCTTCAGAGACCATTGTTGAATGATTATTTGTCATTCTCTCCTAGATTCAACGAGGTTGAACCAGAGGGACAAGATCTTTCTGTTTATCCAATAAGCAGAACATCTCCCATTCCCAAGCAGACGTTCGATTTTGCTCAATACTATGCGTTCAACTTGACTATATTTGCTCTGACCTTGATTTATTCATCATTTGCTCCACTTGTGGTTCCTGTTGGTGCGGTGTACTTTGGGTATAGGTATGTTGTTGACAAGTACAATTTTCTGTTTGTTTATCGAGTGCGAGGTTTTCCTGCTGGTAATGACGGGAGGTTGATGGACACTGTACTGTGGGTCATGAGGTTCTGTGTGGATCTTTTTCTCCTTTCAATGCTTTTGTTTTTTTCAGTCCAGGGGGACTCCAGCAAGCTGCAAGCCATTTTCACACTCGGAATATTAGTAATGTACAAAGTGCTGCCTTCGGATAATGATAGTATGCAACTATCTCTATTGGAAGGCATACAAGCCATTGATAGCATTGTAGGTGGACCTGTTGATTATGAGGTTTTCTCACAACCCAGATTTGACTGGGATACATACTATTCATGATGTGAATCTTAATATATAGCTTTAGTGGTATCTCCCTGGTGATTTTTATGGCAGAAAATCTCAGTTATTGACGTATTGTACAGGCATATAGTTAGATCTCTTTACTTTTCTGCTGGAATCAAGGCAACGCATTTTGTAAAGCATATCTACCTTGCTTTCTACTTTCCACATGTCATTGTCGTTCTATGTTGTCTAAGGTCATAATAGCAGTTGCCAAGAGCAATGAACAGAAACCTTAAGGTGCTTAAACTAGTTCCTACTTTCCGCAAAACTAAATGCAGTTACATTTTGCCACATTAATTTAGTTTAAGAGTAGAATATGATGTCTTTTCAGATCTTGCTACCGAATGCCTAATATTGCAATGATGTCTTGGGCACTTTGGGATGAGAGTTTTGAGATGAGAATTTGTGCCTTTGTAATTTATCGTAAATAGAGAGAGGGATTTATTATGATCATTCTGAGCTCCCCCCTAACTTTCACCTTCTACTTGAAAGTTCAAAGTACTAGGTAAGAAAACGAGTTGTTCAGCTTTTGTAAACATCCAACTGTGGCGTTAGAGCACATGTTTTTCGAGACTATTTATGTCATTTATTTATGTAAACCTTACATACATACGTAAATAAAATAGGATAAATTTTGATTAATCAAATAAAAGATCTCATCCTTAACTAAGATTCCAATCAATTTGCACCCTCGAAAAGACGAGAATCATCCAAAAATCCCCTACTCTAGCTCTATGTTGCAGATGTGAAGGTTTATTATACCATTTCCGCAAGAGATGTGATGTGCCTTGTGAAAATTACCTATGCAAGGAAAAACCGAGAAGATTTCCAGTTATACATGTCAAGATACAGTTGTGCACAATAAAAATACTGGCAACTAGCTTGACAGTCGATGATGAAATGCATGGTCCGAATGAATTCCAGGCTATATATGAAACAGAGTAAGTTCAGGAGATCAAAAAGTCAAGATCGATCCTAAACTCACTCTTAGCCTAACAAATTCTCTCTCCCTCCACATGAACAATGTGGCTCCACTGATCAGTAATTTCTCACTTGCAATCTTTCTCTTTCTCTGATACACTTGTGTGGCAAAGTTATATATCTAGGAGACCTAATAGGTAAAATTAGTAGTTGGGCATTTCAAGTTGCAGAAGAATTGTTGAATTCATTTCTTGTCACTTTCATTTTGCTTCTGCAATTCATGTGGAGAGGATCGCAAAAGAATAGATATGCATCATCTAACAGTTAAAGGCAACCTCGTCGATTCAGGTTCAGAGGCTACCAAACTCGGGTTTGGAGGCAATAACCAGCCCCTTTGTCCAAGACCTCGGCGGCTCAGCCCCACCATGCCTGATTTTCTCAAGTCTCTCAGGTGCAGCAAACACAGGTTTGGACGCTGTTGCTGTTATTCCTATCCTTGAATACAAGTTGAGTTCTTTTCTTTGGGTTGTGAAACTTTTGCACCCTATCTAAAAGTCCTTCCAAATGTATACCATACCATTCTATGAACAGCTGTTGCTATTCTTGGAGCTGATTCATTTTTCTCCGTTAATGTCAGCCAACCAATTCCTGATGCAAGAAGTGGGATTCTGAATCTGATTCCTGGCAAGGTTAGTACGGTTCCATCTCAGCATATTTCCCAACGCTTTGCGTAGAAAAAAAAGGAGCAAACGTGTAATGAACTGTCCCACTTGCAGACATCGGCGGAAGGCAGAGACTCTGTGTGCAGTGGCTGTTCACAATCTTGTTACTCAGGTTCTCCTCCTGGAAGAACAGACAATCCATTGGTTCATGACGTCCAATTTATTCACCAGATGGAGCTACTTTCTCCTTTCACCAGAACCAAGCTTTCAGATAAATTTGGCCTCAATTCTGCTTCCCCGTGCTAATCGGCTTCTCAGAAATGATGTATCATCCTTCAAGCAATGGGAATTTTCCACCACCGGAATTACTCTTAACGATCTTTTTCTTACTTGCATTTTTGTAGTATCAAAAGACATCATTACGTTTTCAACTTTTGCCTCTTCCTTGTTACAAATTTGTGCAATGTAATTTCTTTTTGATACCTTCTTTTGTAAATAACACGAGATGCACAGGCTTATATATATGTAATTTGTACATGCGTATGTATTTTCAAAATATACAATCTTTGAGGGAAATTCTGGTGTCGAGTTTGGTTATGTAAAAGTACTTGTAGATGATACATTCGTAAATTACTGGAAAACGACTTTAACCGTTGGATGACGTAAACATCTAATCACGCGACTTTCCCAAGACTGGGCGCGCCCATTTCAAGTTAACTGCCGCAACTGCCACTCTCTCATTTCTTTCTGTAACTACGAACACTGGCTACGTCTCCCTCTCTGCTTTCTCTCTCTAGAATGAGCTTGGAAAATGTCGTTTATTTCGTTTTCTAGGGTTTAAAGATGCCATCTTTCTTAAGATTACTACTTCTCTTGTCGATCGGGGCTCTCTCTCAGAGCTGCAATGGCCGTATTTTCACTTTCAAGATGCATCATCGTTTCTCTGACTCCGTCGAGAATTGGTACCGTTCTGTCCACAGGTTTCTTCCAGGAAACCTTCCGGCCAAGAGAAGCTTCGAGTACTACACTCAGTTGGTGGGCCGGGATGGGTTTCTTCACGGCCGACGGAAGCTATACAGTACAGTTCATTCACACCTTGATTTCTCTGATGGGAACTCTACTTTCAGGATTAGCACTTTGGGATTGTATGTTTGGTGTTTTATAGCAGGTTTTTGGTTGTTTTCTTTAATTCTTGAATTGTTATTTTCTTGTAATGTTATCCCTGGGCAGTTTGCATTACACAATGGTGGAGTTGGGTACCCCGCCGGTGAAGTTCATGGTGGCGCTTGATACTGGAAGCGATCTTTTCTGGGTACCTTGTGATTGCGACAGATGCGCGCCTACTCAGAGCATCAATTACGCTTCTGTACGTTTTCCTATCTGTTTTGTTTTGCCTGTGGATATTGATTAACTTGTTTGTGCTTCACTCTATTATTTTGCCTACACCTCTTATGAGGAGAGGGCCTAAATGGCTTGAAATTGAGATGGGTTCAGGATTTGGTGCTTCCATTTGGAATGATATTTGCTGTTCAAATTTGATTCCCACTAATATAATGTGGCAGGATTTTGAGCTCAGCATATACAGCCCTAAAGCGTCATCCACAAGCAAAAAGGTTGCATGCAACAACGATCTGTGTACACAACGAAATCGGTGCCTTGGAACATTCAGTAGTTGCCCTTACGTGGTCTCTTATGTCTCAGCTCAAACGTCTACTTCTGGGATCTTGGTGGAAGACGTTCTGCACCTTAAAACAGAAGATAGTTATCCAGAATCTGTTGAAGCACATGTTACGTTTGGGTGAGTTCTTCTCTACCAATTAATTTGGACTAGAAAACCTTCGCTAGTGCAGCCTAAGTCTTTTCTTACATTGTTCCGGCAAATTCCGCTCAAGGTTAAAAGACAGGTTGGATTTGAATTGTGCAGTTGCGGACAAGTTCAGAGTGGTTCGTTTCTGGACATTGCTGCTCCAAATGGCTTATTTGGGCTTGGGATGGAGAAGATTTCAGTTCCAAGCATGTTATCTAGGGAAGGATTAGTTGGAAATTCATTTTCCATGTGCTTTGGGCATGACGGAATGGGACGAATCAGTTTTGGAGACAGGGGTAGTTCCGACCAGGAAGAGACCCCCTTCAATTTCAATCCATTGCAGTAAGTGGTTATTTCTTTTACTTTATTCTTATGGTGTTTAGTTTGGCTAGTTACTATGCATCTAACACCTAGATTTGCGTAACAGCCCTTCCTATAATATCAGTGTGACTCATATTCGAGTAGGGACAACCTTAATTGATACAGATTTTACTGCTCTTTTTGATTCCGGTACCTCATTCACATACTTGGTCGACCCAAGTTATGCGAAGGTTGCAGAAAATGTGAGCACCCCAAATGTTGACACTTACTTTCTCGAGTCTCTTTGTCTTGTGGAGTATTGGTATTCAGCATTTATGTTTCTTTGCAGTTCCATTCACAGGTACAGGATAGGAGGCGTCCACCTGATTCCAGGATTCCTTTTGAATACTGTTATGATATGAGGTTAAGTCAGAGAACTGTATCCACTGTCTTACCCACTTCTCACCATTGTCATTCTACTTTTCATAATTGTAGTTTTCTTGATTATGGACAGTCCGGATGAAAATGCTACTTTGATCCCAAGCATTAGTCTGGCCATGAAAGGTGGAAGCCAGTTTGCAGTTTACGATCCAATAATTGTCATCTCCACTCAGGTAAACTTGATCATTTATATGTTCTATCTATGTGATGTTTAAACGCAGAGTAAGAGCTGTCCCTTGCAGAACGAACTTGTATACTGCTTGGCCATTCTGAAGAGTGCAGAGCTTAATATAATTGGACGTAAGTGTTATCCTTTTTAAGTGAAAGTAAGAGTTTCATTGCAGATGCTGGGACAATTGACATCTAACTGACTTGCTATTGTCAAAACCTAAATATTAAAATGATTGAGCCTGAAGGATGGATTTGGGTTGTTTTTAGTGTGAATCAATTTTTAGGGCGAACTATGGAAGTGCTTGATTTGCAAAGAACATAGCTTCAAATCATGTATGTTATTGCTGGATCCTCATGCAGAAAACTTTATGAGTGGTTACCGAGTGGTATTTGATCGAGAAAAACTTGTCTTGGGGTGGAAGAAATTTGACTGTAAGTTTGGATTTTATATCAACTCATTCTTATGCAACATAGCCTGAGGAGGTAACTGAGTTGCTCGCCATTCCAGGTTACGACCTTGAGCAAAATAACACTTCTCTGACTGAACCACATGCTTCCACTGTTCCTCCAGCTGTTGGTGCGGCAGTAGTAGGTAACAACTCCAACGCAGAATCAACAAAAGACGCTAGGAATAACTCTCACAGTTCAGCTGCGTCAGCGCGTTACTCTAAGCATGCAATTTTTGTGATTCATGCAACATTTTTATGTTTGATGTTATAGCCATTCAGTTAGTCATTTACATTGTTATCTTGAACTTAGTTTGGAATATAATCATGTTTCAATATTGAACATAGTTTGGAATATAATCATGTTTCAACTTATGTCTATTGAAAAACCGTAATTATGTATTATTTAAAGACTATTGTATTATTAGTTGAGACCGTTTTTAGAGATTTGACTTTTGTTATATGAGAGTCATGAGTGCTATTCCTTTGTTCTTCATTAAACTTCCAAACTTATTTTTATGTCATTTTACATATTTTATGAACGTAGTTTTTGATTATTTATAGTCAATAGATCAATTTCCTAAACGACTTTCTTAGTAAAATCTCAATCTTATTATTAGTTTTCCTAGGGTTTAACCTTGGGTGGGTTTGCATCCCTTAGTGTTAGAGCCTAACTTTAAATTAGGTTTTATTATCCTTTTAATCGAATTCTTTTTATATCTATTACATTTCTTTTTATAAATCACATTTTCCTTATGACTCCTTATTCATTTTAAGAGTTGGTTGTGGTTTTAAATGGGTTGGGTTTAAGGAAGAAGAATGAATGGTCTACCAATCTCTTCTTCAAGTTTAGAATTCATCAACTCTTCTAAACAAAGTGATGCGAAAGAAATAAGAAAATTAAGGCTTGGCATGACAACAAAAATTTATACTTCATAGACAAATAAGAATTTAGATAAAAGATTCTTTCGTTACAATCAATAGAAGAAGAATGGATATTGTAAATTTTTAAGTGATTTGATAATGAATTTGGATAGAGAGAGAAGTGATTGCCATTGCAAACAAAAACTGGATAACAATAAAAAAAACTATGATTGCTGTATTGGTATAATACTTGATTACAAGAAAAATTATGTATGAAGTATGAGTTGTTGCAGTACGATGCAAAAAAATTATAAAGCTAAGATATTAGGTTGAACACATAGATAATATTGTTTATGGTAAAGGAGGAGAATGTGATGATAAGGAATTTACTGAGGAGTGAAGAAAGAACTGCTCTTAAACACAAATTTTGCACTTGGATTAATGTTTTGGTTGTATATGTTTGCATATTATGTAAGAACTCATTTTTCTCAGTTTGATGCAAACATAATTAATCAAGAAAAGGATCTATTACATATGCACTAGTTACAAAATCTAAGAATAAGAAAGTTAAAGAGATTTTGAATGGGTTGATTTAAGATAGATATCTATATCAAGCTTCAAATAACACTTCAAAAATTATTTTGTGAGGTTTATTAAACCCAAACAATGACCAAACACTAGCTAAATAATTCAAGTTAAGGTTAAGAAAGATTTGAAGACTTAAAAATCACCTAGCTAAACACAACCTCAGATACAGTTATGTTATAGGTTATGTCTCTTTGTGGACATGTGCAAATAGCAAGCAAATTCAACATGACCTTACACATAGTCACATGTCAAGCTGGGTTATCTTCAAAAATTAGTTTTGAAGAAAAGGTCTCATACATAGGCAAGATAAGGCCTTTGTTACTTGAAATTGAATACTAATGTCAAATATAATCTAAAATAAAATCATGTCCTAGCTTGTGTCTATTGCCAATTGTAATTTTATATTATTTATAAACTATTGTATTCTTAGTTGAGATAATTTTAGAGATTTGAATTTTTATTTTTGAAAGTCTTGAGGGCTTTCTCCCTTGTTCTTCATTGAACTTCCAAATTTATCAAAAGATATCTTTTTATGACATTCTAAATACTTTATGAACTTAGTTCTTGATTGTTTATAATTAATGAGTCAATTTACTATAAATTTGATTTAGCTTTCTTGGTAAATTCTCAAACTTGTTCGTGGTTTTCCTAGGGCTTAACTTTGGGTGGGTCTTGCAACACTTGGTATCGGAGCTTAACTCTAAATTAAGTTTAGTTATTCTTTCCATTCAAGTACTCTTATATCTTTTTTATTTATTTTTAGAAATTACATTTCCTCATGACTCCTTATTCGTTTTATTAAATCTTGTTTTTGTCTTTGAAGTTTTAATAAAAATTAAAATAATGCCATTTTTGTGTTTAAATTTTTTTCTATCTCTTCTTTTATATTAGGGTGTCCAATTCCTTGTTTCATGTCTTTTATTTAAAATTGTTCTAAACATTAGAATTGCACTCTTATTTGATCAAATTCATATGGTTAATATATATATATATATAATTTTATAAAGAAATGGATCAAAGTCTAGTTGTTCAAGTGTATAATCAATTCCAGTTACTCTTATGGTTGAAATTAAATAAAATCTTACTTATAAAAAATATGGTCTAATTGAATCCTTCTTAGTCTTTCCTTCTTTCATTCAATTCTTTGCTTCTAGCTTAACCCATGACTTGTTTCTTCCTTTAAACCTTAATTCTTTATGTTTTTAGATGTTTACAAGGTCGAAATACTTATTTTAGTTTGTTTAGTTCCCTAATGAACTTGAGAAGGAAGCAAAGAGTGGTAAAATATAAGACAATGTTATGTTATTATCGAGAAAAACCAATTATTTAATGAAATATAAGTGATTTGACACTTCTTGAGAACATACATGTAGGGGAGTGTGTGAGGAATTTGTCTTCGCTAACTTTTCCTCATAACTTTTAAATATGTCTTCTAAAGGTGGTTCTATGCTGAAAGAATAAAAAGACATGTTCTTTGTGTAGGTTGTGGAGAAAAAATTTGAGAGAATGAGAATGATATATAACAATGTGAATGATATGTTAGAGAACTAATCCCATTAAATTACTAAATTGAAAAGGGACAAAACTTCAAGTTGTTAACGAGGGAAGACATAATAGATGCAATCCAACTCCTTAGTGGAAGTTGATAAATATAATGATGAATTGAATGTTCATGAAGTTGATATACATTTGAGTTTAGGTTTAGGAGAGCAAATAGACATAAATGGTATCCTAAAGGCTGAGAAGTCATCGATAGGAATCTTATTAGAATCAAGATGGAAATATCCTCATTTAAAGATAAAAATGATCTATAAGCTTATTTGGAGTATGGAAAAAAAGATGGGATTGATTTTTTATTGGACCCTATTTTCGGAGCCCAACAATCGATTCGGATACCAAAAGAGATTGCTCGGGTCTCGAGACCGAGAAGACCATTCGGGACAGTCGCGTGAGGGTGGTGTGAATGAAAAGTGGAAAGTATTGCATTTATATAAAAAAAAATCTCAGCGTGGCAGTATAGCTCGCCGCGGCGAACCCATAGAGTTATGTTCATGAACCCTTCGGGAAAAGTTCGCCGCGATGTACGTCCATCTTCGCCGCGGCGAAAACGTCTTCAGAAAAGTTCGCCGCGGCGAAACTTTTAGAAACCGAAACCCATAAATATTTTAAACAAACACATACATTCAAATCTAACCATCCAACTCACCCACCCGACAAACATGATCATACATAAATGGAATTTCAATTCTTCATTTCCTTACTAATTCAAAGAGTTTGAGCAAATACATATCATCATACA
>JANIJH010000225.1:16068636-16084278 GCA_024520975.1 Erythroxylum areolatum | reverse complement strand
ATTTCTGAAAAGAAATTTTATAACAATAGTATCCTTTCAAAATCATTCACATACTTTTATAAATCATTAACACAATAAGAAATCATTCCCAAAATTCATTCACAAAAACATATGGCACATTCTCAAACCATCTTCAAGAGTAATAAATACACATTTTCAAGGTAGTTGGAAATCATTTAATTCCATTTATTTGATAGAAACTTTACTAGCTCATTTACTCAATTATAAAAAATGTCACCCACCTTAAAATTTCTTGCTTTAAACTTGCTTAAGATACCTCTCCTCTTTCTCTTCTTGCCTTCCTTAATTTTCTTCACATTTACAAAAATCCCAAATCAATAGAGAATTAAATTGGAAAACTCAAAGAATCAAATGCATGAAATTGATCATAAAACACTCATACCCATGCATTTCCTAAACTCTTTGAACCAAAAACCCTTTAAAATTCCAAAAGATTTAAAATCAACTTACCTTAAATCTCCACCCAACGATTTGCTTCTTGGCTCTAATGGAAGATCTAACCTTCCTCTTTCTTTTTCCTTCTTGAATAACTCTAAAAATCACTCTTTAAAGTAAAGAAAAATTAAAACCTAGGTTGTTCTTCTCTTTCTCTTCTTTCTCCTTTCCACCGAAACACTGTCCCTTTTCTTCTTCTAATTTTCGTTTTCTTCTTTCTTCAAAACAAAACAAGTACTCTTTTCTTCTTTCTTCCTTTTAATGAAGCTAAAAAATGACCAATTTGCCCTTCCTTCTAAGCCTTACAACTTTACAACTCAAGTGGTCTTCCTAAACTACCCCTTATACATACTTACCACCTTAACACTTAATTCAATTTACCCATTTCATATAGTCTTACTTACATTAACAACTAATTAATCCCAACATAAATAAACTCAAATAATAATCTAATCATGCTTATTCATAAAAAAAAATTCGGGGCCAACACGTCTGATCCATTCTGACCCCTCAGATGATAAAATCTGACCTCAAGGTCTTCTTCAAAGTTGTAGATTTCAAAGTTATGTTTGAAATCATCCTAAGATGATCTTAATCTAACATTTCTAGTGAGAGTTATGTCTTTTGTCCAGAGACAAGTTCAATATCCAAATCTTGTTTGTTTCGTTCGGCCATAATTTGTTTGTCCGACCTCCAAATGAAGTGATTCTTGAACCCTTAGATTCTTAATACTTTTCTTTTTGCGTCTCCATTGAAGGTCATAGCTTTTGGTGTTGATTTAAAAGGGATGGATTGAACCAAAGTAAGGGTATCAATTGGAAGAGTAGGAATAGGATATTTTACTAAACATACTTCAGTATTTTGATAATTTCTGAAATTGTAGAGCTCCAAATGAGATGATTCTAGTTTCAAGATAAATTAGAGACAAGAGCTACAAATGATATGAAGAAATAGAAATCTAATTCAGTTTCTAAGATGTTTAAATTTCGGATAGAAGAAGTGCATAGTATACTGATTTGGACAAGAGCAATCCAAAAATGTTGAAGTGTATCTTTCGAATCATTGAACCAGATGGATTGATTTTGGTGTCCTTGGGAATTTAAGACAAGGAAGAACACTTTTCTAGAAGAAAAAGTTATGTCAGAATATTCAAAGGTACTTTTGACAAGACACTTAAGTATAAAAGATATAAGGCATAAATGGAAAGGCAAATGGGACAATTCTCAATCATTAAGGGCATAATTGGAAGAAGAAGTATAGTCTTGCTTATAAATGAAGAAGAAAAATGTGAATGGAAGGGAAGTGGAAGAGAATAACGAAATGAGAAAGAAAGAGAAAGAGAGAATGTCATAAAAAAGAGAGAGAAACACAAAGAGAAGAAGAAAATAAGAGAAAGAAGAGAAAACAAGCTAGGGTTTCAATTTCCTTAGCGTATAAGAGAGATTTTGAGGTTGTTTAAGAAGAGAAAAAGGTAGAGGAAGAGAAGAGCTTCCATTTGAGCCAAGGATCTCTTCATTTGGTGAAGAACCAAAGGGATCGAAGAGACCTATTTTAGTTAGATCAGCTCATAAAGCACACATTAAAGATACACCAGGAAATAGCCTTAGAGACCTCAGGTTATTTGCAAAGAGAAGAGACATTCTGAGCAAGTCTATAAGCAAGGAAATCAAGGTGGGTACATGATTATAATAGAGTAAATAAGCCACTAATGTTTTCTTTAAATCAAAGAAGTTTAATGTTTCTAATTGCATCATAAGTGTTGCATTTATTGCTATATATTTGTTATATGAATTGTGTGATTATTTATGAAAAGTTGTTTTTTAAAAAATGATTATTTGAAACGATGCATAATTATAAAACCATACTTTTGAGAAATGGTTTTTAAAGTATTACAAGCATGTGAAAAGCAAGTTTTCAAGAGAATGTGTCATTTTAGGCATCAAGCTTACAAGATTTTGAAATCTATGTGATATGTGGGTTTGTGGTAGTCCCTCAAGAACCGTCACGTGCACGTTGATCCAAGTATAGGCTTCTCCCGCCTACCTGCTAATGACATGGAGTTCCCTCAAGGACTTCCTCAAGAATTCACAACTACACATGACCATTATATTAGAATTGTGTAGTACGTCATGTTTTTGGACTTACCCAAACCATTTGATATGCTTATGTGCTTATGTTATGATATTAAGTTTGATGCATTCATATTTTGCAACTTGTGAATTTTGGCTGAAAGCCTAAGAAACATGTGTTTTAATAATCATATGAAAATTTTCTATGACAAGTGAACATTTTCAATAGTTTTTGCTTATTTTTCTGTTATAAACTATTACCCACGAGCTGTCAAGCTCACCCCCATTCTCCTCCCCATGTCTAAGTGATGAACAAAAGATAGAGTAAAAGAGAGTCAAGACCTAATCTCGATTATACATATTTTTGTATTTTTAAGCTAGATTTTGTAACCATGAGGGTTTAGTTGCATTTCAAGGATTATTAGTTCATGTAACTTTTGTGTATGGAGATTTGAGACATTGATGTATTGTGGCTTGAAATGCCATTACAGCCTCGTAATAATTTTGTTTTGATGTTTGATTGTCATAGGCACGCCACCCTTGTGGGATGATGCCTAATAAGGGTTTTTGGAAATAACCCTATCGGATAATATGCTCAGGCTTCATGATTAGTTTTATGTTTTTGCAAGAGTTGGGTTCCGAAAACGGTGCCCAACATTTGAATAATATGCTCAGGTTTCATGATTAGTTTCATGTTTTCGCAAGAGTTAGGTTTCAGAAACGGCGCCCAACACTGCATGCACTACCTCGATTGTGCACAATTTTCATGATTAGCACGATTGTGATAGAGGCTCCCTAATTGCTTAAGCTTCAATGCTACACGATTGTACTAGTTTTGCACGATCTTGACAGAGGCTCCCCAATTGCTCCATTTTCAATCCTACAAGATCGTGCATTAGTCTTCTTCCTCCAACTTCTTTAACTTTTCTTGAATTTCTCTATCTCAACTTATCATTCAAACACATTAAAAATCCCTTAAAACATGCATTAAGGTCAAATTCTTGCCCTAATCAATAATTATCCAAAAAAACACTAAGAAAAACATAAATCTAAGTCCTAAATACTCGATTATGACCCAAGAAAACTCATAATAACACATTCTACAACCTAGAAAACACACTTTAGAACATGCCTATCAAACGCCTACAAAACAAGGTTTCTTCTTCCTAAAATATTTGCAACTATCAAGTGTTTATTATGGCTTTGTGATATTACACATTAAGAAGGAAATTGATAGGGTTTCAAGTTTGCACTTGTCTATTTCTTCTTGATTTTTTTTATAGTGGAGAATTCTAATTCTATATTGACAATATTTCTCTAAATTAAATTGGGCTCAAGCATTAGATTAGTCACTTCCAATAGTTAATGGTGAGATATAATGCTAGTTAGTTCTTTTCCACTTCTTCCTATTAGGTAATTATCTCTTGGAATTTCAATTTGGTGCCTTATTGTAGCCTCCTTGTTTTGGTTATCAACCTAATCTGGTAAACAATTATTTTCATCCTTATTCGAGAATTTTGTACTAACATTTGTTTGCTTGAACTCCTCTTTAACTTCTGCAAATTCATTGGAGTTCTTATGCAATATATTCTACCAGTTGGTCTTTATTCCATCTTTTGAGGCTTCATTAGCTTCCATTAATATGAACTTGGTATCTTCGCCTACTTCTTCCTCATTCAATCTTATAATTTTCAACTTCTCACGTAGATCTTTTAATTATCCAGCTCAACACAAAACTTGATATAACCAAATTTTTTAGTTTTGTAATTTATGCATCTAGACATATGGATTTCTTTAATACACTAGCTAAATAGCTAAGTCCCATTGTTCTCCAATATTTAAGCAAGATGTTGCAAAATTTTGTATAAATTGGAGTTTTTTGCTTTCTTTGCTTGTCTAGCCTTTATCTAGGTTTCCATATTTGTAGCATTAATTCCTTCCCTATTATAAATGATAGACCTAATTAAGAATAGCAATAGGTTTGGTCGGGTTAGATCGGTGATTGACCTTCTTAGAACACTATTTGAGCTTGGCTCAAAACTCGATCTTGGCTTACACTATTTGAGTTTGAACTTGATTGAGTTTTAAGCTACTTAAATGTCTTTTAAAAAATTAAATCCTACTAACTCTGCTTTGACTTGTCGTAAATGTTCAACACTTTAACTATACACCTTTTCTCTCTTCACATTCTCTTGTAAAGATTGGAGAGGTCTGTCTATTAAAATTGACCTAAAAACTACCTGAAATTACATTTGTTTTTACTAGAAAGAGGCGATTCACATTTAGAATATATTACCTAGAAGCCGTGAGTATATGCATCTAAGGGCCAAACAAATCCAGATTTTGTTTTGGAGGACCAAGTCAATATCACAGAAAGAAACATGCTTAGAAGAATGTTGTAGTTTCTTTTTCGCTATTAAATTTGTTAGGTAACAGACAGCCAATTGCATTTGCATCTTAAAATATCTCATGCGAAACATACAACTAAGACCTATCATTTTCGATCTATATTACCTAAATTTCAACATTATGATAGTAAGAATAGGTCTTTCATCTATTTGGAATATTTCTGAGGTTCTTTTGCTCTTAGGTTAATTATTATGCCAAGGAAGATAGTGATCAGGCTTCTATTTCGTTGCTATGTTAATTTTTCTTTATAAAATGCTGAAAAAGTTAAGAAGAAAAGTTGAACATAGGATTCGAAGAAAAAGTTTAGCCCGATTGTCATCGTGTTTGACTTTGCATGCAATTTCATAAAGTCGCGTTAGGTAAAGTAAGAAGGCTCCTTCATCGTCAGGAGCTGCGAAAAGTTGGCAGTGGATCTTGGCTCTCGTGTGGACGGAAACCTTAGTAAGTATGAGGCGGCGATGAATATTTTTTCCTCTTAGGCTTATGAACATAATTTAGATCGTGGGTGACCAAAATTGACTCAAAAGATCGTAAACTATTCATGCCTATCATTCTTGGGAGTCCTCTCTTCTGGGGCGAAGTTGGTCTCCTTCCATTACCAAATATTCAAAGCAGGAAATCATTAATTACTGATCTCGACTCTTTTCTCATTTTGATTTTGCTAGAGAGATGACCAAGTGAAAGTGCTCATTTCCCATTTTCTTATGTCGTACCCAACAACAAGTGAAATGTCATGTTTTTTTTTTTTTTTTTCTTATGGTGAAGTACCATTTGTCAATCACAAATAGTTAAAAGCAGCCTCACAAGTTCTAATACTTGAAAGGTTTTTAATTCAAGCTTGAAAATTTGGGCTTGAATCTCTTATTAGTGTATTCGGTACTTTAGTTCTAGTAAGTGTAATTGCGTGTAACTTAAAAACATAGTGAAAGTAAAAAGTTTGAACACAGCGAGGAAAATGTTCACAGTTAAACGTTGTTTTCTTTGACCGAAAGAAGCGTTCAAAGATGAATGCAGACGCCCAAGCTTGAAGTTTTTGGGTGTGACTTTAGAAAGACGAGGCTGAAGATCGTGACCCCATCATCAATTGCGGTCGAATTCTTCTGTTCTCTAGAAAAACACCCTTCCACCAATTCCAGGATGACTAACACAACTACGCCTGCCTGAGCCAAACCGAAACCTGGCAAATGGCAATTCAATTAAGGACATCACTTTCTGTTTGACTCTCAACACATAGACTGGAGCCACCGAAGATTCTAAGCCGTTGGACGTGTGACACTTGTCTGATTTAGGTAGGGAGACTATGCATCAAATGGTGTAATCTGATTTCAACACACAGCACGATTTTATCACAATTACATATTCAAACAACGTAGGACCCACACCCACGATTCTCTTTTTACATGGTACCCAACACGCCCGCGCTTCTTCTTCTTGTAACACAAAGTAACTCTCTCTCTCTCTGTAAGGACAACGAAAACGATACCCACCCATTCCGTCCTAAACAGCAGCTTGCCACCCTTCTTGGTGTCATCATCTCATCTTCTCGGTCCTTTCTAGCACATAATTCAGGGGATGTTCATGGCCCAAGTTCCTATCTTTTCTTATAGTTACTGTAGCCGTTACTACTACAAGTCTCTGTGTTGTTCGTTACTCTCGTTGCTGTTGTTATCGGTGAGAACTTGCCATGGGATCGGAACGTTTGAGTTAGACATCCATCACCGGTACTCCGATCCGGTAAAGGGAATTTTGGCCTTTGATGAGTTGCCAGAGAAGGGTAGTTTTCAATATTACTCTGCTATGGCCCACCGTGACCGCGCAGTTCATGGGCGGAAACTTGCCACCACAGATGGGTCCACTCCGCTCACTTTTTCCAGTGGGAATCATACTTATCGAATCAACTCTTTGGGATTGTAAGAGCAAATCATACTCCTTTTCGTTTTTGTTGTCTTCAGTTATCGTGCATGTGTTAATCGTATTGTTCGCGCTTTTACTGTTGATTACTGGAGGATCATTAATTGTTTAGAGAACACGGTGTTTTGGTTAAATTCTGCTATGCTTGGTTGGTGAGAGAATCGGAGAAAACAGGGTGATAACTGATATGCTTGGTTTAGTTTCCATAAATTCCTCGACGAGCTCATGTTTACCGTTCCTTCAAAGTTCCAGTTTGCAACATTTGTATCTTGTCTGCCTTTCTATAGTGGATTACTGAATTCTATGTTGAAGTTTGGGCTGAAGTTGCTAACTCAAGCTTCTGCTTTCGCTTTCCCTTTCTTGTTCAAATCCATTTTACAGCTGAATCTCATCTCCAAGTGTATTTTCTCTCTCTCTTTCTCTTTTTATTCCAAATTTGGAGTCTTTTCGTCATCGCTCTGCTTCCTTTTTTGTTTTTGTTCCAAATTTGGGGTCTTTCTCTTTTCTGCCCTTTTCCTTTCTGGTTCAGTTTTTTGTTACATTCCTGCTAAACTCATAGAACTTTCAGAAAAGACAGTCTAGAGAGAGCGATATTTGCGAAATTTCTGACAACTATCAGACATCAAACTACCTCATTAGTTTTTGCAATTTCAGTCACTTGAAAATAGATGAATTTAGAAATTGTCAAAGAGATGAGTTTTCAGCTTCTACCTTTCCATTTGAAGAGGACTGTTGGTTTTCCAATTTCTTTTTGAATTATTCTATTTCATTGCAAAATGGTCCATCTAGTAATAATTTTTCAATTGGTGATTCTGGGAGCAGATTCCGAGGCTTTTCCTTTTGATTTTCTGGGCAGCCGGATTGATTTGTTTCCCTTTTATTTGCCTGTTTTTATAGTCTAGATGACATGTTTCTTAACCCGAGCACTCTTCTGATTGATCATTTTGCAGTTTACACTACGCTAATGTTTCAATTGGAACTCCAAGTTTATGGTTTATGGTTGCGCTAGACACTGGAAGTGACCTCTTCTGGGTGCCATGTGATTGTATTAGTTGCGTACAAGGACTCCAAACTCCTTCTGGGAAGGTAATAGAACATTATTTCAAGGATTTTGTTTCCAGAAATTTATGATAGATCATCTAGGCTCCTTCTTTTCCATTTATCCTCTTTTCTTCTCGATAATTTTTTGTAGCTAACTAATACTGTCTCATCACCATACTCTTGAAGTATTATACGATAGATATGTTGTCTTTAAGTTGGTAGAATGGCTTCCCTCAATCGTTGTTTCTTGTTGTTGCGCAAAACAGTGGATACAGATGTCCGGTATTCCATCATGGTTAGCTTGTGATGGGCTAGATTTTGTTTTGAGTTGTTCAATTTTCATGATTTTACGTCTAAGATGAAGTTGTGTTGCTCTTTTTCTAACTTAAACTCTGTATATCAAACAGCGAATAGAGCTTAATACCTACAGCCCTAATATGTCATCTACAAGCCAGAATATCCTCTGCAACAACGGCATGTGCTCACAACAAAAGCATTGCCTGTCAGCTCAAAGTAGTTGCCCTTATCAAATAGCATATCTTTCTAATGGTACTTCTTCAACTGGGGTGTTGGTAGAGGATGTGTTGCACTTGATCACGGATGATTCTCGGACAAAAGCTGTTGACGCAAAGATTTCACTTGGGTGGGTTCTTTTGTCTATCAATAGTTATTAGTTACATTACATCCTTAAACTGACCTCCGATGGCGTGCATGGATGCCGGTGTGTGTAATATCTTTTGCATTATTATGCATAAGTTTAGCTTTGATTCACAGTTCATAACCATCTCTGTTTAGGGATTCTTATTTGGTATAAGTCACTTGGTGATTCAGACGTCTTCCTTCCTTGCAGTTGTGGCCGACTTCAGACAGGTTCATTTTTGGATGGTGCTGCTCCAAATGGTTTATTTGGTCTTGGTATGTCCAATATATCAGTTCCTAGTACTTTAGCAAGGGAAGGATATATCCCGAATTCCTTCTCCATGTGCTTTGGAAGTGATGGGCTTGGGAGAATCAGCTTTGGAGATAAAGGAAGCTCGGATCAAGGGGAAACGCCGTTCAATCTGCACCACTTACAGTAAGCACTCACTTGTTTTCTTCTTGATTGAGCCACATAAATTTGAAGACAAACTCACAGACACATATACATGCACTTGACTTTCTACATTTAAGCTCAATGGTGATGGTTGTATTAATGCCCAGTGAACTTTGTTGTCAGTCCAACTTATAACGTCAGCATCACTCAGACAAATGTGGACGGGAATGCTACTAATTTGGACTTCTATTCAATCTTCGACTCTGGCACCTCATTCACATACCTAAACGACCCAGCTTATACGCTTGTAACTGAGAACGTATGTTGTTCTTTTATGTGGAAAAGCATTCTGTATCATTTTGTTTCTTAAGATTTCACTATTTTCTGCAGTTCAATAGCCGTGTGAAAGAAACACGTGCATCTATTACTGACATCCCTTTTGAGTATTGTTATAACCTCGGGTCAGTTTCATGCGGAAAAACCTCAATTATATCTTTTTCTTCTTTTCGTCAATGCTTGAGGAACTTACTTTCACCTTGTCTACAGCACAAACCAAAATGATATATTGATTCCAACACTGAGTCTGGTAATGAAAGGTGGAGATGAATTCAATATAACCGATCCAATAGTAGTAGTCGGTAGCCAGGTATAATCTTACTGTGATGTTTTATCAGATCTTATCATTGCCCTTGGATTACATATTTGTTCTTGCAATATGCAGGATGGGACTTATTTTTACTGTCTGGGTGTTGTGAAAAGTAGAGACGTCAATATCATTGGACGTGAGTATCTGATTACAGCTTTGTTTTCTTATGGTTAAAACTTGCTGCTTGTGTTCTGTTCACTATGGAATTTAACGTTGGGAAATTATAGTTTTCGTAATAGTTTTCCTTACCAAATTTTTAATATTTCTGCATATGCATTACCAAAATTCATTAGCTAACAAATTATCTGTGCACGTCCAGAAAATTTCATGACAGGTTACCGAGTAGTTTTTGATCGTGAGAGGAATGTGCTGGGTTGGAAGCTATCTAACTGTAAGTGTAGTCCCTGAATTTTCATCTCATCTTGTTGTATCTGCTTTTCCTGTGGCTAATGGGATACTTTCTGTTGTAGGTTCTGATGATGACAGCTATTCCAACACTCTACCAATCGCCCCCGCTGGTTCTGCAAGGCCTCCTGCCAGTGCAGTAATTCCACAAGCTACATCAGGAAATGATAACAATTCGCAGGTAACAGGTGGATTGCCATCACCTGTAGGAAATCATTCACCCCAGTTGAACCCCCTCACTTTCGTGCTTATAATCGCATTCTTTGCCATTTTTTAGATATCTTTTCCAAAACTTTTCCCATTCTTCTGCTTACTGAGACTTTTGCCAACTCCTTAGCTTACACACTCCAGACGTTCTTCTTCCCCACATAGTCACACATCAAATTCGAAGCATTGTTGGCCATTCTTTCACTATTATTTTTGTATAAGTAGCATACTTTAAATTCTCGGGTTGTACATACATATCTATTAATTACAGATACAACGGATATAGTATTGTCATATTTCGATTACTAACTGTTGCAGGTTTATCGATTTTGAAATAATTTTTCTTCCTAATTTGCGTGGATGTACGTTTGTAAGCAGATTGCATTACTTAAACTAGCTTATGTCTAGAACTTGTTCGATTTTTAAATGGTCCTACCGGGCACAGGATAGAGTAAAGAGCTAGGCGCAACGACTGATTCAATGATGAAACATCACCGCCCCAAGAAAAACCATATAATACAATGATGAAATATAAGTGGGGTTACTTTTTTGTTGACACTACACCCTCCGGGTGTCATTATTTCTTCATTGAGGATCAGTCAGAGATCTGTGTCTCACGCACTGTTATGTAATTAGCTTCGGCTTTCCCTTTAAACAATATATATATATATATATAAGTGGCAACGGCAGAGTCTAGTTGTGTGAATTCAAGCGAAATTGAAGAATCTACACTAGGGAATATATTATCTAAAACCCTCGAGTCCGCCTCGTCAGTTTGTTCATAACCTGAATGAATAATTCAGGTAAATTATGGATCTTAAGATGGTTCATCAGCGATAGGGAGCAACTGTAGTCTGACCCTTTAAAGATACAAATTGCATATTAGGAAGCAACTGCAGTCTGTCTCCTGAAAGAAACGTATCGAATATCATTCATTAAATTAGGTAACAGAACAAGGCATAAGAATTCCTGTCTATAGTCTATGGACATTGTTTAAATATGTGGCCATAGATCACAATATAAGAATACATTGTTTAAATATGTGGCCATAAATCACAATATAAGAACATACTCACTCTACCGATGAACAAGTACGAGAAACGATATTCAGTTTGCAGTTGGAGCAAAGTCAACCTTTGCTTGGAACAAACTGTGGCCCCTCCCTGACTCGATTCGACGTCTGCTAGTCTTCGTAATAGTAGGGAATGAACACTTAGATGTTACCAAAATTTCGTTTTCCCCGAAATCTTGACTTCTTTTTACTGCGTGAACCAAGGATGATACTGATAGCTCGGGCTAACAATATATCCTTCATTCCCCTTATGTTCGAAATTTATTTTCTTTCTTCAATTTCTTCCTACCGGAGGGCAACTGCACCTGTTTTGACTTGGTCTTAACTGATTTTATCAATGACGATAACTCAAGCTTCTCTTTCTTTGGTGGTGAAATATCAGAGCTCACATTCACATTGGCGTTTGTCTGATGATCAACCGATGGTGACAGAGTGCTGGTAATTTGTTTATCGCACTCATTTCCCAGCAATTCGTGTTTGTCATCCTTATGCCGCTTCCTAGCCAGTTGTCGGGCATACGCTGCGCTCCTGCAACATTGAACTCAAACTTTTAGTTTAAATGAGAAGCAACCTAAATGAAATAACACATGCAAACAAAAGTAATATCCGATAGAAAACAAGTACATATGAGAATTAAACATTTTTCATGCTGCATCATAGTGGTAAAGTTGTGCATAAGCAGTACCTTTTGAACTGTGGATCCGTGGGATCCAAAGCAAAGAGAGAAGTGAAGCGAGCTGAAAACCGAGGATCGTCAAAATCAGCAACCGGCAATTTGTCCTCATCGGGAACTTCATCTCTCCTTTTACCTTTTGCTTTCTTAGGTTTCAAGTTGTATCCCTTACGACCATCGTCAGTCCCCTTATCATCAGCAAGTAACAATTCAAGCTCTGCTCTGCTTGCCACTGCTTCCTCATCTCCATCCTGGTCTGCCTTGTCATTTTTAGCCCGAGAATTTTTATTCTTAGCTTTTTTCACCACAGCCTCTTCAATAAAGAAATCATCTGGTTGTTCTGTTTCTTCATCAATATTGCTAGTCTCATCATCTGAAGAGTACTTGGATTTATTTTTTCGAGCCTTCTTTTTCTCACGTGTTTTTTTCAATACTGCTTCCCAAACACTTTCTGGTCCCTTATTCCGCTTTTCCATGACACGCTTACTTATCTCCTCCAAGCCAGTGTTGAAAGTAATCTCCATATCTTTGCCTTCCTCCTCACCATCTCCATCTGACCCATCACCAGACTGAAGTAAAGCACGATATTTTTCTCGCTTACCATGGTTTCTATCCAATGCATCCACCATCATATTCTCATTCTCACCATCATCATCAGTTTCACTTTCCTCCGAAGCTAAAAACTCCTTCAACTCCAGTTCTGCTAGCTATAGGAAAACAGATTAGGCATGACAAAGTTGCAAGAAGTATACAAAATCTCCATCATTTGAACACAATAAGTGATATATGATGTCCTTTCTCATTGAGCATTGTATTTCAAATTTGGTTTTACAACTCTAGTAGTTGTTTCTTCTATACTCCTTGCTCACATCAATAAATCATGCTATGTCAATATATGGAAGAATGAATCACATGTTCAAGTATATCAACGTGTCAGACATGCACAGAGTATTTATGTAGTCAACTATGCCACATACATTACAAAATGTTCAGTATATGAGAAAACTTGTTATTAGAAAATTTTGTGGAACGTTTGCATATGACCAAATGTCCAGCTACATGGAACTAGTCCTTAGTGAAGTAGCAGCAAGGTCCTTTGCTTTCCTTCATTGAAGTTCATGTGCACGCTTCAAGTGTCTGAAGGCCATATTACCAATGAGGAATCCACAATGACCAATAAATGCCAAAGAGAGAAAAAGAAGAATCAACTCAAAGAAAGTCATGCTTCTTTACAAGCTAATCAAGTAGCCATCTCCAAGAAGGTAAAGCTCTAGTGGTTAAAGTTTCTTCCAATACAAGGTTTCACTCGTTGAACATCAAGTCTAAAGCCTAGAAACTCATTTTAACTTGATTAGGATATATCATATCCCCACAAGACAAATGAAGCAAAATACAGAAAGCAAAATAATCACAATTTTTAAAATGCAACATAATACTCTAGTGGCGCCTCAGGTTTCAGCACAGATGAGCAAACTAAAAGAGTAGTCATCCATTACACTTCCACATGAAACTTGAAACAATAGACTAATTACAAGCAAATTCAGGTCAAGCTCAAGCACCTGATCAGCAGTAAATTTTCTTCTCAAAGTCTTTAAACGCTGTGGCTCATCTTCATCCCAAGAAATAGGGATGTTACTGTGCTGAAGTGCTCTAGTTTGGAAATCCAATCCCTCATAACCTGTAGGTTTCTAAAGGGAGATAGTTGAAGCACCAAAGAAAGCCCAAAAAGTTAAAGGCTGCATTTTTTGCTAAAATAATACTCTTTAAGTGCTGCAAAGGACAAAAATCAACTGTATGCTCTAGTCCATTCTTTCAAGTCATGTCAGGAACAAAATCCCCAGGTCAAGTATTTCTCTAGAGAAAGTTGCCATAAAAAAACCACCAATCATTGGCCAAATAAACATGTACCTCTGTAGCAACATCACGTGGTGGATGTTTAAATTCCATTGAATCAGGAATAAATCTCAAATCGAGCACATTGGAAGACCTTTCGAACTCAAGTCCATCACAAGCTTTGTACAGATGCTCTGAGGTTGCAACTGAATCACATTCCACAACAGCATAGTAGTACCTGACATAAAACAATAAGATGAAAAATAAATGGATAGCAAAGGAACCATATTACAAAGATATGAAAAAGAGGTTGTTGTGAAAAGATGAAAAGTTGCAAATTCTTATTATTACCTAAGCCTACTTTTCTCATAATCACGCAACTTCTCATAGTCAATCTCATTGTCATCATCATCTTCATTTTTTCTCTCTTTTTCATCATCGAATAAGGCAACAGGACCATGGATTTCTTCCTCTTTCATGCGTTGAAGCCCAAACTCAGAGGGATAAACAGCAACAGACAATATTTCTCCACCTTTTGGTAGAAATGAACGCAAGACTACAAACAAATCAGCAGCCTACATAATCCAATTATATCATTGGTAAGTTCACAATACAAATGGAAAGATACACAGTAAACTTTTATACACAGACAGAGAAAGTTTATAAGTAGAACTTTGTGTAGATGGCATATACTACCAGTTCTAGTACCTAATAAAATTGGACCAAATAAAGAAGAAGATAATGATGATAAAATGAGAAATGGATTAGAATTTAGTCAGGAGAAATCAAGTAATATGTTTTTTAATAACTTTTGAATTTGCAATCGCTACTCTGTCATATGCACATAATAGCCTACAAACTATGTGTTCCAAGTAAGTCACTGACAAGCTAACAACTAAAAGCCAAGCTGGCTCGTCAAATGATAGGTTCAATCCAACTGCAATTGCAAGCTCTAGCATGTCTCCAATTCCGACCAGCCATCCTAAGTTTTATGCGAGTTGTAACCCTCTTACTGCGACTCAAACATGCAAACTCTTGGGCTGGGAAGCTCTTGGGAGGAGGGAGAAGTTGCTCTACCGATTGGACCATCCTTTGGGTGATTAAATCACATAATAACCACCAAGCCGTATAATAGATGAGCAAGTCATATTGCTAAACCTATATTCTCCACATTTACGGTACCTTTTCTGAACTTTATGCA
Source organism: Erythroxylum areolatum (assembly GCA_024520975.1). Classification (NCBI taxonomy): domain Eukaryota; kingdom Viridiplantae; phylum Streptophyta; class Magnoliopsida; order Malpighiales; family Erythroxylaceae; genus Erythroxylum; species Erythroxylum areolatum. The sequence goes on along the minus strand of JANIJH010000225.1, from coordinate 16,069,322 downwards.
GACTCCAAACTTTAACATTTGAAATATCTAGACAAGAAAGTACTATCAAAATAATTTCAAGATGACCATGGTTTTATATAATAATAGCAAAAACAATTGAGTTTTTCCGTTAATTTTGAAATCAGACAAATACAATAGCCATAATTCCATGTCCATAAGTAACAAAATTCTGCAACTACAATAACATACCCTAACATGCTGCCAATCCATATTAACAGCAGCAAGCCTGCGGGTTCCATCCTCAATTAAGGGTACATTTTCCACCTGTTCCACATTTAAAAAAGTAATCCAAAAAGGTTATACGTACCATTTAGCCACCGTACAGCTTTAAAAACAATGCCATAAGAATACAAAAAGATTACTCCCTCACAAAACTTGGCGGATAACTCTCCTACACTTTCTTTTAAAACAATCAAGCACAAGCTCTGAACGTACCTCTACATCAGGCGTTTCATCATCATAATCCACCTCCACATCGTCCTCTTCGTCCGTACTAGAATCCGCTTCACCTCCCTCTCCGCCGTCCTCCGATTCTTCTGACTCACTAAGATTCGATTCTCCGCCACCCAATTTATCCAATTCCTCACTCTCACTCTCCACTACCACCTCCGTATTGATGTCGTCAAAAGCATCTTCTTCATTTTCCTCCAATTGTCGCGTTTCTTCTTCTTCTTCTTCGTGACGAT
>JANIJH010000225.1:16022486-16036135 GCA_024520975.1 Erythroxylum areolatum | reverse complement strand
AACAATCAAATAACCATTTGACACCATTAATTTGCCATTTGTCATCTGCCTATAATAGCCACTTGTCCCAATTATATGTTGCCACATGTCACTATGTAATTGGCCCATAAATCAATATTTTCACAAAAATTCACAAAATTCACTGAAATTGCAAAATGTCTTGAATAATACCAAAATCACCAAAACACATTTTAATCATATTTAACAATTCAATTGTACCCGGAAAAGTCAAGGAATGCATGTACAATCATATAAATGTGCAAAAATGTGCATGTCACAAATAATAATGCATGGTGTGCATTTTCCTAATTTCTCATCAAATTATCAAAATTTCCGATTCTAGCCCTAACATGGGTAACGGGATGTTACATTTATTATCTTTAATATTTATTTTCATTTTTTACTTGTAATTGTATTCAAGATATAAATAAATCCTACGTGAAAATTGTAAATACCTTAGAGAGTAGATAACAAATAGGTGCCAAAAAAAGAAATTTTCCTACCTTTTTTTTCTCCTTATATATTTATTATCTTTAATATTTATTTTCATTCTTTATATTTTTTACATTAAGGATAAAGTACAACTCTAGTGAGAGAGAATCAATTGATTTACAGTCCCTATTCTTTTCACTTTATTAGTTTTATTACAATTAATAATTCTGGAAAAATCTTTTATCATTGAAAGAAGATTAATCGAGATGACAATTATAAGTTTGGCTGCTTAATGATTTAATTTATTTAGGCTAGTAGTTATAAGTATTAATAACTAATTTACTTCTAATTTGCTTTAATAATTATGACAACAAACATTAAATTTACATTATAATATTTTGTATAATTTAATCATATCATTGAGTTAAAAGCCAATTATTTCAAAAAAATTAGTATCTCATTTAAAGATAAAAATAAAATAAAATAAATCTTTAAACAAGTGAGTATAAATCAATTTACTCTATTGGCTTTAACCTAAGTAATTAAAAGAATTCAAGAGAAGGTGTTTGTTTTCATGTCAAAAGGTTAGGTGAGTTTTAACCAAGCCTTTAAATGTTTCTTCTTAATTTAAAGTTTAGTATTTTATTTTTCTGTTAATTTAGGTTAGTGTTAATCATTTTTACGACCAACTTGGAATTCAAGCGTGCCAGGGAGGAATTCCTTTTTAAAATGTGTTTGACTTCTAAACAAAGATATAAATGGGCTTTGGGAAACTTGGAGAAATATAATTCTAAGTTACTAGATGCTAAAGAGTGTTGAGGCTTAAATATTAACTTGAAAAGATAATTTTATTTAAGTAAAGGATGAGTATAAAGTGTAAAGAAAGTTGAAACAATAATAGGTTTTAAGTTTGTGTTGCTGGTGTATTTATACAACCCTCTCAAATTTAGCCATCTCAAATAGTTCAAATGTAGCCATTCAACCTCCAATTATCCCCCAATCATAGCCACCTCCTAAGTAATCGTCTATCAATATGCAATTGCTTTGAAACTACAGATTAATCATGTTTCAACTTTAACCATCTTAACTCTCAAGCTTGTGTGCCCAAATTTGGTTACAAGCTTGTGTGCCCAAATTTGATTTTGATGATGAGGCAGTAGACACACTTTGAATTTTCCAATTCCTTCGTCGATGCAAGAAAGTTTAACATAAATGGATATGCAAATTTATCATGTTTCTGGTCTCCTTTATGCATTTTTTGAAACTAAGACAATGCTTTTTTAAAATAAAACTTGTCAAATTTGTAAAGATCTTTGTAAGTATTTTCTAATTCAAGATTAAATTGCTTGGGTAAAGCCAAATTTTTTGTCGCTTTGTTTATAAATATTTTTTGTTCCATTGCATTGTGAGGAACTCAATAAAGTATAAATAAGTAAGCTTTTTTATTGCTGCTATAAATAAGATAATTGGACTATAAATGATGATAACTTGAATTTCTTTATGATATCACCATACAAATGGTAGCTTTCATTTACTTATGATGTATGATAATTGTTTACTAATTACTACAATGGAAAACATAAATTTAATGTGCTTTTCTTATTTACTACTACTTTCATACATACATACATATATACATACATACATACATACATATTACTTAGATAATTAGTGAGATAATAAGGACTACGTGGAAAAATTATTGGAAATTTGATCCTTAATATAATGCTTCTAATATTTTTGGAAGTTATATTTTTTATTGTTATTATATCAAATGGATGAAGCTAACCCTTTCAAATAATGGGATGTTTCAATCTTACGCATGATCATATAATAAGTAAAGAAAAAATTAATAAGTCTTCAAAGATAAGAAGTGATGTATGGAATTACTTTATAAAGAATAAAACAAGTGTTAGAATTAATAAGAAGAAGTGTAAGTACTGAGTTATTTGCTAGAGGTCCAAAAGGTTGAGCCTTACATTAAAAAAGGATGACAATAAGTGTTGTAAAAACACAAAAGGTATTAGGAGTCAAGCAATTTTTCACATCTAATTTATTAAAAGGAGAAAAATGAAATGACTATTATGGGTATATGTATTATAATAGTTTAAGGACCTGTTGTGCATCATATAGACTTCATAATGTTGATCGCATCATTTTAGTCAACTTTTTAGATGCCTACTAGAAATACTCTTACGAAAGACATGTTCAAGATCTATGATGCATGTAAATGTTCGAAATTAAAGATGTTATCAATTAAAGAAATGCTAGTTGTGATCATATAAGATAAATGGACATTTTAAAATCAAACTAAAGGTTATATGGTTGTGGCATTGCATCATGTTAATAATAATTGGACTTTATGTAGTCGCATCCTAAGGTAAATAATGTTCTCTGATATTATTCCATTTGATCTTTGATTTTGTTTTTAAATGGTAGGTTCATTTATGTTATGATGCCTTATATAAGTAAAAGGTCAATAAATGTACTAGTTAATTGATCAATGGATTGGAACATCTACATGAAGTTTTCAACAATAACTTTAGATAATTATAACATAAACAATGTTATAATTGATAAAGTTAAGAATAAGTTAGGAGTTAGGAGTTAGGAGTTAGGAGTTTATTGATGGATGAGAGTATCTTTCATTTGTATTGCTTTAATACATGAAGTGAACTGATTGTGAAGGATGAGTTGGAGATTATAAAAGAAGGGATAGAAACAATTTAGGATAGTATAGTGTATTAGAGTGTAACACCTAAATAGTTTGATAAGTTTAAATAAACTTCAAGTCAATTACATATCCTATGTACTAGGAAGTTCTGTCTAGGTTATCTAATAAGGTGGACTTCAACAATCAAAATACTTGACACTACAATTAAGTACATTGATGGAGTTCGACAATCAAAATACTTGATGCTACAATTAAGTATATTGATGTATTTATAAAGTTGATATATTGAGATTCTTAGTACACTTATTATCGATAGATGAGTAATGGGAGTGGGAAAAAGAAATGTGAAAGAAGTTAATGATGTTTAACATTATCATTGAGTTATTTTATGTCACAAAGTATCTAATTTCTCACTTTTTTTTTGCTAATATATGTGAGATGAAGTTCGCATTATTTGAGTGGATTATTCTTTTGATGAAATTATTCAAATAATGAAAAACAAGATGATCAGCAAATTTGATAGTTATTAGAATGAAATTGAAAATACCATGACAATAATTGATGTTCTGGATCCAAAATACAAGCTTGCATTAATTGAATATTATTTGTAGCATTTTATGGTGATTGGGTAGTTTAAGAATTATTGATCAAGAATGGGTAAAGGGTTGGATCACAACAGTATAGTATTAGCTTCAACTTCCGTTGGTACATCGTCATTAAGCAAGAACCCTAGGGCTAAAGAACCTGAAACTCCATAAACACACACTTTTGATAGAACATGAATAAGAAGAAATATCTAACCCTAATGAACCCTCAATCAATTATATGAAAGGAAACACATATAATAAGGTTGATTTAAAAACAAGAATAGAAATTTGCCACAAGCGTTTACCTTAATAAGAATTATATTCTTGATGCAATATAAGAAGACAAGAAACCCTCCCTTAAGAATTAGTTATTCATCCAATCTCACCCTTAAAAAATGTTTATTATTATGTACTTATAACCCTTGAAAAGAAAAAACACCCTAACTATGTAAAAGGTCTTTAAACATGGGTCTCCCACCAAAATAATTAAAGTCCAAACTAATGTTTCTAAAATACAATCCATTAAACCTAAAAGTTTTAAACAAGCCCATGACATAAGTAATGGGCTATATAATATAAAATAATTAATTAAATAAGAAGGAAAGTCTTCTTGCTCATTCCCCCCAACTTGATTAGTTATCTTGTCATTAGCTCTCAATGTCTCTTGAGATTTTATGCCATCTACAATTCGGCCCATGTAGGATTGAAACACTTCTTTGAACTTCTTAGCTCTTGATCTTGTTATTGGTCCCTTCGGCATTACTAGCTCATCTTTGGCGTTATTTCGCTTACAAAGTTTCACGATCGTGTTCACATCAAAGAAAGTATCAACTTGGTTTCAATTTAAAGGAATTTAAATAGAAAAATAAGGTTTATGATTTCAAATAATAGAACTAGGTTGGACAATTCATGGGAAATTGATATTTTCAAAATAGCTCATAGCATTTGATATATTAGTGTGGAAGAAGTTGAAGAAGTTTAATATCTAATTATGCAAACAATTGGAAAATATTTGTTCGCTATCCCAATATCTATATATGCTTTTGAGTATGTTTTTAATGTTAATAGTTAGATAATGAGTCCTTATCATAGTAGGCTTCATTTGACAACTTTGGAAGTGTTAAAGTATATTCAAAGTTGGTTATTTAATGAAAATATTAAAGGTAAACTCTATACTTTATGATTCTTTAATTAATTTTATACTTATATATCATACGATCTTATATTTTCTTATATATATATATATATATATATATATATAAATATATATATATAGAGAGAGAGAGAGAGGGAGGGAGAGAATGTTAATATAAAGGATCAGGGTCATTCATCATCGTGTAAGTTTATTTAAAGAAATATCCAACAATGAAGGTATATTTATTTATTAATACTCATGTATTCACTCAGTTAATTTGTTACCTAATAATTTTAAAATATAAAGGAATTGGTGCTAAGTATTGACAATTTTGACTATATCAAAGATTAACAGGTAATTGTGAGTAATGTTGTGCCCTTCAACAAAATATATAAGTTCAAGTAAAGTTTTATTCAACATACTCTCTAGCATTATAAGTAGTTCTACCATATAGTTATTAATTAATGTTGAAGTTAAATCTATTGCCAACAAAAAGAACTAGGACATGATGAATAATGATTTAGAATTTGAAACCAATTTTTTAATTGCATGAAGCTCACTATTAAGCCTGTTGATAGTATTGTTACCAGTCACTCCCTAGACCTGTCAAAGTGGACAAGAAAGTGTGACGCATAGTTATGTATGTTCCTCTATGTAGATCCCTTGTTTCCCTTAATCACATAATATGATCACACAAATATGCCATCCAATTGTAGTGCTTAAATGGCCGTAAATTGAATTTCGATCAAAGAGTTATTGAAATTGACACAAGTGTGCTCCTGATCTTGCTCATATTACAAATTAACTGATGTTTCTCTATGCACAGGGGTCTAGGACATAACTTAAGGACAGGCTTCAAATGCTATTACATCTCTGTTCTCTATTCAGCTTACTTCAACAAGGATCTATGCAAAAGAAACGTAGACTAACTGTGGTTGAATATAAAATCCAACATCAACATGAAGAATGGATCAGAGTAATTGTGTAACTCAACAACTGCAGTTGCTAGCCCAAGCTACCAGCTATCTCAGCTTGTTTACTTCCTAACATAATCTCTGCCAACTGAATATTGCCACCAAGGCCCACTACCTTGTGCGTTGGCATAAAAGAGAAGCCGTCAAGAAGCTTCACGCACTTTAATCCCCACTTTTCCATTAAGAATTCGATAAGATGATGTCCACTGTCCATAATTGAAATAGGAAATATATGAAGGCTTGTCATATCAGAAGTAGGCTTGTCATTAAGATGCATACTAAAGGAGAACAAGCTAGACGAAAATTTTGACACGCACACGCCCAAGTACCTTCTGTTATGGTAAGTGGTAATGAAGACAGACCCTGGAGAGTTTTGAAGCAGAAATGTGACGGTGGCAAAGAGGTCATCAAAGGCTTAGCAACATAAATGGCATTCGTGTTTTCAGTTTCAAGCCAAAAGACTGGGAAGTATAGAACAAAACTGTAAGGCAAAATAGAATTACCACTTGCATCGTAAAGCACATCAGCCCCGAGAATAAAATTCGGCTTTAAACTGAATACAGCTGCATCCCAAACCCCCCATGTCAGCCCCAACACCTATAAAATAGAACCAGATTTCCTAAATACTACTATCAGAGCTGATTGTAATTACTCTGCAGATCAAAACCAAAGGCAACGGTGACTTCTTACTTTACATTTAACTTTGTTTAGGTCACAGACTTTTTTCATGTTGTCTAGCACCTGTCAATCATAGAGGAATGAAGCATCATAGTTCAGGATAAGAAGTAACAGGGCCAGCCGAACTCATGAATTATAAAATGCACACGGAAATAAGATAGGCTTCTTCTCTTTAGGATCTAAAACCACAGGAATGACAAACCGGATACATCATAAGATGGATTTGCCCCATTTTTGCACTAGGAAATAATTTATCATGAGGGCCAGTGCTAGATTACAGAGACTTGGTAAGACAAAAGATAGTTTAGCTCAAATGACTCGGGAAATGACATTCCTTCCTCATTGCTGTGTTGATTAAACTAGCTTCTTTGCATCCTTATTATCACCAAAAGATGCAGTTAAGTAGATCAAACTTATATTCTCTAGGAAACCTATTAAAGTTCCTATGCAGCATAAATCACAAATGTTGCTTCAAATAGTGGCTCCCAAGAATGACAAAGAGCCCACATTTGGACTGTATCAGAAATCTCCAATCAATTCAAAATAACATCAAGATTGGCATTAAATATATAGGTCCCAAGAAATCAATAAGCAAGTTCAAAACCTCTATTCTGCTGGAATCGTCTGTAAGAGTCACGTCCAAGCCCAACTTAGCAGCTACCAGTCCAGGCAAAGAAGTCCCAGCACCGAGCTGCAGAAACAACATGCATAACCAAGTGCTTATAAATGGATTCAGAGACACAAATGAGATTAGCTAAATTAGGAAAGGAATAAAATCACCTCAAGCACTCTAGAGCCTGAAAAGCGCAACCTTTGCTGCCAAACGTACTCGGCCAAGATCACACTACAAGGCCAAACAAATAGCCCGTAATCTTCCTTGATATTCTGAACCAACGCCACCCCAAGCCACAATACAAGATACAGTTTGAGTCTTTTCTTGTAATTAGAAGCTAACTTGCTCCGAGGAGTTGGATGAGTACCTCGTTAATCGAGATAGAGAATACTGGATTTTCCAGATCATCGCCAAAATCATGCCGAGAAACTGTCGTCATAGTCCGACGCGACGGTCTCTCGTGGTCGCGGTCGTCATCGCCACAATTCATCTCTGCCAGTGCGTTGTCCAAACGTATCGCCGCATAAACGGTGCGTTTAATACAGCTAACGTGTTTGAAAGGGCCATGATGAGGAGTGGCCCACCTAGTAAAGCGAGGGCATCGGATTGTCAACACATGCTACACTTCTGTAGTTATCCTGTGTTTGGTCTTTCTATAGTTGTTGGCCTTTTTCTGGAAACAACCCCGATCTTGTATCTTTCTCTTGTCCGTGTAGTAGCCGGTGTGAGTTTTTGCTCATGGCTCTTGTTCATTACTTGATGGCTGTTCCCGTTGAAACTTCTAAGCACCAAAAACCTCCGATCATTACTTCTTCTTCTTCTTCTTATTCTTCTGCTACTCGGCCTTTGGTTTCTTTAGCTCTCTCTTCCTCTTCCCTCCAATCCAAGTCTTGTGGGCTGTCAAAACTCCGAAGAATTGGACATAAAGGTCAGTTCTTTTCACTGGTTTGTTTGGTTATTGTCCATGTCATTACATCTTTGATTACAGTATGCCTAGAAAGCCATTATGGGCATATTGAATTATAAAGATTTATCATTTGGAAGAGGTCATCTTAGCTCTTAGTAACGAACTTAAGAAGCATCAGAGGATTTAACTCTTTCGTTCCTTTTTCTCTATGAACTGTGGTGTAGAGTGGGGGAAGCTTTGGAAGTGCTTAGCAATCATTTATTGATTCCATAACGGGATTCGGTTGATAAAAGGAGAACCTTGAATAACTAAAACATTGGAAAAGCCTTGAATTTGTTTGAGTGCTATAATTATGCTTGTTAACTGTGGAAAATAGGGTACTAGTGGCCTCTTTTTGTTTGTGGGGTGACGGGACTGCCATACTGGTGAAAGATTCTATACATCTACATTTCCGTAGGGGTTTATAAATGCTTTCTTCGGAAGTTGGCCGAGAGAGGGCAACATGTAGGGGGTTCGAGTTTGCCTTTGGCCATGGGAGTAAGTGAGTGGAGGGACTAGGGATATTTGGTTAATTAGTTATTAATATGCCAGTTGCTTCTGTGTTTCACTTGGAAACTGAAATTTGTTGACCTCATCCTGCTATTTCAATAGATTGTTAGAAGAAGTTTGATGTTTTCAGTTTGATGTCATTCCATAAGTTGTTGGTGACCTGGTCTTTATAATGCTTGTTTCATTAGCAGCTAAAGCTACGCCACAAGAGTCAGAAGTCAATTTAGCCGCGGATGCCTTTACTGATTTCAAGCATCTGCTTCTCCCAATCACGGACAGAAATCCTTATCTTTCTGAGGGGACAAGACAGGTGAACTTTCTTTCTTTTAGGCAGCTATGGTCTTCTGCTTGCTCATGAAAGAACAAATATTTTCCATCAAGACTTGTATAAAATTCTTCCTCTTTCTTTTTTATTTGGATAGGCATGTTATTTCTTTCATTATTGGCTTTTATGTAAGTCTTTGTGCTTTCTAATCTAAGTTGGTAAGTTATTGTTAAGACATTGATTTGAACCGCCAAGCTTATAAGGTGCAAGTGTAGAATTCTATTCCTTTGGCCTTACTGAATCATTTCTTTCTTGCTCATTTTATTTTGTCGTTTCTGTTGATAGGCAGCTGCAACAGTTACTGCACTGGCAAAGAAATATGGAGCTGACATAACTGTTGTGGGTGAGAACATACTGACCTAAACTTGTTCCGTCACAGACTACCTATATTGTAGAGGTTCCTCTCTGGCACATGTCAGATGTAATGAAATTATAAGTTGATTGTCCAACTTTATGTTTTATGTAGTAATTGATGACAAACAGAAGGAAGCGCTGCCAGAACATGAAACCCGAATGGCCAGCATACGCTGGCATCTCTCTGAAGGTTTGTATGTGATCCCATAATTTCATGGATTTGAATAGGCAGTGGTACAACAAGGTAGCAAGAGTTTGAATGATCACGGTTAATAATCAGATAAGTATATTCTTGCTTCAATCTGAGCAGAAAGCATTTGAAACTCGTAATTGAAATGAAAGAAACTATGCTATATATGTGTGCATACTGATTGCGTTGGTAAATTTATGGGAAGGACATGCACCATTGAACATGTGTGCACTGAAGTTCTACTATCATGGCATCATCTTCTTGTGTCCTCTATGTCTGTGTCTAAGTTACTTACAAATACTAGAAACATTATAGGTGGATTCCAGGAGTTCAAGTTGTTGGAGCGACTCGGGGAAGGGAACAAACCCACTGCCATCATCGGTGAGGTTGCTGATGACTTGAACTTGGATCTCGTAGTTCTAAGCATGGAAGCAATTCATTCTAAGCACGTGGATGCAAATCTGCTAGCCGAATTCATTCCCTGCCCTGTGTTACTCTTACCATTGTAAAGTGTAGCCTCTGAAGAGCCATCATTTGCTGAACTGTCGTCAACTTCCATTTTTTCTCCAGTCTCCACATCCATTTTGGTTTGACCCTTGTGGCTAGTTTGGCAATGTGCCTGCTGGATGTATCTGTCTGCGGGTTTATGCTGTGGTTGTCCTAGAACTAAGAGAGGCTAAATGTTATTCATAGAATGGCATGTACATGCATCTGATCTTGATAAATGGACCTCTAATTGGTATCGGATTGGATCTCTTTTTGCCCATTTACATGTATAATTCAGCATGGTCTTATCGTGTCTTGGGCCTTACTTCTCAAGCTCGTTACAATGACTAAGGTAAGTACTTACATTCCCCTTGTTGGAGAGATTTTTTCGAAGAACGGCACCTTTGACTTGGATGACCTAAGTTAAACATTTACGCGTATTATCATACAACTAGGTGGACCATACACCTGAAGAATTTTTTAGGTCCTTGTACTCATGCCTAGCTTTATGTTGACCGGATACTCGGGCGGGGTATACAATTCATAATAGAAATTTCAGAGGTCTTTGGAATTGACCTAAATGGTTGAAGGACTTGGATAGGACTATAGGAGGAGAAGTCAGAAGAGTTTCTTTTCCTAAATTCTTTACTTGTTATTAATAGAAGCATTTGTTTGAGGGGCAGCTACGTTTTACGGGGAAGTATTCTTTGTTTCTTCACCCGAACGAGTTGGGAACTGGAAAGCAAAATGTCCAAGTTTTCGTATAAGCCACGAAGTAGGACGTCCCCGCCTGCAACCGAAGACGACGTATCTCGTTATTGTAGGATGTGTTTTTGAGAGGAGAGACCAGTGTGATAAGGATTGGTTTAAATTTGTGATGAACTTGAATTGAATAGCCTAGCTCTTTTCTGAGGAGTCAGTATTCAGTACTCCGTCAATAGTTAACAAGCTGCTCCTGGAGACCACCCTTAACCCGCAGATCCGCCAAAATATATCAGTTGCAGTGGTCGTAAAAGGGTGTTCGAGTTCCTAAATAAACGTGATTCATGAGTGTGTGCACTTAAATTCAAGAGAAATTTGTTCGCTGATGTAGTTTTAAGCCCCAAAATCCATGAAATGAAAGAAACCATTCAACTACTAGTCTTCAACACAAAGCATTTCAAGGTTTAAATGAAGATTATTCGACCGGAAATCCAACAATAGAGGACACCATCAAATGGGACATCAACAAGTAGCCATTCCAACCCCCTGGTAATACCCAGCCCACTATATTGTGAGAGTCGTACGTTTCTATGAGCATGGGCAAGGCATGACTAGTTGGTGGAGTAACTGCGGAAGGACCCCAAAGCTTTAGCTGCTCCTGCTCGTAGTACGAATTGATGGTAGAATGCTGCTGCTAGAGCTCCAAGAAATGGTCCAACCCAAAATATCCACTGTTCGTCAAGAATCAGAATTAGAAGCCAAATCAAGTCGCTGACAAATTAATTTCTCAATTTCTAGAAAAGGAGTTGTGTTGGATTTCAGTCTAGAATCATATAAACTTTTATTGTTTAGGGATTCAAGCTGTTGGCCTGAGACCTAAAATGAGATGAATTGTACAAGTTTTGAACCATTCTGTTAGGCTACGGACCAAGAATAAATCACATATAACTTTCTTACCATGTAAATTAATTAAGAATTGAGATGATAAAGACATGATGAGAAGAATAGTCTTAACATACATGATCATCCCAAACAGTTTTCTGGTTGTAAATCACAGCCGCTCCAAAGCTCCTAGCAGGATTGATGCCTGTGCCAGTGATGGGAATCGTGGCCAGATGCACCGTAAACACGGCAAGCCCAATGGGCAAGGGAGCCAAAACCTGAGACAATACACACGTGAAAATCAGCCTTCCGACCAAAACACACTCATGCTTCCTAGGTTTTCAACTGCTTACAGGAACATGGGAATCGCGAGCTTTGCGTTTGGGGTCAGTGGCCGAGAAGACGGTGTAGACGAGAAGGAAAGTGCCAAGTATCTCAACTCCCAAAGCAACAGAGTTTGAGAAGCCAGAAGCCACTGAGTTGGCACCGCCGCCTACATTGTCATAGTAAGGGTCCGTGAAACCCTTCACCAAACCGACGCCACAGACAGCCCCCAGGCATTGCGATACCATGTAGGCTAGGGCTCGTATGAGCGACACTTTCCTAGCCAGGAATAGCCCGAACGTCACCGCGGGGTTAATATGGCCACCTGTGGTTTAAACAAAAAACAAAAATTGTTGAACATGACACTAGTTTTATTCAAGAACAATTCTTGGAGGAAGCAATGAAAGCTCTAGTCGATGGAACCGTTAGACTGCGTGGTTTACCAGAAATCCCTGCAGTGCAGAAGACAAGAACGAAAATCATGCCACCAAAGGCCCATGCTATACCAAGATAACCAACACCGCCACAAGGGTTCGTCTCAGATTGCTGTTTGTAGCCGATGACTGTGGCAACACCTACGTAAAGGAAGAGAAGTGTGGCGACGAACTCTGCGATAATAGCTCTGTAAAAGGACCAACGCCTTAACTCTTCCATGTCTATTAAAGGAGCTGGTGGAGGGTCTATGTAGTCCTTCCCGTGGCGGTGAACGTGGCTCTCCTCTGCCATAGCAAATTGCTATACAACTCGCTGCGTACTCTTAGTTCTTGGCGTCCCTCTGTGGATGCTTGAAAATGCTAAGGAATAGAGCTAGAACCAGGAATTTAAGGACAAGATGCTCGAGGGGCCGGGTTACCTTGGAGGTTTGCCTACATTGATTACGAGACTATTGTCTTGTAGATAAAATGGTGCACGTTTGGAGGGGACCATTATGTGTGAGACAGTCCGTTCTGTTGCCAAGGCTCGTCTGCGTCCAATCTGCATTTGTTTTTCCATATCAGCACGGTGTCTTTTGCAAGATTTTTGAATTATGAATTAATTGCTCGTGAGTTATGACATTTTGTCACCACACTACGATCGTATTCATACGGTTATCGTAACCTGTGATTAGATACAATCCTTGTGTCAACTTTTTCTTCGCGAGATTTGCAATGATCTCAAAATTTCAGGTGGAAATATCTACTTAAATGTCATCACTGTCATGCATGTTGTAGGGGCGTAACTAATGGAAAATACATATATCCACTGGTGCAAGGGCACCAACAGTCATCCTCCACATGTTCAATTACATTCCAAATATATTCTTCTCCACCTTATTATTATTGTCCCTGGCCAGCTAGCTAGCTGATCTCTCTGGTCTAGGCTCTCCTTGAGTTCCGAGGTAGCTAGAGAAAAACGGTCCCCATGCAACCAGAACTTAAGCCTAACATATCCAAGCTTGCACGTGACTAAGACAAATATATTTATTGTACTAAAGTAGCGTCGCTTTGCACTCACTTGTTTAGTATCTAAATCTATGTGCTTGGCAATTGGTTTATATGCATCCTTGGAGTTGGATGGCGTACATACGTTCCGCATAACTACAGCTTTAAGATCGGAGGCATTCGTCTTGGAAGATAAAGTATGTTTGGGGTTTTCGTATGACATACGACGTTAAAGGTCTATTTATAGGAATAATTATTTTAAAAAGTTCAAACTTTGTTTAATCTTTCAATTATAGTTCGAACTTTAAAAAGTAGTAATAAAATGTCTAAACTTTTAATTTTTTTTAATTCTAATCCGACGTTTATCTCCCCGTTATTTTTACTGACGTGGCACAGTCATGCATCGACACCCCTCT
>JANIJH010000225.1:15958704-15975038 GCA_024520975.1 Erythroxylum areolatum | reverse complement strand
ACTTTTACTATTTATTTCTTGCTTTTGAACTTCCATTTCAATCAACTCCTTTCATAACTCATACAAAACTACTCAAAATCAAAGTCATCAAAACCAATCAATTCTTTTATCATCAATTTTCTTAAAACATAAAACATCTATAACACAATTCATATACAAAAACATTCATTTAATTTCATTTTAATATATCTAATTTTTACTAAAAGTTCGGGGTCCAACAGATTTTAGGTTACAGAGTTTTTAGTATTGCACGAAAAAAAGAGACAGAGAAGAGAGGCATAAGATTTTTCATCTGATTTTAGTTTAAACGACAACGTTTTACTATCAGCTAAACGATGTCGTTTTACTAATCAGACAATCTTCACCGAAACCAACTGAGGTGTCTAATTAGGGAGGGACATCGACGCATGGTTGTGCCACGTTAATATAGATAAAGATGAGACTAATGTCAGGTTATAATTTGAAAATTTTGAAAGTTTAGACATTTTATTGCTACTTTTAGAAAATCGAGCTATAATTGAAAATTTGAAGAAAGTTTAGGCTTTTTAAGTAATTAACACTTGTTTATAGTGTTTTAGCATTTGATTTACAATTGTTTAAATTTTAATAATTTATTTAATTATTAAAAATAATATTAATTAATTATTTACGAATCATAACATATAATTGTGTTTTCATATATGTTTCAATCTTAACAAATTGTTATATATATTTAAATTTTTATATTGTATATTCTACCTTGTTTTATATACTAATAATGTGTATATTAAAAGTGTAAAACCTATCACAAAAAGATATAAAAGATAACATACATCTTTTTATAGTATTTACTTTATCATAGTATATAAAACAATATCAAATAAATAATTATTTTCATCAACCAATATCAGTAAAAAACATTATCTATCAAACAACAAAAAATAATTTTTCTATACACCATCTAATCAAATCAAAATTTTGATAAACACATAATTGGATTCGACAAATTATTTTCCGTGGAAAAATTAAATTCAGGCAATTTTGATTACCTCTAATTTTATTGGTTATGTTGACAGTTTCTTTTCATCTCCAACCGATGCCTCTAACATTGATTATCTATCTCCTGAACACAGCAAGTGATAGAAGTATGATCGTCTCTACTACTTCCTTACCGACTCCTTTTTGAGCTCAACTATATGTCTTGCCCTTAATTATTATACTACTCATGACCTTTAGGTATAACTAAAAAAAATTTATGTAATAGTTAGTTTCTCAACATTCTCTTCTCCAATGAAAAATCTATACTCTGAAGAAAGGTTCTAACTCCATTATTAAGTTTCTTTTCATCGTCTTTACCACTTTTGATTAACTCATTGCTATTGGAGACAAGCTTTCAAAAGAAGATTTGGCCCTCTTCATTTTAAATGGCTTACTAGCAGAGTTTGAGTTCATCACATCAATTAAGCATTGAGACTCCACCATCATGTTAACTAAACTCAAGGCAAAGCTTTTAATTCATAAGCAACATCTACTCTCATACTAATTGCCATATCTATCTGACATGATTCTCATTATTTCTCAAAATGATGCTCACCGCTCATAATTCTCACATAGAGTAGGCAGCAAAGGTAGAGGCAAATATCAAAGAGGAAGACATCTTTTTAGAAATAACTCTTGATAAGACTCTGTTTCAATTGGGAATCACTTTTGGATGGCCATAGCTACTAATGGGTCAACGTAATCCAATAAGTTGTATATCTTAATACGGCATTTACTCATCCTTTTGGGCAATTTAATTCTCAGTCATATCAACCTTTTTTCTTAGCCTTCATAATCATACTCAAGTCTAAAGTACTTATCATTTTAATGAACCCAACTAAAATAAAAAACCATCTTCACAATTTCAAATTTGATGAAAATGGAGATAAATTGTCACACATTATCAATTTAGGTACTTAGAGTCTCCAAATTGTCAAAATGGACCCCAGTGTGAACCTAACACTATCATCACAACCTTCTCCATCATGAATATTCTTTTGAAAAGAAAATCATTCACAATTTAATTCCAGTAATGTTGTTGAATAGTAATCTGATATTGTTGCAGTTATTACATGACTCTTCATCCTCTCCTTTTAGAATCTACAACTCCGTAAAAAGGTTCAACCCAAGTAATTGCCAGTAATTGACATATCCTTCTTATTTCATCTACTATGCTTTCACATTTTTTACCCATAATCATCCACTTTACTTTACTAATATTTTTATTGTTCTATAACTACAAATCTACTACTCATTGCCAAATTTATTACGTATAACTCTTATTTCATTGTAGTTAGCTCTTTTAGTTATATTGTGAGAGACCTCATCACCAAGATATCACTTTCGTGGGTTCCTTCCACAATAATCCCTATTCGATGAAGATTTCTCTATACCTTAAAAATCTAATTTCATTTACAGCCGCTATATCTTCACTTAATCTGTGGCAATAACATCTTGGTCATCCATATTTGTCTATGATTTGTACTTTATCACATTTTCTTCAAAGAAAAAATGTTCGTCTTTTTTTTCACATTATTGTGTTTCTACTAAATATTTACAACTTATTCATTATGATATTTAAGACCCCTTCTTATGCTTTTCTTTTTTAAAATATCAACATTTTATTATTTTTATTGATGATTTAAGTTGTTATACATAGATCTTTCTTTTAACTTAAAAATCTAATGCCTTATCTTGTTTTAAAATTTTTAAAGTTACTACTAAAAAATTGTTTCGATTATTGTTAATAGTTTTCAAAATGATGGAACTTCTAAACTCATTAAATACATTTTTACTCAGTATGTCACTATTTTTATTATAACTTTTTACATTTCTTACCCCTATACTCTAAAAAAAATAGAATTATTAAATGAAATTTTTATTATATTACTGACACTAACCTCACTCTTCTTTTGCGTACTTCTCTCTTTAAAATCTTTCAGTTTGAAACGTTGTTCACAATTGTTTATCTCATTAATTCCTTACGAACTCATCTTCTTTACCACAAGTCCCAACATGAACTCCTTTTTTACATGAAAATATAATTTTCTGATATTTGAGTCTTTGCTTGCCAATGTTTTCCTAAATACCAAAATCTACATTATGTGTTGTTCTTGACTATTATTTTTGGTATAAAAAATATCACTTTTAAACTTTATATCTCTTGATATGTTTGTTTTCTTGAAAGTCACTTTCCCTATGCCAACTTGTCTACTAATGCTCCCTCTCCCTCTTCCTTATCCATCATTTCCTTGCCCTTGCCTTTCAATATGCCTTCCCCACCTACTCCTCTTACTTCTTCTCTTATCTCCTTGGCTCCTCCACCTTCTTCACTCCATTTTCCACATCCTCTAATCACATATAAATGTGATCATTCGCATTTCTCGCACCTTTTCTAACCATATTATTTACTCTGGTCTCGTCCATACCTTTTGTGACCCCGAACCTACTTAAGCTAATAAATTTTCTCACCGGAACTAAGTCATACATGATGAGTTCAATGTTTTATATTACAATCAAACTTAGAATCGCGTTCCTCAACCATTAGTTGCTAACATTGTCAGTTTTAAATTAGTATTTTACATCAAATGAAATCATTATAATTCCTTTAATCGCTATAAAACTCATCTTATCGCTAAAAGGCATCATCAAACTCTAGCCATTGATTGTACCGACACCTTTAGTCTAATTTTTAGACCTACTACTATTCGCATTATTCTCACCTTTGCTCTTTCTCACAAGTAGTCTATTTGTCAGCTTGATATAAATTGTTCATAGTTATATCTAATAACCCATTTTTATATCTCAAACCACCTAGTTTTATTGATCTTCTTCATCCTTATTATGTTTGACACCTTTGTAATGTTTTTATTGTCTCAAACAAGCCCCTAGGGCTTGATTTCATCACTTGAGTCAAAAAATTCTTGAGCTAACTCTTTGTTCATTGACACTATTTTTTTCCTCATACAACCTTTCTTTTAGTATATGTTGATGATATTTTAGCTATAAATTCTTCACCCACCTTCATTACCTCTCTTATCCTTAATCTTCACACAACCTTTTCCATTAAAGAATTAGGTCCTCTTCATCATTTTCCTGACATCGAAGCTACCAATACACCCACTACTCTTCTTTTTACCCAAATAAAGTACATTAAAGATCTTCTTTTTTCTATCGTTTTTAACCACACCTATTACCCCCACCCTCCCCTATCTAAAAACCAAAGTTATCTCCTTCCTAATCTTATTGAATATTGTAGCACTATTGGTGTGCTTCAATAACTTTTCATGCTCGTCCTGACATTCAATTTGCCATAAACAAAATTTTAAGTTTTTGCATTGTCTTACTGTCATTTACTAACTAGTGGTTAAATGAAATTTGTGCCACCTTCCTTCCATACCTTCTTATGATATTCACTTCTCTCAATCTCCCTCACTTACATTACAGGCCTAGTAGGATACTAACTAGACTAGTTACCCTAATGATTGTCATCCTACATCTAGATCCTATATCTTTTTTGACACTAATATGATTTTCTTTGAGTGTTAAGAAATATCTCATTGTTGTCAGGTTAAGCACTAAAGTTGAATATCACCATATTGCTTTAAGCATTGTAGAACTTTATTAGATCACCTTGTTCTAGGGTGAAATTAGATTGCCTCACATCAAGCTCACTCTTTAGTGTGGTAATATTGGTACAATGTAACTTACTAGCTACTTTGGTCTCTCATACTCATATAACATACATTGATATTGACATCCATTTGTTCGAGATTTTGTCACAAACAAGGCTTTCTTCATCAATCATATCTTTTATTCAAATTATGTTGCTGAAATTATGTTTAAAGCTTTGTCTTCCTTTGCATTTCACCTTTTTTGAAGCAAGCTCTTAATTTCACATTATCATGAACTTGAGGGAGATGGATAACATACAGTGCATGTTTATATTCTACACGAACAAACATCTTAATAGAAGTCGTGTTGAGACGCAAAGATGAGGAGGTTCAGAAGTAAGCAACCTTATTCTTAATTAGTAAAGAGATTATTTTTGATAGACTAATAAAAAAGACAAAAAGAAAAAAGTTTTTGAGAATTGTTTGTAAAAAATTCAAAAATCAAAACTGAAATAAAATATTAAATATAATAAATATAAAATGTAAAATGTAAAATGAAATAAATAATAGAATAAATAATAGTAAAAAAATTTATGTTCACATACATTCCAATCCCAATAAATTGTTAGATATATTTTAATATTAATGTTGTATATCGTACATTATCTTATACATCAATAACGTGTATATTAAGATGCAAAACTTTTCACAAAAAGAAATGAAAAATAACACATATTTATACTTTATAGAATAAATCATATCCTAATATTATATATTAAATATTAATATAACTATTAATTTGTTTAATATTATTTCTAATGCTTATGTACCAAGTTTGCATCACCACTAATTTGATTCCAAAGTCAATTCCTCCTTTTTATTTCCATTCTTTTTTAGTTCTAATATCCTCATTATTATAATATTTATTACAATAATTTAAAAAAATAAGGAAGCAATTATACGACGACGGTGATTATTATTATTAAATTACTAAAATTTTATTTTATAAAATATTTGTTATTATTTATAATATTAAAAAATCGTATTACTCACTAATCTTTGGCCACGAGTCCTTTTCTGAAAAATAACGACGATTAAAGGTTTTATCTATTTTTGCCTAAAATTGAAAAGCACAAAAGACGGCGGCGGGGCCAGGTCCCAGGTGGCAACTCTTGAGGCCCAGAAACAAATAGCCAGACACGGGATGGTCGGTTTGTACCAAGTTAACTTGCTTTCCAGGTTCCCAATGCCTTACCAACCAAGTTATGCCAATTTTAATTAGTTTTGTCACAACCTCTGTAGGTAATTCAAATTCAACAAGTTCCTTGATTAGATTAGATACACATTTAATTGCTTATAATCCAAAAATAATATAAAGAAAAGTATTTAACGTACATTAAGGGCATTTGCGTCAAAACATCATCCGAACATTTATAAAGGGCAAAACAAAAGGCGCATCCTGAGAATTCTCAAGCGGAAAGCAAAGCAGCCAAACAATTACTCTATAGGGAAAAAAAAAACTCATTTTTCACCTAATCAAACCAAACGCAACGCAACCCCCCAAAAGATAGAGAGAGAAAGGCAGTGCCTAGTACAGCCGTCGGCAGAATCTGACTGGCCTACGGTCTCTCTCCGATCGGCGACGTCTTGCGTTTAGGTTTTCAATTTTGGAAACTCCTCCCACATTACTCGCAATCACTTTGGAAATCCTTGCTTCTCTGATTCTTTTACTTTTTCTTTATTTGACGCTTCCAGTTTTGCCCCCGATCATCCGGTCTTGTAAACCGAATTCTCTATTTTCCTGAACAAATGGCGAGTACTGCTTCGGCGATGATGACGTCAACGGCGGCGGCAAGCAATCACTCTCCACGCGACTCTGTCAGTAGCCCCCAATCGCGACGCGCCGGCAAGGGGGCCTCGGCCTGGACACAAATCCTCCGCGGTGAATCGGAGACGATCGCGGTCTCTCCGTCGCCGCCTTCGGAGGCGGCGATGGTGTCGGCGTCTTCGTCGACTTCTTCGATGGCGGAGGAAGAAAGCTCGGAGTACGGGAATGCGTCCGGTGGAAATGCCGGTAAGCGAACGGCGTGGAACAAGCCGTCGAATGGAGACTTGGAGATTGGGGCCGTCATGGGGGCCGATTCGTGGCCTCCGTTGTCAGAGTT
Organism: Erythroxylum areolatum; assembly: GCA_024520975.1. NCBI lineage: Eukaryota > Viridiplantae > Streptophyta > Magnoliopsida > Malpighiales > Erythroxylaceae > Erythroxylum > Erythroxylum areolatum. The sequence continues at coordinate 15,968,242 of JANIJH010000225.1, read as the reverse complement.
GGCCAGAGGAGGTGCGACCAAATCGTCTTCTGAGTCGTTGAAAGGGTTATCTGATGGATCGTCATCGCTCTCCGTTTCAGAGGTTAGTTTGATGACTTTGAAACTATTTTATATAGTCTGTTTGCTTTAATTACTGAATTCATTGGTAATTGTTGTTTCTTGAATCTAACTCGGTTCAATCAGTGAAGAGTATGCTGAATTACTTGTCTATCGTATGACTATTTATGTTGGTTGCTTGAAAAAATAGATTTATACATAAACACAGAACGGATGGTTCTTGAATCATTGTTTTCTCTTTGGAAAATTCTGGAAAAATAATGGATGCAAGTGGAAATTTGAAATCATCAGATAGTTCTCACAATAAATTGGTTCTAAAATTTGAAGAATTTGTCCTGCGAGTGTTTTATTCTGGGTGTTCAGTGAGTTATCTTACAATACAGTGTTTAATGTTCTGCTCTTTTTGACAATTACAGGGAACTGAAACTGTGCCTTCCTCTACCTCACCTACACACGCTAGAAATGCCCACACAAGTTCCACACCAAACCATACAGCACTAGCTCGTCAAAGATCAATCAAACGCAATGGTGCAAACTCTTCTTCTTCTAATGGAGGTACACCTCATCCACCTGGAGTACAGGGTCCAGTGGGGGAAACGCAGTTAAATAACTCTTCTCCTAGGGACCACTCACAAAGGAATTCACACTCACACAGTGCTAATGATCACCCACAGCAGATGCGCAACTCTTTCAGGAACCGCAATGGTGGGTCGCATTCTCGTGGAGATGGTTCTCATTACCACAACCTCGGGGGTAGGCGTGAGCAAGATCCTGGAAACCCAGATTGGAATAACCATCGGCATTACAATGGTAGAGATGGTCACATGCAGTCACAAAGACCTTTCACAAGGTTTATTAGGCATCCACCACAGCCTTCACCTCCTCCTTCCACTTCGGCATCAGTTATGTCATCTTCACCTGTGCGAGGTTTTGGCAGCCCAATGGGCTTTCCTGGTAATTGGTGCCACTATTTATTTCTGCTTTCTCTTTTGTGTAGATTTCCGCTAATCTACTGTCCATGTCCAGAATTTCCCCCGCATTTTTATTACGTCGACTCTCTCAGAGGCATGCAGTTTGTTGCAGCGCCAATACCACCTCATCCAATGTTTGTCCCGAACTTTCAGTTGCATTATAATATAGTGAAGCAGATAGATTATTATTTCAGGTACCTCTCCCTTCTTTTACTTTGTTGTAGATGGGTTTTATTAGTTTTTATCAGTCAAGACATCTTTTTGTTTCATGTTTGTTGAGAAATTAACTGCATTTGTGCCTTAATTTTGTTTCATGCAGTAATGAAAATTTAATTAAAGATACATTCTTGAGGCAGAACATGGATGATCAGGGCTGGGTACATGTTAAATTAGTAGCAGGCTTCAAGAAAGTGAGTGCTTATGGTGATTGTGAACTTGTTGTTTTACATTTTAAATGTTATCTACTGCGTTTGCTGCTGCTGCTTGACACCGGATTATCTGTTACCAAGAATGTATCAGCAGATTTTATTAAGTTGAACACATTCTCTTGCATCTTATTTGCATACGAAGGTGGGAGAAATGTAGCTGGTTGTTTATTGCTATTCCTGTTGCTTTCTATTGTATTCTTTCGTTAAAATTGATACAACTTGAAACTTCAGTGGCTTAATGTTGTTAAAGATGCAATTTGTTCTTCTTGCATATGCAGTTCGAATATAATGTGTTTCATTAAACTATAAACTCATAGTGTCTATGAATTCTAACATGCATATTTCTGCATTTGTTTCAAGTTATGGACTTTAAATTAATGTTATGGAGCCATCCTTTGGAATCATAGTTTAAAATGTTACCATATTGTCAAATGTAGCATTAGAACTACCATCCAATAAGCTAAGTTTTTAGTATAGTTTGATGTAATTTGCCAAAACTATTATTTAGGGAAATTGAAGGATTAGAGGTTAATGGAAGTAAAAGAAATTAAGGTTCACTTTTTGTTGGGGTAAAAGATGTGGAGCTTCCCTGTAGTTTAGGGAACTTTAGAAAAATTTGTTAAAATCTAAAATTCTAAATTTTTTGTAGAGTTCAATTTTAAAAAAAAACCTCTTTTTTTAGACCTAGGTTAGAAAATAATGAAAAGCACATATGGTATGATCATCTCATATAAACTAATTAAATGACTTGACGATTCAATTCGATTCAAACTAATAATTTATTATAATTATCTTAAATTATTAATTTAAGCCGAATTTAATTGGTTTAGGTTGAATTTAAGTATTAAATTGGGCTATCATATTTGTGATATTTTATTAGTCTATGGATGATATTCATATGATTTGCGATTGTTGTTATTTTTAACCCAAGTCTTAGAGAAAATGTTTTTCTAGAAAATTAAAAATTGGATGGGATTTTTTCGATAATTTTATAGATGAAAGACATTTTCTGAAGTTTTTTAAATTATAAAGTCTTTTATTTCGATGGAAGAATACATTAATGAGAAGTGAATTTGATAAGTTTACTTTTCCCTTTTTTTATTGTGTGCTTGAAATCTTTATCTTTGTAGGAGAGTAATTTTTATTGTGTGTTTGAAATCTTTATCTTTGTAGGAGAATAAAATTATGTTTCGTGATGTGCTGCCAGATGCAGAAAATACTCCCACTATAAAATGAATTGTGCTGAAGGAAATATTGCCACTTGAGATACTTCAGCTTTCCCCACTATGGATGATATTCATATGACTTGTGATTGTTGTTATTTTTAACCAAAGTCTTAGAGAAAAATTTTTTCTAGAAAATTAAAAATCGGATGGGATTTTTTTCGATAATTTTATAGATGAAAAAAATTTTCTAAAGTTTTTTAAATTATAGAGAAAGTCTTTGGAAGAATACATCAATGAGAAGTGAATTTGATAAGTTTACTTTTTCTTTTTTTTAATTGTGTGCTTGAAATCTTTATCTTTGTAGGAGAGTAATTTTTATTGTGTGTTTGAAATGTTTATCTTTGTAGGAGAATAAAATTATGTTTCATGGTGTGCTGCCAGATGCAGAAAATACTCCCACTATAAAATGAATTGTGCTGAAGGAAATATTGCCACTTGAGATACTTCTTCTTTCCCCACTATGGATGATATTCATATGACTTGCGATTGTTTTTATTTTTAACCAAAGTCTTAGAGAAAATGTTTTTCTAGAAAATTAAAAATTGGATGGGATTTTTTCAATAATTTTATAGATGAAAGAATTTTCTAAAGTTTTTAAATTATAGAGAAAGTCTTTTATTTCGATGGAAGAATACATCAATGAGAAGTGAATTTGATAAGTTTACTTTTTCCTTCTTCTTCTTTTAATTGTGTGCTTGAAATCTTTATCTTTGTAGGAGAGTCATTTTTATTGTGTGTTTGAAATCTTTATCTTTTAGCAGAATAAAATTATGTTTCATGGTGTGCTGCCAGATGCAGAAAATACTCCCACTATAGAATGAATTGTGCTGAAGGAAATATTGCCACTTGAGATACTTCAGCTTTCCCCACCCCCCACATTTGATTGTTTGTCCTTGTTTCTCTGTCTCTTTCTTGTTTTAACCCATGCTATACCCTTAACTCCTTACACTTTCACTTATGCATGTCATTGTTATGTAATTCTATTTCAATAACCAACTATAGAGATCACGTGGGAAAAATAAGTTAGGCAAACGTGAACTTTGGTAACTATCTTGTTATTCTTTATGCCGAAATGCCAAGTTAGGATACACATTTTGCTCAATATAACCATTTTGTGACTCCATCAGATTATAATTACTCCTAATGTCTTTGTGTGTTGCAGTTGATAGATTTGACATAGATCATATTTTGAGTTATTTGTGCCGTACTATGTTTAATTGCTAACTGTAGCTAAGTGAGTACAATTTCAGACATCTGGATTTAAGATGTGAAACACTAAACTGCCGTATCTCAACTATTAGTAAAGGGGTGCACTGGAAAATTATTGAATCGTGTTGAGAAATAGCAGCACTTTCATGCTTATGCTACCTTTGCTAGGCTATTTGCCTTTTAGCTGAGTCCGCAAGTGTTCAGGTTAATACTTATATAAAACTTGCCATATGCTTTTATCTAAAACTCTTCTAATGCTTTTATCTAAAACTCTTCTACTAAAATTGAGATGAATAATTTATTTAGTGATGGATGGAAGTGACAGATCATCAAAACATCCTTTTAAATAGGAAATCTAATTCACCATAATCATCATCTTCACAAGATTTTTCGTCCATCCCTGATTGGATCAACCTTTGTTATGTGATGATCTTTAACTTGTGACCTTTTAGGTTGTAGTGTTCGGTCTTCTCCATGTCCACTTTTATTAGGTTAAAATCTTTGCTGCCTAATAATGTTGAGATCTTTATTGATATTATTGATGGAAGGTCGTATCTTCTTGATTTATGTTTCAGGTTTCACAATTGACTCCGAATGTCCAGATTATATTGGATGCTATGAGAAATTCTAGTCTAGTGGAAGTACAGGTACCTCTTTTAGTGCACCTCTGTCAGTCATTTTTTCCTTTAATTATCTCAAATCAGTGATGTTATTTTTCCTACGAGTCACCTCAACGTTCTGTTACAAAGTTTTTTGTTTTAGCTGCTTAAGCATTTTGGTGACAAACAATTTTTGTGGCTTGAAATATAATATCCACAGTGAGTCTGCGTCCTGTCTGCTAGCAAGCATTAGTACGGCCTTAGTTGTTGTTTTCAACTGCATTTGCCAATTGACCTTCATAACATTTAAATACACGTTGAGTTTCATGTGATTTTTATGATGTGCTGTTACATGTGGCTCCTCAACTGTCAGTTTTATTGTCATTCTTTTAGGGTAATAAAATTAGGAGGCGAAATGATTGGCAGAGATGGATAATGCCGCCTCCTGTTCAGTTACCTAATGTATCAAGTCCTCAGTCCAGTGCTGACATGTTAGGAGCTCAAGTCCAAAATATTTCATTGGAAGAAAACGCTAACGTGAGAAGTGGAGCAGGGATTCCTTCGGTTGCAGCTTGTGGCAGTTCCTCATCTGGGCCTTCAAATCGGCAGTCAGAGCTATCCAGCGATGAGGGATTGGGATACGTTAGTACTGAAGGAGATTTGAACCATTCTGCTTCATCACGAATTTCAACCAAGTAGGATGTGTGCTGACGCACATTTTACTTTTAACAACACTTGGGAAGAAGGTTGGGAGTGAAATCTCTGATTAGGATGGTGGTTTTCTTGCATTTTCTTGAGGGTAGTTATCTTACCTTGGCACATAAAACATTCTTTTCTTATGAGACTAATAGGAAGAATACGGAGATGGGGAAAAGGAAAACAATGTTTTGTTGACTAAAGAAAAAACAAAAGGAAAATCACACTATAAAAATATCTAAAAAAGAAAAAATTCTAGGACTTGCGAGTGCTTATTGGGATATGCAGTGTTTGTGGACCCTGGCCTTTGACCACTTGCCTAATTCTGGTGGTGTGTTCGCCGTTTAAAATGGGGAATTTTGGCAATACTCCCCCCTTCTGCCCCTCAGCTGGTTTTTGAAAATCTTTGGGGTCAGACTATCTTCAACCACCGGTCGTGTTTCAACAGTGGATTGCATACGGTTGTATTGGTATTTTGGCAATGAGGGAAAGACACGAGTGGCGATTGCTGGATGATGAAGGCCGAGCTACATCTACTACTCACTCTGCTTATCTTCACTTATTCTCAACCTTTGGGTTCATCTGCTCTGTTACATATACTAAATTGACAGGTACATTTATATGTATACCTTCTTTCTACAAACCTTTTGGAGATTTCTGTGGCATAAAATGGTCCTTTGGAGAAGCCTGTTGAAATGTCCAGTTCTGGACTGGATGATGGTGCGTATTAGATGTTAAATTAAAGACTTGGAGCTTTTGAAACTGTGTGTTTTCCTATTTCTTTTGACTTAATGTGGATTTTCTTTTCTTTTCTTGTTTTGTTATGGTTGTTGAATTTACGTAAAAGGTAAAACTTAATGCAGGTAAAAAAAAATGATTTGATGGTTTATTTTATTTGCAGGTTCGGTAAGGTCTTGTTTTATTTTCTCAAATGAAATTGTTGATTAACTAATCATTATGCATTAGGGAATGTTGGGATTTTCTTGAGGAAAATCTCATTCTTTTAGTATCAAGAGGGAAAATAGAAGACAGTCTATCTGAGTGCCCCATGGAAATCTTAATGATGCTTATGAAGGCAGAAAGGTTTTAGGATTTTCTTGAATCTGGCACGTGAAACGAATCCGAGGATTTTTCTGTGTGATCTAGTGTAGAACGTAACTTAAGTGAAATACGTATTTAATGTCCCCTGTAATTAAACTGCGAGAACAAAGGTAGAAGGCTTTTTTTATTTTTTTATCCACGAGATATTTTAGGAAAATTTTAATTATAAAAAAACACCTTTAAGTTATTTATATTTAAGCTAATCGCCTTGAATCGAGTAGATCCTTTGCCAAAAGGAATACTTTCACCTGTTAAGAGTCAAATTTTTACTTTTTTCTTTTCTCAAACTAAGATAGCAAATGCTGGTTCCTATTGGAGTGTACTTGTACCTCTGTTTGGTGCTCTCTCTCCTGTCGAACACTACGTAAGAACTATTGTTTCCCAATGGACTACGTAGCTTACTTATCCCCACCGGTCAAAAAGGACAGACGTGCTGAAAAGTAAAAAAGAGTCCGAGTGATTGTCATGTCATTGCTATTATTATTTCCTATCCTCTTCACTTAAGTGCTTCATGTTCATGGCCGATTGGCCGATGGGTCTAGGTCGTTTCCATCAAATCCCACCTCCTTACCTCTCCAATACAAAGGAACTATTTGCGTCCACCACATTCCCCTGTCCATTGATATCTTTGGTTCTTTCCCATAACAGGTCAACATTTCACCAACGCATTTTGTATTATATGTGTATAACTATGGTCATAGGCTAGTGTTTAAAGTTACAAATATAGATCTGCTGCAAAAATTAATTACAAAGGAAGGGATGAAATGAAAGTGAGAAGAATAGGTTGTTTGTGCCTTTGGATGTGTACGTACTTGCAATGTGGGGTGAATCGAGTGGGGTGAGTGATGACTCTAGTGTAATAGGCGACAAAAACATCAATGGTATTGATCCGTTGATGTTTTAGAGAAATGAATACAGAACTGACAGCTGTCTACCTCAAAGACTAGTCGCTGTGCTCTCTGATGGCCTCTCCCTGTCCCTGTTTCAAGCTCAGCTTCCTGTAAGTTTTCAGTTTTGGTTTCTATTCAAACCTCACATTTAATAGCTTGAGTTGCTTCTTATGTACATTGGTTCTTCACAGCCTAACTTCATTTCATTTTTCATAAGATTAAATGAATCTCTTAGGTCAGTCCTCTACCAATCTTATCACGACACAGGAAGTTGATAAAACAAACCTAATAGTACTATATATGACAAGTTCAAGTCGAATGCAATTTAAATACTTTCGTCAAAAAGAAGATGGCTTCAAGGAATCGTTTAAGCCATTCATCAAACTCTCTCTCGTTGAACATTTCCTATAAACAGCCACGTTCATGATGCTTAAAAAGTATAAACGAAGAAAGAAAAAATAGTTGTTGATGGAAGAGTTGTGGACAAAGGTGAAAGCTAGCACTGACCAAGGAGGAAATGATTGTAGATAGGGATGGTTTCACCAGGTAAATAAAGGTACAGAGCGCTTCCATTATACTATCCATTGAACAAAACGGATGTCTATGTCACATAGCGCAGAAAGAGAGAGAGGGAATCTCTCAGAACTGACCTTGACGCGCACTTGTTATGGCGGCATTTCGTCTTTTTCTTTACATCACCGAACAATACGCAAAATTTTGATCTTTAGCCACTACACAACCAGAGGTTTCAGTCATTTTCAGAAAGACACTTGATGAACATGCAATTATGAACTCTGATTTTAAGAACATTAAGGCCCAGTATAAACTTGCTGATTGGTTCCTTTTAACTGATTTACTCTTCAAATAGTTGACAAAGTTGTTTGGATAAGAACTTTTTCGTTTGAAGATAAACCGTTAAAGGTGAGTGAGATTTTATCCAACAATTATAGTTTTAATTATTCAAAGTCAATTATACCCTTTGTTTTTGTCGATGAGAAATCTCTGACAGCTACTTTTGTTATTAATAACTTTAATCACCAACGACAAAAAAAAAAGGAAAACAAAAAGCAAGAGATAAAAGAACAAGGAGACACTACTTTACCATTACAGAGTAATTAATAATAATAATAATAATAATAATATAATTAAATTAATTATTTATTATTACAAAATATAAATTATAAACAAAATATAAAAATAAACATATTATTTTTTAAAATTGTTACATAATAAATAAAAAGTTAACCAAAGACTTCATTTATTATCATATAAAACTAATAAATATATTATTAATTATTAATAAAGTATAGTAAAATAATATTTATTAATTATAAATAAATAATTGTTTAATGTAAATAATGATTTAAGTATGATAAATTGTAGAAATATAAATTTTATTTATTAATAAAAATTAATTAACAGTTGTTTATAAAATATGTATTATAAATAAAATATGAATAATTGATCATCTTATATATTAGTATTATTATGTAATAAATAAAAATGGAATAAAATTTTATTTTACTATCATATTGATTATTAGTTATTAATATATTTTATTTTAATATCATCTTAATTATTAATAAAATAAAAAGCATATATTTATTAATTAATAAATATAGGAAGGTTAAAAATCAATTTTGCAGGAAGAAGGTAAATTGGTTTTCCTTATAATTTTTTTAAAGTCATATCTTCATAAGTCATTTTACACATAAACAGTTAATCTTACTAAACATTTTTAATAAACAGCTAATGAAATTCGCTAGTCAAATCAACTAATAGAATCAACTATCAGCTAATAGTTAATGCAATTAGATGATTGCTAAATAGGGCCTAAGTTTGTCAATCTTTTGTTCTATTAAAACATCATTGTTAAATCCATAAAAATAATTGCACTAGGATTGAGTGGGTTTAGTTCGTTTAGCCTTAAAGTTTCTTGTTTTTGGTTTCATGAATTTTTTTCTTCTTCTTTGACATCTCGAATTATTCAATATATTCATGAAAAAAATATATCAAATTTAGTGAAGGTATCTTGAAAATTTTCTTTCATTTTAAAATCATAATATAAAGTTGGATGAAAAGGAGACAAGTGATGTCACAATGTATATGATAGCTAACCAAAAGGTTACGACTAAGGAGAACACATTAATTCCTCTCTTCTAATTACTTTGTTCTAATCTTGTTTCATTAAATTTCGTTCATATATTTACGTGAATCTCTACATAAATGTGTGCATGATATTTATGGCCTATTTGGTTCAAGGAATAGAATAGACAGAGAATAAAATAGTTATTCTTAGAAATAGAAAAGATGAGGAATAGGATAGAATGAGTATTACTTTGTTTGGTTTAAAGAATGGAA
>JANIJH010000225.1:15933060-15952455 GCA_024520975.1 Erythroxylum areolatum | reverse complement strand
AATTGTATTTATGAAAAGGGCCCCAAGGCCATTGAATTGGTTATAATTGTTTTCCGCATATGTTATAATGTGTATGTGTGTGTATGCGTTAAGAAAAAAAAATTATACTGAGTTTTTGGACTGAGTGATGTAGCACGTCACCCTCGCGGGGCATGGACTCAGATATCACCATCGATGTCGGGTTCAGGTCTTGCGGGAGTGGGGTGTTACATATAATGTTGAGTCAACTGATAAAGCAAGCTTCAGAAAAAGTTTACAAAATGTAACCGACCAACATCAATATAATATTGGTGACCAATGCCTATTTTTCACAAGTTTTTAAAAGTTAAGAAATACCTCAAATCATGCCAATTAGTGGGACTTTCACTAAGTTGTTGTTATTTGTTTGTTTTTTAAGTTAAAGAATATAACATAATCGTCAGAGTCATGCAAGTGTCAAGTGTCGGTCTTGTGCTATTTTTATAGATAAAGAAACATAGACACCAGAGTGGTCCTAGTGATAGGTATGGTACTCGTCCATGGAAAGAACTTATAAAGTTTCAGAACAAATTTGGCTTTAGTATGTTTCCTAAACAAGCATTGGACTCATAGTTTAGTTACTTATGGTTTTATTATTTCGTAATGTTATTTCCTTTTTGGTCTTTAGTTATTAGGGTTTAATACCTTTAAAGGACTTTCTTATTAATATAATTAAGGAAATTACTATTATTGATCAATCAGATACATTTGGAAAGATTTCTTCATTCTTGTTTCAGAAAATAACTCTTATTTTAGGTTCTTTAATAACTTGTGACCTTATTCTAGCTTGCTAGTGATGATAAAATCTTATTATCACTCCTAATCCTATAGTGTAGTTATTCATGTCATTCTACTTTTTATGTCAATTTTGAGTTCATTCTTAAATCAAACTTGTCTTAATAGAACAATCCCATAGTCTTATTCATATCAATATCCAATCTCACTATTTGTATTATCAAGAATTGTTCCCAAATTTGGTATCAGAGCAATCTTCTATATTCATGTCTATTCTTGAATTCGTTTATTTACAGTTTAATATTCTTATGTTTTTCTTCTGATACATTCAATTTCCTTTAGTTTTCTTGCCATCTTAAGATCTATTAAAAATATATTACCCTTAGGTTTTTGTTTTCTAATCTTTGATCAAAGGAAAAAAAATTAACATTCAATACAAATTCGTTAAAAAAAAGGTTAAGTTAATGGAATTTCCTAAAAAAGACTCGTCCAAAGCATACATAAGGAGTTGACAATTATATTATCCTAACAAGTAAGGATTGTTAATCATTCTATAACATGGACAAGGTATTCTAAATATTATATACATTTTGCTTACTAGTTCTTAATTTTTCTATTATTCTAGATTCTTTCTTATTGAACCTATTTTCTTTTTCTCTGTTCGGTCAAATTGGGTTCTGAAGAACTGAATTTTCTATTTTTTTTCTTATTTTATTGACTTCTAATGCAATTCTTTGTTATATTTCTATCTTATTCGTCTTGGGTTTGGGGTGGGGGGCGTGCTTGGCTAAGTGGAAAATTTAAAATTAGTGCTTAATTCCCCCGGGGGGGTTGTTGTGTAAAAGTATTTTTGAACCAATGAACTATTTTAGAAACAATCAAGCAATTATTTAAAGTAAATCAAGAAAATAATTCACTAATAATATAAAAAGGACAAAGAAGACAAAGGTAAACCAATTTATAATTATTCGATAAATAACTCTTACCTATGTCTACTCTTTAAGACCTTTCTTAGAATTTTCATTAATTCTCATCTTTCAACAAAGCAAAAAGGAACCTTTTTACAATAATCTTATTTTTTCACAAGTAAAGAACAACTCTTCTCACAATTTTTGTCTAAGTTAAAGAGTAACCCCATTTACAAATAAATTTATAACTCAAAAGAGCCTTTCTTGATTACTTTGATAACCTAAATCCAACCCAAAAGCACTTTAAAGCTTAAAGTATTTCACTTTGATCACCTTGATAACAATAGGTGACTTACTCACTAAAAAATGGCAAAATGAATGATCAAATGCTTGAAAAGAACTTAGAAATGTGAATATAAGACACCTGAATGCTCTCCCAAACAAAAACCAATGAGAAAATATATATTTATAGAGTTTTGGGACTCAAATTATTCAACCGGTATAGCACATTAATCAACCAATGTGCATTAAATGTACAATATTTACTAGTGATTACATATTAATTAATCACTAGGATCTATTGGTCGACTAATGCGGCACATCAATTGACTAATATGTTAACCAATAATGTTACAAACTCTTGATACATCAGATTTGATAACTTTAATTGATCTTAACTAACTATTAATCCATATTAGTCAATTCCCCCAAAATCATAATTTTAACAACTTCAAGTATTTAAAATTAATTTACCTTATACAATTATGACTTAAACATTTTTCAAAACAATCTTAAAGAATGTTTTAAGGTTTAAGAGGAACTAAAAATTTTAATTCCTCTTGATAATGGAAAAGACTTATGCAATGAATTAAAAATAAAATGGTCATGTATGATGAGCATTTAAGATTACCAAAGTAAATAAGTGAACGTACAACAAAATTACAAAATATTAATAACTTTGGTATGCCTTCATCTTCTTTGTCCTTCATTTTTATCTTCACTTTAAATGATGCATACTTTAACTTTTCCTTAGTAACTTCACGAAACATCTATTGATTTATACATGTCTACAATTTGCTCTCATATTACTTTTATTAAAAAAAAAACTCATTAGTAGTGCTTATGTTTTATTATCATCAGACATTGGTTGGAACCTGTATTATTTAATATTAGCTTTTTAAATATCGATTAACGAATATGCAAAGAACCTTCAGTTAAGAGTTTAGGTGATGAGGCAAAGTGAATTTTAGGAGAAATATGTGAGTGTGTGCTTTTACTACTAATATTTTTCTTACATGTTCATTATGACTCAAAATTGAAGCAATTAATTCATAAAAAGACAATGAAGCAAGTGAGTATGAAAGAATAAAGATGAATCAGGAGCTTATCATGAATGAATTACAAGCTTTTCATGAATGTAATATACACTCAATATAAGCAACTCATTAGACAATTTGACGAGGTCAAGGATAAGTTACAAAAACATAAAGTTGTCATAGCTAATATTCAACATAAGTTACCTATACTTGCTGGGATGGATGACTTTAAAGTTTATGATAAAGTAGATAGTGCTGTCAACTAATTAGAAGAGTTAAATCTAGGGACTGGTATAGGAGAAAGGGATGGAAGAGAAGTTAGAAGGAGAAAACAAGGAGGGCAATTTTGGTTTTAGCAATGAAAGAGAGTGTGAAGAAATGGTAGAGAATAATACGAGTAATATTAAGATGATGATAATACCTTTTAGGGTTAATTACAAAAAATCCTAAACTTTTGTTAATTTTTCAATAATAGCCCGAACTTTAAAAAGTAGCAATAAAATGTTCAAACTTTCAATTTTTTCAATTTTAGCCCAAAGTTAGTGCTACAGTTATCTTTACTGACGTGACAGTACCACGTGTCCAAAGGGCCCTTATTAGTTAGACATGTCAGATTATTGCAATGACATCGTTTCATTACGATACTAAAACGACATCATTTTAAGAAAATTAAATCATATCTTTCGATCTTCCTCTTCCTAGACCCACGAAATCTTTGAAAATAATTAAGTGGTTCACTTCATTTCTATCTTCCATCATAAATCCCAACGAAGACCCATCCATGCTCATCGGAAACAACAACATGAACACGATCCTCCCCTTCTTTGCCTTGAGCCCAATGCAAATTTTGACTCTCTAAAGAATCATTGTCCTCCAAAACTACCATCACTGCTCAAGTTAATACTACTTACTGTTAAATTCTCGTTGTGTTTATTTGGATTGATTATCCAATCTGGTTCTTTCACCACACCTTTTATTGGAGCAACAATTGAGTTCTGTCTCGTGATATCGTTTTCGATATTGCAGAACTCTAATCAACAATCTCTAACCTGATCTCAGCTTAGAAGCAAAGCCTCCATGAGAAAAACTCCTTTGAAACTAATTAGACTACCCTTTTCAAGAGGACTCGAGAACCACCCACGATCCAGGGGACTTTAAATGAATCCTTTCTCAATTAGACTAGACAAAAACCCTCTTTCCAAACAAAAACTGTCTCAATAAGGAAGATAGACTTTAATGCCTATTTAGATTGACAAAATGTATATAGTTAGTGTTTGACTATTACAACTTTTTAAGAGAAAACGAGGTTAAATTAATAGCCATACAATTTAGTGATTATATGAAAGGAGATAAAAATGGTGATGTAGAAACATATGTTAAGTTCATGCTATAGAAATCTCTATCAGACGTTACAAACATTAACTTAAGGTTTTAAGAGTGTAGAGAAATACCATAAAGAGATAAAGGTTGTCATAACTAAGGAAAAATGTAATGTAGAGGAGATCATAAAGCAATAATGGCTTATTTTGTTTATGAACTAAACCTAAAATTATTGTTATCAAGCTACACCATTAGATGAAGTTGGAGGATGTGATAAACCTGACCATAATCATAAAAAGACAACTATAAAAAGGCATATTAATTGTTTTGGTATTTCTAGCGCAGATTCTTCCTCTTGGATCAAACTATGAAATAAAAAGGAAGACAAAGTTTAAAAAATAAAGTATGAAGTAACCAAATTTGAAGTGCATACATCAATAGAGGGAAAGCTAAGTGATTCTTCTTTAATAATTAAGAATCAAGATATCAAGTGATTTAAATACTTATGGATAAGATATATAACTTCATAATATCCCAACAAGAGAATGTTGATGTTAAAGAAGGACAAAGATTACATATCCGAGAGTGAAAAAGAGGTAGATGAAGATATGCTTAGTTTAGAGGACGCTAGTAAAGATAACTGTATTGAGAGGCCTGAAAAGGGAAGAGTGTTGGTCACTAGTAAGGAATTGAGTATGTATGTGATAGAATATGGTGTAAATGAACAACATGATAGACTCTTCCTCATATAATGTTCCATTAAGGATTATGTTTATCCTATGAACATAGATAGAGGGAGTTGTTCAAATGTTACTAGTGTAGGATTAGTGGAGAAGTTGAGACTACCAACTATGATACACTTTGAACCTTGCAAAATACAACTGTTGAATGAGAGTGTAAAAGTTAGGGTAACAAAACAAGTTCTAGTTTTTATTTCTAAATTAGAAGGTATAAGGATAAGGTGCAATATGATGTGATTGCTGTGTAAATGGGTCACATTCTTTTGAGGAGTCTTTGGTAATATGAAAGGAGAACTATATATAACAGGTGTAAGAACATATATTTCTTTTACTATAAATGGAAAACATATCAGCCTTGTTTCATTTATTTAATGAAGATCAACTCAAGATTTATGAGAGTGAACAAGAGATTAAAAAGAAAGAAACAAAAGCAAACACCTAAGGATAAATTAAACACTTTGGGCAGCACAAAGATATTAGATAAATGTGAGAAACAAGAATGAGTTTTATAGTGAGAATGGAGGATGTGAGAGATTCATTCTTGGTTAAATGTCAAACATTTTTTCTTATTTACAAATAATATTATTTTTTTCTTATAATATTGATACTGACGCTACTTTGACTAATTGTATTGTAGTTTTTTTAGTAGAATTTGATTATCTTTTTTAAGAAGATATTCTGAACGAATTACCACCTACAAAACAAATTGAACACCAAATCAACTTTATTTTTGGAGTTCAAATTTTAAGTTGGCCCACATATAGAACTAATCTAGAACAAAAAAAAGATACAAAAGCAAGTGAAAGAATTTTTAGAGAAGGGCTACGTGAGAGAGAGTTTAAGCCTTTATATCGTTCCTCTTTTATTAGTACCAAAGAAGGATGGACTATGAAGAATGTGTGTAAATTATTTCACCAATAATAAAATAATTATAAAATATAAAGATCCTATTCACATAGTAGATGATATGCTTGATAAGTTATATAGTGCATGCTTATTTTCTATAACTAATATAAACTCTCGTTACTATCAAACTAAGATTAGAGAGGTGGTGAATGAAAAACTACTTCTAAAGCTAAATATAGTTTGTATGAGTTATTAGTAAAACCTTTTGATTTAACTAATGCACTTACTACTTTTATAAGATTAATGGACCATATTTTACATAAATTCTTATGGAATTTGTAGTTGTGTATTTTGATGACATTATTATCTATAGTAAGATCTTAGATGAATATATTGAGCATCCAAGAAAGGTTTTACATGTTCTTAGGTAGGAAAAACTATTTTCAATTTTGAAGAAGTGTTTTTTTAACCTAATAGGTTATATTTCCTAGTTATATAACCTAATAAAGAGAAAGTGAGAGCTTAGAGTGGCTAACACCAAAAATAGTAAATGAATTTAGGAGTTTTTTTTTAATAATTTGGCTAGTTTTTATGAGAGGTTTGTTAAGTATCTTCGCATAATTATGATACCTTTGGCCGAGTTAGTGAAAAAGAGTGTTAGATTTAAGTGGAATAATGATCAAGAGAAACCTTTTAACTTGTTGAAAGTGAAGTTAAGTTCATCTTTATTAGCTTTATCTAACTTTGCCAACCCTTGTAAAATTGAGTGTGATGCTTCAAGTATAGGAATTAAGGAGATCTTGATGCAAGATGGAAAACTAATAACATATTTTAATGAGAAATTTAGTAGGGCAACCTTGAACTACAGATGTATGCATCAGTGAGAGATTAGAGATATAATAACATTATTTATGGCCTAAGAAGTTTGTGATACATATAGATCAAGATTTATTAAAATATATTTGAGATCAAAGTAAATTGAGTAAGAGACAAGTTAAATGGATAGAGTTCATAGAGAATTTTTCTTATTTGGTAAAATATAAATAAGATAAGAAAAACATAGTTATTAACACATTATCTAGGAGACATTTTGTTAAGTTCTTTACATAATAAATTGATGGTTTTTATACATATTAAAGATTTATATGTTGATGATTCTGATTTTGATAATGTGCTTAAAGCATATGGGCATTTTGTATTTTGAAAGTTCTATATGTATGAAGGATATTTGTTTGGGGATAATCAATTATGTGTTCTTAATAGTTTTTAAGGGAGCTATTTATAAGAGAATCACATAGAGGAGGCATAACGGGATACTTTTAAGTTAAAAAGACTACTGAAATTTTGAGTGAGAATTTATTTTGACTAGGAGAGATGTAACGGGAGTGTGTGAAAGATGTGTTATATATAGGCATGTCAAATTTAAATTATAACCTATAAATCATACGCACCTTTACCTATACCTAATGAATTGTGAGTAGATCTCTGATGAATTTTGTTTTAGGTTTACCCAAGTCAATAAATGGTAAGTTTCAATCTTTGTAATGATAAATAGGTTTTCTAAAATGATTCTTTTTATTGTATTTCATAAAACTAATAATGCATCTTACATTGATGAATTATTTTTAAAAGAGAATATTATATTATATGGAGCTCTTAGAACCATTGTTTTGGATATTATGTAAAGTTCTTGAGTTACTTTCAAAAGACTTTATAGGGAAAGTTGAGCATACTTTTTTCAAACTTATCATCCACAAATCGGTAATCAAACTAAGTTAGTTAATAGGACTCTAAATGCCTTAATAGGTGTTATTGTTAATAAGAATCTTAGAACTTAGGAAGAGACTTTGCCTTTTATTGAATTTTCTTATAATAGGACTGTCCATATCATAATTGATTATTATCCTTTAGAGATTAATTATAGATTTACCTCAATATCTCCATTAGATTTTGTACTTATTTCTTTAGCTAAAAAAAGTTACCTTAGATGCTAAAAAAAAGTTATATTGACAAAGCTTTATAAAAAGGCAAGCATGAACATTGAGAAGATGATATAATATTACATTATGCAATCTAACAAGTGGAGAAGAAGTGATAATTGAACCCAAAGATTGGGTTTGGATACAACTAAGGAAAGAGCAGTTTCCAAACAAACACAAGTCTAAGAAACAATTTATAGGAGGTGGAAGTCATAAAAAAGTTAACAACAACACTTACAAGATTGACGCCAAGTGAGTATAGTATTTATACTGCATTTAATGTTAGTAATTTATCTTATTTTGATTTTGTAGATGAAGATGCTAATTTGGAGGATTGTTTTGAAGAGAGAGAAAATGATGGGAATCAAACATCTATTTCTCAAGCTCTAAAAATTGTTGGAGATTCATTAAAGAACGTTAGAGGACCATTGATAAGGAGTAAAGAAACACAAGAATAAAGAAACTCTCAAACGATCTGATAGTAGATTTTTACACAAAGAATGAACCTTTTCTACTTTAAGAGATGAAAGTCAAGCTTATAATATTGATTTAACTGAAAGAGCAAGTTTCAGAAGAAGCTAACAGAACATAATTGGTGCCAATATTATGTTGGAGACAAATGCCAACATTTTTCGTTAATTTTTGGAAGTTGAGAAGCAAAATGTAATTAGCTAAAGTCAAATTAGTGTAACACATTAGTTTTGTGTTAGTTTTATAGATGAGGGAAACAAAAGTAAACCAAAACCAAAGTGATCCTTGCATCTGGTATCAAACTTGTTTATAGAAAGCACTTATAAAGTTCCAGAATATAAATGATGTCAGTGCTTCTTAGACTAGCACTAGACTATAAGTTTAGTTACATAAGATTTTTATTATATCATAATTTATTTCCTTTTAAAACTCTTTTGGGATTTTATGCTTATAAAAGGATTTTTTATTGATGTAATTAGGGATATTACTATTAATTATCAATCTAATACACTAGAAATTTCTATTCAATTTTTAAAGAAACTCTTGATATAGGTTCTCAATTATCTTGTGATTTTATCTTGCTTATTAGTAGTGATCAAATCTTATCACACTCAACCATATCTTTTATATGATCATGGTGATTCATATCATATACTTTAGTTCTTTTTGTTAGAGGATTTGACTTAAAACCATCTTCTGGGGCATGACTTAGATGTTGACACAAGTATGGTTAAAAGGTAAGAACTTGATTTTTCTATGGAACTAAACTTGAACCCTTAACTCTGGCTCTAAGGCAGAAGAAATAGATTATGATGAGAGAAGGAACATACTCAAATTCTAACATTATGAAAAAAGAAAAGAAAAGAAAGAGCTATAAACTAAGTTAATTTTAAGTGCATTTTTTAATCAAGCTTGGCTTGACAAAACAACCAATAATCATATTCATATTAGCATTAACTCTCACTATTTATACTAGTGAGAGTCATATGATTCTGCTTTATATACAATTTGTTTATGAAGGATTTTAATATGATCTCTATAGGAAATGCAATCTTTATGATATGGTACATAGCCTCGTGTGTTAGACAAAAGTGAATGATTCCAGTGGCTTACACTTGTAACTCCTTTTTTGTCGAGCTCATTTATCTCTTTCAACTTATTTTTCCTTAGCCCATTCAGAATACCATATTATGCCAACAAATTATTCACTCTCTATTGTTATTATTTGAAATTCTTAGTTCCATTAAACTTCTCCATTTCAAAACCTTATAATTGAAGTTATTGTCAGCTCAATTACTTTATGATACCAATTGTTGGGAAATATTTTAACCCAATTGAGTACAGCTACATCCTTAAGAGCCAAAAGCGACTAATTTTACTATTAAATCCAAAAATCCACTTTATAAAGAATATATATATATATATATATAGATTAAGTTTATAAAAATATAATTAATTGTAAATTTTAACTAGTACAGTTTTAGGTAACTTGCCATTTATCAAACTCAACCTAAACTAAAATTGACTATAATAAAATTTATAACATTTCCAAAGTCTGAAATTCACCAAAAATGCACTTAAAGATAAGGTTGTCGGTTGCAAACATGTCCTACATATGGATACAGGTCCATGACTTAGATAGTAGATCTTACTACTTTTTTGCATGCGTGAACACAAACTTTGACATATCCTACCTATTGATTTGTAGTGACAAAATTAAACTAACATTAATTACTTTTTTTGTATTTTAAATTATCTTTAAACTTCGTATGGTTTTGTTTAGTCTATATCAACTTTAACGGAGTTATACCTTATTTTAAGCACATATAAACGAAAAACTAAAAAGAAATATAACAATCTTGCTTTCAAATTTACAAATTAGCATCAACTCAAATTTATGTGTCGACTTGTTTGTTAATTCTCTAGAATTAGGAAATAGTTCATAACCATTGGCACTATCATTCAATTTGCTGAAAAGCAAGCAATAACAAGCGAATTTACAAGAAGGGTAATTCCCAGTGAAAAAGTAAAGAAAATTGTTCCATTATATTACAACCTTTACATAACTGCTGGCTGTTACCTCTGTATTTAGCTTCCAAGGTTTGTAATATTTTCTGCCTAAGTAAACCTATCACTTAGGACTCCATGAACTGTGAAGTTGGTGGACTCGTTTTGGTTTTCTCCATGCCTGCAAAACTCTGAAGCTATGTTAACAATGCAACATAATTGCTTAGTCACAAAGAACAAAGTACCATTACGCGAAAGAAAACAATAAATTTGACACGGGAAAGGATCATCAAGACGGATAAGCAAGGAAGAAGGTGTTGTTGTAAGTAAGGGAAGTATGAAACTTCTGAGGTAAAGAATATATTCTTGGTGATACGTACCATAGGCACCACGAATCTCCACTTCTCGCCATTCTTGCACAAGTGCACAGCAACAACACATCAGATGTGAGAGGAAATCATCAACAAAGCCACCCTGTTAAAGAAAACAGTTCAGAAAAACACCAAGTACCAGGATTCAGAGCAGGAAAACAAAAGTTTTAATCAAACAGCTAGAATAATTACCGTGATATTGAACATTCTGCGAAGCTTCCTCCGAATGCAGCAAGTGTAGCAGCAACACGACAGTATCAATGAATAGGCCATCAATTCATTGCATGCTTCAGCTGAAGCTGAAGATTGTAGAAATGGACTGTATAAGCTTGACATGATATCAAAGCATGAATATCCTTCCATTGAAGAAAATAATTCTTTGATCTACAACCATATCCCAATCCCCATCCCCTATATTACATCTACATCCATTCCGAATAACCTCAACTAATGCCTTACTTTTGCTTACTTGCCAAAGTAGTCATACAGAGGTTCCGTAAACCAATTATCCAGACTACCCCAACTTCAATTATAAAATGCAGCAATGAATATAAAATCGTTGATTGCGGGTTATAACATAGTCACTTACACACGTGTCTATTATTTGCTGCGGTAGCAATCTTGGAGAGCGTACCACAAGGATAAAAGAAAGTCTTTAGACCTGCAGATTGAAAGGAGGCTATAAGAATGGCAAGTACCCGAGGTGTAAATCATGTGATTTAATAGTTGATCCTGCTATTCTTAGGCCATATCCATAAGAAAACATTTATTCTTCATGACATTTCTACACTACTAGATCCACGTTTCAGCCGCAGCCTAGACACTCTAGTTTAAATCTCCCAAAAATATCAACTTCTTGTCTTCAATCAGAACATTTGATGCTAAGTTGCTAAAAGTTGCACCGAGCAAGAGACGTTGTACTATTTGACAAAATCAGCAAAATGGGACTTATTAGCTATTCTTTTTCACTTTAATTCACAGCAGAAAATGAGACTGCACGTGCCGACATACTGTGTCAGAAATGAAAGGACGGCATTCAAACAGGAGGTTGATTTTGCGAAGTAAGGATAACAATATAACAAAACACAAAACAGAAGCATGTTCTGAATGTTTAGGAAAAAATGAATCATCAACAATCATTATTTTGGGCAAATAGTTGCTAAAGGAGAAAAAAACCAAAAGGGTTTTAGGAGCCATACATAGAGAAGGTTCAGAACAACACCCAAGTAAATCAGTATGCCATTCTTCATCCTGATATGAACCTCTACTTGACAGAAGTTCTTGTCCTGATGAGACCGAGGAGTTATTTCTGTGAAGAGAAGCATATCATCAGACTTCTTGAAAAACCTTGTTTAGAACACATCAAGGTCATGAGTTCAATGTAATCCAAGTCATCTTCATAGCAATCCTTAGGCAGGACGAAATGTAAAAGAAACTGAAAACAGGCCAAGTCATTTTAGCATATCAAACCTGGTACAGTAACGATTTTCAAGGTTTTAGAACAACCAATTTCTTGGATATATATCATAACGGGTTTATCTCCATATAACTGATAAAAGATTTTCATGACCTGAAAAAATAATGCCACCAAACTGAAGTTTCTCATTTAGAAAAATGATTCCAAAAGATTTCTAACCTTGAACTCACACGAGAATCACTCTTCTTATGATAGATTTCATCGGGTGATTGGTATTTCTGACTAGCATCTGAGTAATTAGACGCCAGTTTTTTGGAACCCTTTTTAGGTGAGATCTTTTCAGGAATATAATTTGTGGCCATCGTCTCGGTGACCTCGATCAAATGCTGAATAAATTCACATTGATTCACATCCAAATTAGCTTGTGAATGTTGTAGTTCAAGCTGAAGCTTCTCATTTTCCTTTTTAAGGGCTTCATTAAAACATAAGTTTGGATAGGAACATGAAAGAGTTTTTTTCAACACTGTTGTGTGATCTTTTGAGGGTTCTGGTTTTAAGATGACATCTTGCACCCTTCTGTCCTCTTCATCAAGCGTGTACTCACACTGATGTTTTTCTATGTCTTGCAGCCTCTCCTGTAGATGAGCATACAAATCATTGTCTATCTTTAATCAGGTACCGAAAATATGCATAAGTTGAAGCAAATTACATTCTTGAGCCTAGGTCTGCAGTCAAACAAAGAAAAATGAGAGTTTTTATTTTTCATCACTTAAGAAAGTTTTTAGGGGGATGGCGATTAAAAACAAAGTAACCAAGTTCCAAATTAATGAATTATAACCCCTGGAGTTCCCATCAAATGTCAATTATGAGTTCCAAATATCAAAATGATAGTAGGAATTGACATACATTGCAAGTCTCAGTTTAATAATTTTGCCTGAAATATGTGAACGAAATTAAGGCAAGACTACAGTGGTAACTCTTCAGTGATCTTTCTCTGAATAGATCAATGACCCTCCGAATCACAATGCAAACGGTAAGACCAAAGTGATACTTCATGAAATCTATATGAATTCAGGATTCATTACTTTTTTAACAAAAAAGTGATTGTGTAACAAAGAAAGTCCTTGTATATTTGCAGCAAGAAGAATATGGAAAACAGAAACAAATATAAAAATCCAAGCAAGTATCCAAAATAAGGACAAGAAACTTGATACCCGAACTCGAGCATTGTCGACCAGAGTAATCAGGGGAACAAGGCGCAAATATCGTTCAATCTCATTCTGCGCCTTCCGGAATTGGTACACGATGTTCCACCCCATGGCCATCAAGTAGAGATAACTCCTATCCTGACAACTCTGCACCAAAACATATGCTTTCCTGAGGGCATCCTCAAGCTGCTCCAATGGCTCCCGAGTTTCTGGATACCTCTTGAGCTCTGATAACTTGAGCTGCTCGAGCAAGTTCCCAATCAGCTTCAAATGCTGCGCAAACTGCCTACAATTTTTCTTGTGCATTCTTGCTGTATGGGAAGCTTTTACAATCAATCCTATTAGCCGCACAGCATCCAAGCCAGTGAGCTGGACGGCAGTCGCTATCTCCCCAATATGTTCCCATGAAGCCATTCTCCACTGCACAACCAATCCAAATCCTGCAAATATGAAAAGCTGACATCAAAGAACTCCAAAATCCAAATCCTTTTCTCCCCCTTAGTCACTTGCTTTCTCTTGCTATAACTAAATAAAGAAAGTACTCCAAAGAGAAGCCAAGTTTGTTTTACTCTGGTTTCAGGCTCCAGGAATTGGGAAAAGTAACAAAGACTCGAATTTTTGACTACCTATTATGGGACGATAAACTACTAGGCCAACGATTACAGAATTAAATCAGCATCGTCATCGTTGGCAATAACGATTGTTGTGTACCTCTCCTAAGCCAATCGCTTCAGCAACCAGAGGACATCGAAGTTGCAATAGGTTTCTCCTCTTGCATTTGTGAAAATAATGCAGCGTCCAGTGAAAATAATTAGTTATTCAAAGCTAGAAACTGGAGAACACCGAACTGATCAATAAAATTGCTGGTTAAGACCTGGATCAAATGCTTCTCCTTCACGGGAACTAGTTAAGAACCAGCACAGCACCATTGTAGATCTTGAACTAACAGCAGCAAGAAACCGTTTCAACTGCCATTAAAGAAAAAGCAAAAGCAAAAAAGAAGTGCATACAAAAAAACTTTAGTATGGATTATTCCTTATGCGTCTTGACTGGCTTTTCAAAGCAAAATAAAACCAAAAATTTGAACAAGTAACAAGCCACAGACACGGAAGAAGAAAGAAATAGACGAAAAGAGAACTTCTACAGTTATCAGTAGTTCACCTTTCCTCGTAGGACTCTTTAACGGGTCAACAGAGAAAAGCACTTCACCTGGAATCAAGAAGAGAGCAAAAAGATACATTTCAGGAAATCGAGAGAAACCCATTAAAACAATTACTATAATTTAGCACTCGTGACTCACCTGTTGGGCTTCCATGCAATTACTACTAGTGTTAACGCTTCGTTTATGTTTAGTGCTTAGTTCATTCGCTCCGTAGGACGCAGCAAACAGAGACAGAAGTGATTTTCAAGAGAGAAAAATGTCAGAATCCGTGAGAATAAGAGCTTTGAATTCTGGGATTCACAATCACTGACTGGCGAGAGGTGCTGCTTTCTTTTTTTCCTCCCGAGTTCCAAATTTTTTTTGTTGACAATGGAGTTTGGAGCTACGTGAGCACAAACCAGAGAAACCCTTTTCTCTCAGGATGTCTGAACGTCTTTTCTTTATCGCTCGCTGACTCGGTGGTGCTTGTCTGTTCCTCCGTGCACAGCTCTCTTGGCCTCTTAATTGCCATGCACAGACACACCCAACATGGACCAAGCAAGCACTTTTGTCATTGGAAAGGATGGTTTAATCCAATGTCAGAAAGGCCCTCCTGGAAACCTCAAAATTTACGGAGAGAGGTTCCAGCTGGCGGCTGTTCCTTCGTAAAGTTGATAGTTAGTATAAGTGGACACTCGGCATGTTGGCAGTAGAAAAATCGAGGAGATAGACACTGCATGTGCTAACATGATTCTTAATCTAATCTTACCTTATGTCCTCACGATGTGATGATTATATTAAACAGGAATTACCCTAAATTTCATCTCCACGTTAACGAGTTGTGATAATCATATGACTTAAATTATAAGTTCTTCAGGTGCTAAGCAAAGTTTATCTGTTCCTCTAGTATTAACTAAGTAAAGTCATATGGACGATAGAGCTTCGGGTCATAAAAGTCAAACCATACCCCCTGGTTTTACTTTGTAAAACTACATCTTCGTATTAATAAATGTCAAGTATAGGTGGGGCATTGCCATTGGTGGGATTGAGAGGGGTAGAGGAGGTCAACTCAACCGTCCGTGGAAGAAAGGGTAAAATTGTAAATTACAAAATTAGTAAGAGAAACAACCCAAATTGAGTATTAGGAATAAGTTTTAGAATTAACTTATGAATTTAAACTAATTAATATTAATAAATTTAATACTTATAATACATATTGTATAGTTATAAAGAAGTTATTTTCATGATTGAAAACTACATTTAATAGTACTTTAATATACAACAGATTTCTCAATCCTTGACACGTAGTTAATAGAAAATTAGATCTTGATGGGTAGTGTTGGCTACATTTAAATTAAGCAAAAAGAAAGAAAAGCTAACGATGTGATATGAGAATTGTGTTGTCGTTAGCTTCACAAGAAACAACAAATGAGGATAGATGTCTCCCCACAAGCATAAGCATGCATATTCCACCTCAAAAGCTCCCTTTTCCTGTCAATAATGTGCCACTTCCCTAGCACTTAAAACTTATCTATGAGAAGTTCTTCTGTTGTGGTTTATGAATAAGTTGAATTTTCTATTAGGAGACATACCATTACTATTGTTTAAGTTGAACCAAAGATTCCACTCAAACAATGAATTGGGACTCAAAACTATACATGTAAGATTTTCTGAATATGGGGTAATAAGTAACTTCAGAATCACAATTTGTTGGACTTGGTACATAGCTAGCAGGTTCTGCTGTAATATTCCTGACCAGGAAGGTTGTTGATCATCTTCAAGACATATCGTTAAGGGTTCTTTCTCTTTCGGAAGTGGTTTGTGAGCTTGCTTTCTTCTCCACCAAATTCACGTTAAACTGTCCCTGGAAAGCTGAAGTGCCACTTTCACTATCAGGAACCCCCATTAACTATCATCCCCACCGGCACACCACAGCTATCGTGCAGTCCAATTTATGTCAGTAGTTCTAATATCAACCTTCTTTACAAAGTTAACCAATTCCGCACTCCATGATTGATTTTATTAGGTGAAAAACAGTGGGATGCGGATGCGGATGTTTTCTCTATCAGGTGAATATCCAAAAAGAGAAATGGATAGTGTCTAGATTATTTCTTGAAATAAGACGATTTTTGACAGTTTCTTATTACTTGTGTTACTAAGAACTTGACCTTTTCATCTACTGTATTTAATACTAACCTTGGACCGCCTGATGCTGTCCTCGTGGGTCGGTGCACGGAATGTCTCTGCAACTTAATACCTAAAAGTCTCTGCATGAACAGTGGGTTGTTGGAATCCATGATTGTCTTCTCTTCTCTTCTCTTCTCTTCTCCTGAGAATCACTTCCAACATTAACTGTATACTCCTTCTTTTTTTTTTTTGGGTTCAAAACAGAGTTAAAAGTATATCTAATTGGCCTGAATGAGATTGGGGCTTGAAGTGCTCCTGCGCGTTGAAGCATACAAAATTAGTTAACTGTTTAATTACTAAGATCCAGCTCACTTGAACTTGTGTCAGTATGTAATAAAGTTGAAGGTAAGTTGTCACTTTCGATTGTTTAATAAGGGTAGCTGCTGGTCGCAGAAGAATCAATCTTGGGTAGGTAGTTTATTTTGGCTTTTCAGGATAGTTAATTCTAATAAAATACATTTTGTGTTTTAACACTAAATGCTTATATCTACAAAACAAACCAACAAAAAAAAAGCTTACCATCACCGAAAAGATTTCAACTTTAGGTCACAAATCTGCAACTTTTTTCTTTCTATTTTTACTTCAAACTTGTAATATATAAAATATAAGAATTTTACACTTTTTAAATAAAAATTAAAATAATTTTTAACATTTTAAATTAATTTTTAATGTCAGAAGTCTTTTGTTAACAAAAACAACTCTTATTTAAACAAACTATAGTGATAACGTTATAATTAATTTATTTTTTAAATATTTATTTGTGGTGTAAAAAATTTAAATTTTATTATTAAGTTTTAGTATGCTGTGTGTCACTAAATTTTAATACGTTTATTAGTAATTTATAAATTTTGAATAAAAGTAAGATCTCATATATTAATATCAAAGGTTTGCATGGTTTATCATGCAAAAATTAATATAGCTAAGTCGTTCTCCCCAACTTTGTTAAAATACAATATAACAATTTGGTGGATTACATTAACTGTTAATTGATTATATCAACAGTTAGCTGCAACGTAGACAACGTTAGCTATGTTATTTAAAGATGTTTAGTTTTTCCGAGGATGAATTTGTCTTCTCACAGTAGTCTTCCCGACGTGCTGTAAGTTCCAGGTTTTAGGCCATGAAACCTTTAGATTTGCTCTCTCTACGCGCGGATCTTCACACACGAAGGAGTTTTTGTCGATGATGTTGACCAGACGACGATTCTTTGAACATCCACTTGACGGAGGTGGCTGACTTTGGAAATGTGTTCATTTCCGGGGACTCTGCCTCGTTTGGCTTGACGCGGGGTCGCCAGAGTTGACTCTGGTGAGGGTAAAAGGCTATGTGTTTCTGGTACCGTTTTTTGGGGGACGGTGAGAACTAAGCTAGAAGTCGAGGGACCTAAAGATGCTTTCCTTAATTTGGAGCTCATTGATAGGTAATGAAGAAATAGGTTAAGATTGGTTACTATTTCACAAATCTCCTGCTTGCCTGCCTTCAGATCTATATGCTGTTTGCCTTCACTTGATTAGAATTAACAAACAACGCCTTCTTACTTCCTTCTATTTCTACTTCTACTTCATTCCGATCCCACCATAGGTACATTTCTTCTCTATTCTTTCTTTGTTTTATGTCCTTTTTCTGTTTGTTTACTTGTATTTGAATTGGAATTGGGGAAAGATAAATAAGGAACGGAAGAACATATAATCTGAGTTTCAGAAATTTGTTTATCACATGGATTCTAGTTTGGGTTTTGGGTCTCTTTTCATCACCCAAGCTAAGTGCGAAGCAAGCGTTAATGGGTGTCGTTGTTATAGACAAAGCTAGATGATGATCATCTACAAAACTCTGTACGGGGCTCTTGTTCAACCAAAAAGCACGCATATCTCCTCCCTTACATTTCTCAGGCTCCGGACTTGGTGCCACTGAGAATTTATTACTAGATGCTCGCTAATTCATCAATCTTTTTTATGTACTATTGGTAGTTAAAAATAAGCGTGTTAGGTGGGGTCTTTTGGGATAGTTCCTCTTTAATTTCAGCAGGAAGCTTAGCAGAAATTTGTAGGCCTAGCCATTAGCAGGTAAATCACTTCGTTAGATCTTATTTATTTAGGTATTTTATTTTTTTATAATTATATTTACCTAATTCTTGCATGTGGTTGGGTGTTATTTCCTTTTCCTATGAGTCCGAAGTACTTGCATGGGCATTGAGTCTTCTAATTGATTTATTACGTTACCTTCCCATTTACGTTTCTGTCTTGCATGCCTGAATTGTTCACTACTATTGAAGATACTGTCACTGTTATTGGGTACTAGTTTGATTATTATTATTATTATTATTATCGATTATCTTAGCAGTTTTTTTAATCTCCTATTTATTTATTAACTTTATCTTCTCTTTTATCAATATTTTCACTATTTTTATTGGTATTATTAACCCACTACTTTATCGTTTTATTGATTTTCATATTACCTTTTTTTGTCTTGTTTTGTTATTCTATTTTCTTAATTTTATCTATCTGCGTCATTTATATTGTTGACTCATTTGCATGTAGGTCTACCGGAAACAGCCTCTCTACTATGTAAGAGTAAAGCTGCGTACTATCAGATCTCCCCATACTTCGCTTCATTGCGGGATTTCAGACTGGGTAATTGTTGGACCCCGATTTTTTAGTGGAATTTAGAAATAAGAAATGATATAAAATAAGTGTTATATATATATGTTGTATGTATGCTTTAAGGAAACTTA
>JANIJH010000225.1:15916856-15932119 GCA_024520975.1 Erythroxylum areolatum | reverse complement strand
ATTTTTAGTGGCTGAAAGCATGTATATAACCGATGTAAATGATTGATTCATTTAATGGAAAATCATTCCAACATTTTTCACAACATGAGACGAGAATGACAGAGCAAAGCATAATAAACAAGTGTTAGTGTCGGAAGATCAATTCAATATTTTTAAGGCTATTAATTGTTTTCTCTGTTATCGTTTGGAATTCCACAGGTTAAAGCCAAAGAGGTTCCTACGCGTGTTCCTTTGTTCTCATTGTTACTTACTTACATTGACCAACTGAATCAATAATCAATGCAAATTTAATCCTTATTATTTGAAATTATTAAGAAGGTTAAGAACATTGAATTCAAGATTTTTTAATATATATTTATTTAAAAGACTTCATACACCGCTTGAACCACTGCATCAAAGACAAGTATTTCACTTACTAAAATATACTTTACTAAATTATATACTTTGAAATGAATGAAACAAGTTGTGTGTATGTACAATTCTGTTGTCAATAAATACTTGGTCTTTTTGACAAAAGGTCAAGATCTAGTAACTTGTCTAAATGTAGTAATTCTCAATGTGTTTTCATGACTCTGGAACGAATATACAAAAAAACATAACCAAAGACCGTCAATGAAATACTAAAACAAATAGAATGGTGGCTGAATGATTGAAATTAGCTTTTAGGGATATTTTTAGATTATATGAAAGAAGATGAGAAGTTGCTATAAGAATGACTGATGTATTAAATTGATATATGCTTGAGGTAGGAAATAAGAGAGAGAAAAAAACACACTTTTTACATAATTCTCTTTTCATTTTTCTTTATGTTTTTTTTTCATCTTTGATCTTTTTCTTATATTTTATGGTGGAATTAAAGTCATGTATGGCTAAATTCAAATATTCTAATTCACAGGGATTCTAAACTCTAGCTATAATCTCGTGATAAATTAAATTTTATTTGAATTTAAGTATTTCTGGTTTTGTATTCTTTATTATTTCATGAGTAATCAATATTAATGGATGGAATTGATTTGATGTTAATTATTTTATAGATATCTATAAATTCAGTTATCAATAATAGTTATGAAGGATTGATACAAGTAGTATATATATTATTTATGAATTTGAATATTTTATTTATGAGAAACAAGAAATTTTTTTATTAAACTTATTACTATCATTAAATTGATATATAATGCAATCATACTCAATCAATTTATATTAAGTTTTAGTTTGAATGTTAGTTTTAAATAAATTAATTTAAGAAAAATTGAGATTTATTATAACTATCATACTAGATTGTGGAGTAATTACTTAAATTGAGAAAATTATTTTTTTAGACTAATGATTAAAGTTATAATTAAATGAGATCATTCCCTTTGAATTTCGCTTCAATATTTAGTTGGTTTATTTTAATTCCTTGTTAAATTTAGTTTATTAGTTAATTAATCATGAATTTCTCATTTTGTTTTATGAAATGAAATCAAGAAATTAGTGTTTATTTTTTTAAAAAAAATTTGACCTGATTCTATATCCACTACAAGAGTTTAGTTAATCGAAATTAATTTTGAGAGATTCCATAACTTATCCATGCATGTGGGAACTCCGGCATAACCTGCCACTGCACTAAGACCACTAGTTAACCAATATTCTAGTGGAACCTCGTGAAGGTTTATCCACACTGGAATCTGGTCATGGGTGACTCTTTCCATCTTCATGCCTGTTTTCCAATGCTGTAGGAAAAGGGGCTAGTTCCCGCTTCTAGCACTTATGTTGCTTTCACCCGGTTTAAAATTTTAAAGAGAACCAGTTGTCTTCTGAGAGTAAAACTTTGGATAATCCATTCCTTCACTACTGGGAAGGCCACATGCCTCTCATTCACGATCACTACGCCTTTGTGCCATCTTTAAGACTTGGATATCTGGCTGCACTACGCTCTTGCCAATGCCATCTTCCGTTACGGGTGGGAAGCAGCTCAACGTGTCATTGCATTCTTCTCCCACCACCACTTGTTTCCGGCTCAACACATAAAGCAGGGATCTCTATTCTCCAGGGAAGACGATGAAGGATAAGAGGGTGTTAGGATTGGGGAGGCTTTCACTGGTAAGGGTGGGAAGGACATTTCATTATATATGGTTTCAAAGTAGTTTGTCTCTATTACTAGAATTGAGTCTCGATGTTAATTAACTTGTTACTAATTAGCATTAATTGTGATTAATTTACATTAATTATGTTTTATTATAACTTTTAAATGGAAAATATAATTTAAATTTTTTAAATAAGATAAAATTATCACATGACAATATGACTTATTTAATAATTAAACAAATAATAAATATATATCATATTAGTAATGGTTGGCCACTCCGGGGAGTGTTCTCATGAGTTGGCAAAATATGTAGGCCCATGTCCGAATATATATTTCTTATTAGAAAGACTATAATACCCTCCACGAAGCGCCACTCACGCATATGATTCGTGAAAGGGATTAATATGTCATTGAAAGGGTTGCATTTGCATCTGACGCGGGTCCCACCGGGGTTTAATTTTTTAAAAGGCCAATTACAGGAGAAACGCCATCCACGCCGTCAAATATGGGATGATAAATAACGGAACCCGCACGTGCCCTTCACACGACCCTCACAACCCAACCAGAACTCGACACGTTCGCTGCGGGTAACCCAAACGGTCAGGTTGCCTTAGCAAATGGCAAGTCGGCATTAAAATTTTGGCGGGCATTTTACAGAAATTCAAATAAAGACCAAACCCTAGCGGCCCACATATTTTCCCTCTCTCTCTCTACTCTGTTCCTTAATCTTAGGTAAGTCATTTCTCTTCAGTTTCAGGTAGGACTTAGGAGTGTTTGTTATTGTTCAGAATCCTGTGTTAGAAGATGTGAATTGGATTTCATTTTGTCAATTCTTTCCATGCGAATAACTTTAGTTGATTCCTTGTTGATATTATGTGTGTATTGAAGAACTTGAAATGTGTTTCAGGGCTCCATTGATGGCGGGTTAAGTTAGTTTTAGTGAATTTCTTGAGGATTTTTCCTGGGATAGATAAAGGATTAAGCTTCCTGGGTTTAGGAAAAGTTGAATTATGGGGAAAATATCTTCAAAGGAAAGCAATTCGAGAATCACCAAGAAGAAAAGGCGGTTGAGGAGCTCAAACAGCAGGTATTTGAAGCCTGGTGCCCTAGCTCAGCTTCGGTATAACAAGGTCTCCTCGGAGAAGTCATGCACTGATCTTGGTAAGAAAAGGGTTGCTTTGTTTGGAGACAGGAAGCTTGGCGATGATGACGTACAAATTGAGAATAAGGTTTTCGATAAAAGCCCTTTGATGCTGTCCCCCGCGGATTTGGTTAAGCAAAATCTTTTGGTTCAGACACCAAAGACGCCACGCGCTGATGTTAGTGATTCTGATTCTAGACTTGAATCTCTCCCGATGGATTTGTTGGTAATGATCATTTCCTTTATCCCTGGTTTCTTTTAGTTATGCTTATGTGAGAATACTCATCTGTTGCCCAATTTGCTTGGAATATTACTTTTACACTGCTTTGAGAAAATGACTTCTTCAGTTCATCTTCTTCGTTTGCTTAACGTATGTGCTTACTAAGATTAACAAGGTGGAGTTGATAACTCTTATCGGTAAAAATTGTGGCCGCATAATTTCAAGGCCAAACAGTAAGAATTAGATTCTCAATAATTTTTAGATGGTCAATAGAAAAGTCGAGAGTAGAATTTCATCATATTTATGTAGTGTCTGGCCTTCGTCTGAAACTTTTTTTTTTTGCTGTCAGTGATTTGTGTGCCAAGTTTGTTATGTGTCCGCAAAATTTTTATTATAATTGCTATCTGTGCTATTTTTGCCGTACATTAATTTCATGCTTAACAGCAAAAGTCATGTTTTTTTTTCCCATATAATTCAAATAATATTTCTGGGGGTATTGATTCTGTATGATTTCTCTTTTTGAGGTCAAAATACTTTGTCACCTGCACCATGATCAACTCAGGGCAGTTTTTCATGTTTCCCGGAGGATTAGAAGAGCTGTAAGTCTCTTTTATACTTTTCACTGTGGCAAACACTAGATTTTGGGTTCACTTGATATGGTTCAATTATGTTGAAAAAGGTTGTGGTTGCAAGACAATCCCATTTCAATTTCACCACACCTGATCGGTCACGACAGGAGCTGTTGAGCGCAATGACCCCGCAGCCCACTGAGCACTGGCCATTTTTGAGGTACGGATTGAGAATTGGAGGTTTTTTTGCAAGCTTTATTGTTCTCTTTAAAGTTTTTCCTCTTACTGATAAATGTGCCCCTTTGTTTAAATTATCATTGCAGCAGGGGTGACCGAAAAGGTGTTTTCATGCCAAGCCCACAAACCCCAAAAGCACCACGGCATGGTCCTCGGCCACCTTCTCGCATAAAAATCACTGAGATGAAGCAAATTGCTGCTGTTCTCTTTCAAGATTCTACATTCCCTTCAAGATGCATTGTACCATCGGCATTGTCAAAACCCCTATGCAAGTCAATGGCTTCCAATCGTGCTCTATTCTCTGAGGATGAGTTATGTCAGGCTGTTGAGAATAAGCTTCGTTGATGTTTTGTTGTGGTTTGCATAGCATACGTCGTTGTCTTTTGTGTATAGTCCGGTTCCTTATCTCTATAGGTAGTTGTAGTTAGAAAATGGAGTATGAAATTTTGTAGCTTAAGCGGGCCATAACAGATTGGAACTGGTTACTTGTATATGTCTATATATGCTTGAAGTTATGATTGTTTTACCTTCAAAAAGAAAGATTCAAGACCACAGAGAGAATGACAAGTGCCTTTGGAGTGGGAGGTTTTAGACTCGACTCAAGACGACAGCTTTTATTGAGTAGTATAGTATTAAGGCTTAGATTACAAGTTAGAAAGTTTATCCAGTAAATCACCAAGAACAATAGGGACAAGTACTTGGTAAGCTTTCTCTGTGGGATGATAACTATCCCAAAATATGTACTTTGAGGCATCTTTGCATGTAGTTGCATCAGATAAATGGTTGCAGAGGATGCTGACTTCTATATTTCCAGTACCACAGCATCCTTTAGTAGCCTCTACAAAGCCTGCAACCACGGATCAAATCCAGTACCGTTATTTACGCCCAAGTAAATCACTATAAAAGAAATGTACAAAGAAAAGAAGATGAAACGGTAAGGTTTAACAAGTTACCGTATTGAGCAGGAGTTTTAATGAGAGAAAGCAGAGGATTGTAGACATCACCATACACCATCCTAACATCTGGAAGTTCTTTGTTCAGATGATCAATCGCTGAGGAAATCTTGGAATTAAAGAGAACTGCTCCATGGTTGGAGAAATCTGAGCATTCTCTTTCTATGCCCCCTGAAAGGGTTCTCTGTGATGGCACACAGCCTATTGGTGGCAAACCCAGGATAGCAATTTTTCTTGCTCCAACTCCATAAAGTTCCTATGAACAAGTTCAGATCAGTGGATCATTGAATGTATGTATGCATATGACTTCTTATTGAAGTGGGGACATGAGCTCTATAGAGTAGTTCATGATCATAATTGTGGCATCAGCTCGAAAAAAGCGTCCTGACCTGATAACGAAACTACGTCATATTGTTTGTGCACAAAGTTCCCTTTCTGCTAGCTGAATGAAACCCCCCCTGGTCCCAATTAATATTAAAGTGAATACGGTCTTAAAGTTTTGATGCTAATGATTAGTTGCACATGAACAAATCACTCCTATACAAACCGACCCACAAATTAAAGGAAAAGCTCTATATTCAAGTATCGTCACATTTACCAGGAAACCATAAATGAGGTCAAGCAAGAAACTTTAGAAAAAGGTTTAAGACAATTTGATCTTAGAGCCAAATTTATCTGCTAGGGTCTTGGAACATACCTTGTAAAAACTTGAAGCATAGCTGACCATTAAATCAGTGTAGGAATCAATGTCATACTGAGCTTTCCTGAATGGATAAGTGTTGGCAATGTCATCGCTTCCTATGCATACAAAGTAGAAGCTCTGGGATACAATTGAGTCGGCTCTTTCTTCTCCTACTGCCGCCGTTATCTTCTGTATGTAATCCCTGAACAGGTCTACTTGACCCCGCAACGAAACTACTGACTGGTATTGAAGAAAATGGACACAAGTCACATTAGTGATCATTGAGAAGATTTAGAAGAGAATTAAAGATGGCTAGATTAGGAGAGAAGACAGCGAGAGCTACCGCTGTCTGAGATGTGAGAGGATCGTAACCAGCAGCTCCAGAGGCAAAACTTACACCTGTAAGGAGGTCTTGAACCTGAAGGCTTTGATCTAGGTATGCAGGCACAAGTTTCTTTATGCCAAGTTCCTCCGCTGAAGCATCAAAATGGGCTTGCATATGAATTATGGAATCATGATAAATATATTGGATAGCTAGTTATTTGTATTAAGAACACATGGACCCTAGAAAGTGAAATGTGTCCAAGGCGAAAGACACAGCATCGTTACTTCTCTCAGTCCATAGATCATAGGGAAGGACGGCTGAGCAGACTGTATGCTGTTCAAGTATAAGAGGTCGCAACAGTACAAATAAATCATAGTCCAAGTAAATTGTAAAACACATTACTAAATGAAAAGGCATGTAACACTATATCTTCTATAAATTATAATATAGAGCACTGAAAATTGAAAAAATTAGCAGACCAGACAATCGATAGAAATACTGTGCCGGACTTAGAGATACTGTGTCGGGTTTTGACTAGTTCACCGTGTGGCTACGTCTCAGCTGAATTTATCTGATACCTTCTGGAGTTTACTTTTCCTACTTGTCTGAAATCTGCTTTGGGAGAAGTATAAGGGTTGGTGCAAGTACTTGCATGCATTAATTCTCCTCTCTCATCATCTATGCCAAAGAAGATCTTAAAGAAGCAGTTTTGAGTAGCTGTTCAACGTAAAAGCTTGAACTTTCCAAAAGAATTTGTGGTTTGACCTGTTAATTAAATCTGGACGGCTTGTTTTCTCCTCTCTCATCATCTATGCCAAAGAAGATCTTAAAGAAGCAGTTTTGAGTAGCTATTCAACGTAAAAGCTTGAAATTTCGAAAAAAAATTGTGGTTTGACCTGTTAAGCTTTTGAAAGAACAAAAGCTGGAGAGAAGTTTGAGCCAAACTTGATGTGAAGCTTTGTGACTGTGTGTGAGTGTGTACGGATCTCGTGACCTTTATCAGGGTAGAAAACCTGGAGATTTGAGGAGTGAGTAAAATTCTAGCTTGGTGTACCTATAAGGTCTGAGGGGATCCTTCCATTACTGAACCTTCCCGTTGGCTTTCCTTCCATGAAATCTCTTCCATAAGGCAGGAAGTTGCACCTGGCAATAGTTTCAATATAGTTGTTGTTGCCCGGATCAACTATCGAGTCTCCAAACACGAAAAATGCAGGAAACTTCCCAATCTTTGGTACCACTTCCTCTGCTGCATTAAATATGGGCACGAATGTAGCTACGAGGACACATAAAATAACAAGGAAACGTGAAGAGCCAAGTTTTCCGGAGAAAAGCTTCATTGTTTGGGGAATGGTGTGCTCAGAATCTGAAAGGGGGAGTAAAGAATATATATATATAGAGTGCAACACATAAGTTGTGTTGGTGTTAGCTATTAATTGGATTTGCGCACAACTCATGATTATTAGGTAACAGGTGGTATCCTTGATTATGCAACATTTTTGTGATTCTGGGATTGAGTGGCACATGATATTGTACTGTAGAAGAAAGACTTTAAAACCTTCAACTTATGATCCTGAACAGCATAATACGGCAGGCCAAAATGAAAGAGGAATTATTGGTTTCCTAATAATATAGATGCCAATAAATTATTAGTAGTGTCTTGAAATCGAAAATATATGGGGATCATACGAAGCTAAGTGTTACAAAAATTTTCCTTCAAGCACTATCTTCTATTAATTGTGTTAACTTCTTTGCACGACAATCTTACTTAGCTTCTTTAAAGCAAGATTCAGTCTTGTCTCGTGATCGTCGACCAACCTACTTGTCTTGAACGCCTTATGACTCTTGTAGTATTTCAGTCTTACACCTTTGCAAGAAAACTACAAAAGAATTAAATATTCATGGAAACAACAAAAACAAGAAAGAGATATGACAGATGTCAACCTTTATTACTTTCCTCAATATATACAAAGGATGTTCTCTCAATCTTTATGTCTCCCACACTCACTATTTGAAAATTAAGGCTCAAATGAGCTATTTATAGATACCTCTAAATAACCAATTTAGAATCCTAATATAACTCTACTAGCTAAGATCATATCTTATCCTTAACATATTACATCACACTAACCAATATAATGACATCCTCATTTAATCAGGATTTTATCTTATGGGATTAAGTTACACCACAATAACAAGATAAAATATTATATCTATCTAAGAATGATCTATCCATATCCACGAAAATATCCTTTATCTTTAGATGATCCTTCTACATGATCTTTATGACTTAGAGTTGATGTTCATCCACTATGATCTTATCAGCTACATCATCCAAGATCTCCTCATCTCTATTCGTTGATGATGAGTCATCCAAGTCAATAGTATACCGGTCCGTCCAATGCTTTCCCATGCCAATTCTATTAGTCATGGTTTGTCTAAGTCCTTAGTCTTTCAAGAACCTAGTTTTAGTCAAGTCAGTTCGTACAAGGTCTGAAACTCTTCCAAAACTCGCACCATGCTTGATCTACTTGCTAAGTTACCTTGAAACTCTCGCACATTCCTGTCATGCGTGTGTGATCTAGTTAACCTTCCACCTGACGTCCATCTCAAGCCTTCTTTTGGTCTAACATCCAAATCTTGTATCTCGTTAAAGATTTCTGTCAATGTGCACCGATGCATGTTAACGCTTAACGTTGCCCCTTTTCATCCTTGCCTTTTCACAAGTCTTTGTCTTGTTCGGTTGTTCTGTGTGTCAAACATTGATTAAGGCTCACTAATACCTGCACAATTCTGCTATCACGACTTAGGGGTCTAACACTAAGATTGTAAAGGTTAGTCACTAGTTCATTAAATTACAGTTAATGGGATTCATAATTAGCATCCTAAGAATTAAAGTTACTACTTGCAATTATGCTTTAATGCATGTCTCTATTTCCACTTGTATTAGAGTTATTAATACTCAACTAAAAGGCTCCTTACCACTTATCTCTGTTCCTATATAGAAAAAAGAAGAATTTGTTGAATTTTATATCTTCAAATGTAAGAAGTAATACAATGTACTTGTATATAGCATCTGAATGAGCTGGAAAGTATTTGAACCTAGTTTGTTACATTAGAATCTAAACAACTTTTTAACGACTCATAATAGATTTGTAACTAACTGTAATAGCTCCTTAACGCTAAATATTTTTCCTTCCACTGATGATGATTGCATTCCTATAGCCACGCCTGAAACCAACACCCCTTCCTCAAGATGAAGTACATTGAAATGACTTCTTCTTGGCTAATGTTGAATGGATTTGTGCAGAGGTTAAAGGCTTGGTAAGTAAATCAACAATCTGACTAGAGGAAGAAACATAAAGTGTGTTGATAAAACCTGAAACCAAGTGTTCCCTTACTATAAAGCTTGTTGATGTATTTTTGGTAAAGAGGCAGTAATCTGTTAGTATAGGGGTGGTGGTATAACAACAAGTACAGAAGGTGATGCCTCATTTGGATGTTCAGCAGTATCTACAAAATGTTATGCTTCACTGGAAATGCACTGGCTTCACCAAATTGTTGCAACCTGAACTTTGGTCATATTATATCTTATTTTCTCTTTTGTGGCATATTTTAAACCTACAATTCACATTTTATTGAATTTTCCAGTAATAGAACAATATGAATTCAATATATAACAATATATTGATATAATATTATATTACAAATACATTTTAATCACTACTAGCACTTAATTGTAAATCAAAATCATCATCTTCTTTTTCCAAATAATTAGAATCACACTTAGGCTCCTCTTCAAATCTCTCAACCTCCTTATCCTCTCCAGATGAAATGTCAACATATTCATTATTTGGATCGTTCAAAGGTTTATTCTCATCATATGTTACACATGCATTTATTTCATAAACTTCTTCCTAAAACGCTTCACTTTCAATTATCTTATTTGCTCCTTTTTCATGTAATTCAAAAACACCTATAGGTTTTACATTGTATGCGACCAACCAATCTGATTTATCTAATCATAAGCTAGGAAAAGGGACATAATACACCTGGATCGCTTGCATCATCAACACAAAAGGTTCAAATTGTCTAAATCTTCTTTACTGGTTGATTTTAACTACATTGTATAAGTTGTACAATTTTATTCCAACATTAGGAGTTAGATCAAACCATTCACACTTAAATCTCACACTCTGTTTTATTAGCAATGTAGAGTACTCAATTTTAAGTATCTTAATAATTTTACAATGGTAATCCATCAATTCTCCTTGTATGCAAACTCCACTATTTATTGTTGTCATGCTATAATCATGATTTTCTATATAAAATTTGTATCCATTAATAAAATACACTTTATATGATTTAACAGTTCACAGAGGTCCTTTCGCAAGATCACATATGATCTTATTCTCTATTAGATTTTTTAAGACCTACACAAAAAATAATTTATCATATTAAATAGTACAATATCATCTAATCACTTTGATATGATAATTCAATCATTTAAATTATTAGAAGTCAAAGTTCATATTTCGCGAACCATCGAGGAGAATGTTTTTGAATTTTTTTTATAGATATTATCCTATATTGTTGAATTAGGTTTCGTAACCATTTCTCGTATAATCTAAAAGCATTATTATATATTTTAGTTATGAACAACAGTAACTTTAGAAACTCAAATAATCTATTTCAAAATCAACTTAAAGTTACTGCACGAAAAGTTGAACCTCTTGACAATGCAATAAAATGTATCCATGGGCAGTCTCTATTTCTTCTGTTGTTAATATTCTTCTTATTGAACGTCTATATGTTTATCCTAAATACGTGAAAATTGATAACTTACCATCAATATCACCCGTTTCTCCCCCTTCATTATTATAAGAAACTTTTCTTTCTCTTATGTGCACATGCGACTCAAAATAATGTGAGCAAAATATACTT
Source organism: Erythroxylum areolatum (assembly GCA_024520975.1). Taxonomy (NCBI): domain Eukaryota; kingdom Viridiplantae; phylum Streptophyta; class Magnoliopsida; order Malpighiales; family Erythroxylaceae; genus Erythroxylum; species Erythroxylum areolatum. The sequence goes on along the minus strand of JANIJH010000225.1, from coordinate 15,920,980 downwards.
GCTTCCTCTACTAAATAGGCATTACAAATTGAACCTTCAACCCTAGCCTTGTTTTTGACATGTTTCTTCAAGTGATGCAAATACCTACATTACAAATAGGGTTATGTAAATTCTGTTATTAAAACATGTTATAATTTTTATTTAAATATTAACTATAATTACCTCTCAAATGGATATATTCATCAATAGTGAACCAGATTAGAAAGTTTAGCCTCATGTGGTAAATATATGGGTAGATGCTCTACACAGCCAAAGAAGCGTAGAGGAAAAATCCCTTCCAATTTGCACAAGATAATTGGAATTTGCCTTTCTAGTTTTTCCATTTCAACCAACTTTATTTCAAAAGATGTTAAACTTTTGAAAAATAAACTTAATTCTCTTATGGCTTCCCAAGCCTTATTCGGTAGCAACTCCCGAAATGTAATTGAAATTAGTCTTTAGATAAATACATGACAATCATGACTTTTCATCCCGAATAATTTGCACTTCCTTATGTCCACACACTTTGCCAAGTTCGAAACATAACCATCGGGAAACTTTAGGCTTTTCAACCATTCACCCAAAATTTTCTTTTGTAAAGTGTAACATGCTTTTGAATATTTACCGGTATAAAGATCTTTATATAACTTATTCCTTCCATAAAAAAGTTTCAAATTAACTCGTGATTTTGCATTGTCCTTTGTCCTTCCTTCAATGTTCATTATGATGTTGAACAAATTGTCAAATATATATTTTTTAATATGCATCACATCTAGATTATGATGCATCAAATTAATTTGACAAATCCCATAAGATACTTCATTTTTTCCAACCAAAGTTTTTACTAACGCTTCTATTAACTTCTTCAGTTTCTAGTTCTTTAACTTTCAATAACCCTAATTCATCAATCTCTTGCAATATCTCTTCACTAGGTTTGTGAGGGGGAGGAGGTGTTTGTACCATCTTATTCTTAATGAACTTTTGTTTATTGTGTCTAAATGGATGATCGGAGGAAGAAATTTCTTGTGGCTGTCAAACTAAGATGTTTTGACTTTATTTGGAAGATAAAACCCATCAAAATCATTGCTACAGTAAGGACAAGCTAATTTCCCTATTATGCTCAATCCAGACAACATATCATATGCATAAAAATCACTAGTAGTCCACATTAAAGCTACTCTCAACAAAAAATTTTGCCTAAGAGACACATCATATGTCTCCACACCAAATTCCCAAAGATGATACAATTCAAAGACCAATGGTTGTAAGAAAACATCAATTTTATGCTTCAGATTCATAGGACCTGACATAATCTCCGTTAAGAACATATATGCCTTATTTATACACATCCACGGAGGCAAATTATAAGGAGTAATTATGATTAGCCATGATGAATATTATTAGCTAAATTGACCAAAAAGTTGGAATTCGTCTATCAACGATCCCAACCTAACATTTTGACTTTCAGCTGCAAACTCAAAATGAGTGTTATTAAAATGTTTCCATGTGAGTGCATCCAATGGATGACTCATTATTCCATCTTCCTGTTCATGTTCATTATGTCATCTGATGTGAGATGACATAGCATCAGAGACATATAGTCTTTGAAGTCTCGGAGTTAATGGAAAGTAATACATCCACTTTCAGGGCTAATTTATGTTTCATAGAACGCTTTTTAAGTTTGAACCTAGATTGACCACAAAATTTACACTCTTGTAATTCCACATCATCTTCCCAAAGTGACATATATCCAAAATTGCAACAATCAAAATATTCAATTGGTAAACCAAGACTTATAATAAGTTTCTTCATATTATATAAATTATCAACTATTATATGATTAAGAGGCAATGATTCATTATTCCAAGCAAGAATTTTATCGAAACTTTGATAAAAAATATGCCTTTTAGACTTTATGTTCAATATTTAAGCAATTGAAGATAATTGAGTTATGGTCTCACAATTTGGCCATAATTTTTGGTCAATTGATTTTAGCAAGTCAAAAAAAAAAAAATTTACATATGGGTTTGGTTCTTCTTTAAGATTTTTTATATTTGCCTAAAAAGTATAACTGGTTGCATTATAAGCCATTTAGGTGTAAGGATTTTCAGTTATACCTATATTATTTGTTATAAATTCGATCCCCCTTAAAATCCATTCATATTTATTGACAAGATTACTTCATTACCCCTTGAAGTGTTACAAATTAATGGCTCCCTATGTCGTGTTCACTCAAAATAATTTGGAACGAACCCTTTTCTTAACAAATGGAGATTCACTTTATCAATTGGAAGAAAACAAATATGTTTGCACTTTTTATATGGACATCTGATCTTTGGATCATCCATATTTGTAGGTTGAGAAAATGCATAGTGAATACAAACCTTAACTCCCTCAACAAATGAGACCATTCAGTGTTAATCGTCTATTCATCCAAGATCTATCAACATTATTCATTTATGCAAAACTGTTATTTAAAAAAGTGATTTCATAATTAGTATCCTTCATTTCTCCTAAGCTTACAAAATATTTCATCTTTATTTTACAGAACGTCCCCTAAGCTTTTTACCCCCTCTAAATTGAAACCAACTTATCCTACTATATGAGTTCACAATTATACAAACTGAACATATGTGAGTATCAGTTAAATAAAGCAATATCCCAACCAAGCATTATGGTATATGACATTGTTTACACCTGTGAATCGAGAAAGTAGATTTTCATTCTAGGCTCGTGAAAATTTTCACTGATAAGCCTCATGGGAGCTGCATCATGGGTTTCCAGGCTATATACCATCCTAGGGGTTTATTATGCCTCAAATCATCCATAATTATACAAACTCATTTGGCATACAGTAAATACTTATATAATTCATACATCTAGCCATCAATCATTCTAACAATATTTCAAGCAACAACATACAAAACTAAGATAACTATGTTTTTATTAATCACCTAAAAGTTGAATTCCAAAGTTTGATTTTAAACAAGCACTATGATACGTGGCAATGTTACACCATATGAACGGAGAAAGCAAGTTCTCACTGTGACTCGTAGGCTCGTGGGACTTTTCACTAATAAGCCTCATGAGAGCTGAATTATGGGTTTCCAGTCTATATATCATCCTAGGGGTTTATTATGCAAAGAATTGTCATGTCAATTATGTGAATTTCTTAAGTTAATACTAAGTTTGAATTAATCACCTACAAGTTTAAGTCTTTATCTTTTAATTTAATCAATGCTCAAATATAAATATTTAGACTATTAATCCCCAGCTTAAAATCTCATCAATCATTGTTAAAGGTAAAATTGCAAAGAACAACATAAAATTGATCACATTGAAGACATTAGTTAGTTGTTCAACTTACCTTGATAGAAGGACAATTGCAAACTATAAAGAAGACAAATGAGGTAGATAATTATCAATGCTCTTCCCTACAGAACATGGCCTACAAGAACTACAATAAACAAAAATATAAAAATTAAGGACGATACCATTGAAAAAGCTAATCTAATCACTAACAAATCAAATTTATTATTAGTTTAAGATGATTTTTGAGATATTTTTATTTAAGAGTCATTAAAGTTTCTTTTTTAATTCTTATTTCTTCTTTGAATTATGAATTTATCAAAGAAGGAATCGATAGATCAATTTTTATTTAGTTTAATTTTTGTTTATTTGATTCGAACTTGTTAATAAAATTTTAGAGTATATTCTTAAGTCGATTTGCATTGATAAGTGCAAAAACATTAAGGATAGATTTATATATAAGCAACATAAACATATAATAGGACATTCCTAAACGATATGGGACCTTCACTTTGAACTTTTCAACTTCTCTTTCTACCACAGACCTAAGAATAAATTTACCAAAAATGGTACTACTACAGTACTCGAACACCATGACATAAGTTCCATAATTAAATTCTTACAGTCAAGAATTTAATTCAAGAGATCTCTGTGAATGCCATCGCCTTTACCTACTTAAATCTTGCTTAGGTGGGGACTGTTACAAAGGTAACTTTGGAGACTCGAACTTACACCCAAAGTTACTCGCTCACCCCCTTTGTACGACAGTCTCATTTAGATCCGTTAAAGCAAGACTCAGCCTTCCTCACCCTTAAAGTGTTTACCTCACACACACT
>JANIJH010000225.1:15892296-15903782 GCA_024520975.1 Erythroxylum areolatum | reverse complement strand
TCGATCTTTTCTGGATTAGCTTCAATCCCCCGTTGAGTGATCATAAACCCCAGGAATTTTCCTGAGGCCACACCAAAGACGCATTTTTCCGGGTTCAGCTTCATCTGAAATTTATTGAGGGTCTGAAAGACTTCTTTTAGATCTTTCACGTGCCCAGCGGCCGTTTTACTCTTGACCACCATATCATCCACATAGGCCTCGACAGATCGACCGATTTGTTTCTTAAAAACCTCCATGATGAGTCGCTGATAAGTGGCCCCCGCATTCTTCAAGCCGAACGGCATTACTTGGTAGCAATACGTGCCCTGGTCAGTTATGAAAGCAGTCTTCTCTTCGTTTTCGAGACTCATTTGAATTTAATGGTAGCCCGATAAAGCATCCAAGAAGCTGAGAAGTTCATGCCCAGATATGGAGTCTACTAACTTGTCAATCTTGGACAAGGGGAAACTGTCCTTTGGACATGCTTTGTTCAGGTCGGTGAAATCGATGCACATTCTCCACTTCTCGTTTTTCTTCTTCACCAATACCACATTGGCTAGCCATTTGAAGTACTTGACTTCTCGGATGAACCCGGCTTCAAGTAACTTCTCTATTTCTTTCTCGATCACCTCCAGTCGCTCCTTGCTATGCCATCGCTTCTTTGGTCTAACCGGCTTGTAATCTTTTCGGATACCGAGGGAATGCGATGCGACCGATCGAAAAATTTCCAGCATGTCGCTCGGTACCCAGGTGAAGACCGATCTGTTTTCTACCAAGCAATCCATGATCTCTTTGACGAGGCCCTTCTGAAGCTCAGAACCAAGATTTGTGAACTTGGAGTGGTCTGCTTCATCCAATACGACCCGCTGTGTTTCTTCTACGGGGTTCATCCTCTCCGTTTTTTCATCAGCTCTCACGTCAAGAGAGCTCGTCAAGACCACCGCTCCGTCTAATGTCTTTATTTCCGCTAAGTAGCATTCTCTAGCGATTCTTTGCTGACCTCTGACAACACCAACTCTACGAGACGTTGAGAACTTCATTACTTGGTAGTAGGTGGAAATGACTACTTTGAGGGCATTTTGAGTAGCTCGTCCGATTATTGCATTGTACGCCCCCACAAATTTCACAACCAGGAACTCAACGTCCTTCTCTATCTGACATGGCTTTTGTCCGAATTTGACTTTCAGGAATACTCGAAAACATGGGTAAGTTGATGCCCCAGTTACCCCTTTGATAGGTCCTTCTACAGGCAGTAGTCGATCCTTTGGTATCTCCATCTGCTTGAAGGCATCATAATACAACAAGTCGACCGAGCTGCCCGTATCGATCATTACTCGTTTCACCTCGTTATCGTCCATGTTTAGATCTACTACGAGCGCTTCATCATGAAGACAACTAACACCATCTAAGTCAGACTCGTCGAACGATAAAATCCCATCGTTCTGCTTATTTCTCTTAGTCGACAAACCTTCCCGGCCTGCCTGGCATACCTTTTTCTTCCTTTAATAGATGACCCGCCTGCTACACTACCGCCGAAGATCATATTAATGATCCTGACTGGTCGGTCATCTTGTTGCCCGGTGTTTCTGTCGCCTCTTGCCCTGGACTGTCCTCTCGCTTCGTGTCGATCATTAGTATTCGCATTATGCCTCCCTCTGTTATTTCTATCGTTCCGCCTCCAAGGTTGTTGTCCATTGTTTGATCTACCGATCCTACTGTTATTGTCTCGGTCGGCATCCTGTCCGTGCTTCAGAAATTGACCCAGCTTTCCCCTTTGGATAAGGAATTCGATTTCTTTTTTCAAGTGCCAGCAATCCTCCGTATCATGACCAATGTCTCTATGGAAACGGCAATACAAATCAGGGTCCCTCCTATTGATGGGGGTCTTCAACCTATTGGGTTCTCGGAGGGGTTCCCCATCTCCCCTGATGGTCGCCAGTACTTCGGCGTATCGCCTGTTGAGCAGGGTGAATTCTCGTCGATGTCCCTGTTGGTCGGTCGGCTTTCTCCAGCTCGACTGATCCTTCTGTCGTTTGTGGGAATCGTCCACTCTACCGCTCGGCCCGCGGTCGTCTGCTCTTCGTTTAGTGTTTCTCAACACTTCTTCGAGCTGGATATATTTATCCGCCCGATTCCTTATCTCTTGAATAGACTGAGGTTGATCAAGGGCTAGTGACTTCTTAAACTCTTCATCCCTAGTATTGCTCATCAGAGCCACCAACATGGATGAGCAGGTGAGGTTTGGGACTTCGACAGCTTCGTTGTTGAAACGAGCGATAAACTCCCGCAAACTTTCATTCCATCCTTGGGTCAATTGCATCACCTCCAAGGCGGTCTTTTGCGGCCGCTTACCTATGGCGAACTGGTTGAGGAATAGCGACCTAAAGTCCTCAAAGTAAGTGATACAGCTCGGAGGTAAACTATTGAACCATCGTCGAGCTCCCTCTTGAAAGGCCGTACAGAAAGCCTTACACTGAATGGCGTCTGGAACGCAGTGTAGGTTCATCATCGACTGGAAGTGCTGTAGATAGTCCAAGGGATCGGTCTTTTCGGTATATTTTTCAGGCGTCGGTATTTTGGTACCGAGCATCGGGAGGCTATCCAAGATTATCGGGATGAAGGGAGAGCTATGCTGTGCTGATGGATGGCCCGGGCGGGAATTCATGGTCACATTGACCCGATCGTTCACGATTTTTTCTAGGGCCTCAGCAGAATGGTGATCGGCCATCATACCAATCTATCGTGCGGATGTCTATTGTCGTTCCTGCTGAGATTGTAAAATCTGACGAATCAGTAGATCAGCCGCTTCTTTGATCTGTTTTCGGGTGAGGGAGGTTTGTTGCGGTGCAGGAAGATTTGCATCTAGGGAGTGCTGGAAATTCAGATGTGTATCGGTCTTAGCATTGTCCTCCAAGGCTACGCTTTGTTCTTCTTGATCTGGGTTCTGGGGTGGTTGTTAATCATTCAGGTATGTAGACTGCATGCGGGAATCATGATGTGTTAGCGGAAGGGTGGCAGGTAATTGCGAGCCTATCCGCTGTAGCGTGAGTGCCGCGACGGTGGCTATGTCAGGGTTGGTTGCTGCCGCCTGACTAATCTGTGTGGTTCTGGACGTGGTGCCTTGATGTCGGGCCCCACGGTGGGTGCCAACTGGTTCTGCCGGATTCTGGTGAGGCTATGAATTGCTGATTGGATCCATGAGGTTGGTTGGCTTCGGCTTGAAGATTCCTGCAAAATAGCAAAGGCACGTCGGGGGTTGTTTCCCGATAAGCCCCTCCGACGCTCAAGTTAGTCTTTTTGGAGAGTTTTTAGGCTGGTGAATCAAGAGAATTAGGGTTTCTGAGTCTCGTACCTCTTTCGTGTTAGAGCAATACCTTATATATGGAATAGATGCTAGGTTTAAGTCTTTACGTAGGTCTCTACTTGTGCATAGGAGGTTTCCATCTGCAAGTGGGCCGTCTATATTCGGGCCTGGGTTTGGGCCTAGCACAGCCGACCCAACCAGTAACAATTTATTAAAAAATCTTAAATGTTTCTTTGTTTTGAAACTTATTTCTATTTTTTATATTTCACCTTAAACTATTTTTTTTATATAAATTACATTAAAGATGTGAATATACCTTTAAGGTTTAAAGATTAAATATGTGCTTATACGTTAAGAAAAGTTTAAGGTGTTGGTTGAATTTCATATAAATAAGAACTCGTCTCTGAATAAATGTTAAGGTAAAAAGTTAACCCATGAACTTATTTAAATTTGCATAAAGATTTTAAGGGTTAATTCATATATTTATTATGTAAATTATTATAATCAATTTAGTGTTCATCTCTAACAAATTTGACATGATTGTTTGATAAAATTTTATAAAATGTGGAGAGAGAAATTCAAATTGAAAGAAAATACCTAACATATAAACAACAACAACAACAACATTCAGTGAGAGTCCCGCTAAAATACGAGATATGGGGATTAGTATGCAATCATACCTCTACTTGGTAGAGAGATTGTTTTCGATAGACACACATATAATGCAAAATAATGATAATACAAAATAAAAATAAATATATATACATAAAAATATTTAATCCGCTACATAATATAGTACATATAGAACATGATCAAGATTAACAATAAAAGATAAAATATGTAAATGAATACACAAACCAATTATGAATTTGATTGTATTCTACTGGTTAAAGAAATATTGAAAGATATTTTTGTTTTTACTGGCATAAATTATCTCGTATTTGTGTTTATTGAATGTTTATCATCAATCATTTCAATTAATCATTATCTCATTTATAGATAATGTCAATATTAATTGTTCTTTAATAGTTAACAATTGAAAAGATCATACCTTAAATTCATTAGGTGTGTCTTTTCATTATCATCTCTCACTTATGCAATATGAGTTTAAGTAATAAGATTTTTATATGTTCTCATACTAGTCCAATAATTAGTGCGATCATCATATAACGAGAGCTCATAGTCATATATTTGTTAGGAATATATGGCATCTCGATTAATGAATTGATCCTTTTGTATGATATACACCAGATCATAGCTTGCATCATCTTATATACTTTAGTGGCCATCTTTAAATACAGAATTTTCTAAAGTGGGTAAACATTTGGGAAATAACCTTCCTCTTTTCTTAGTTCTCTTGAATCGAATTTAAATTACGGTCCTAGAATTGTCTTATAAAATCATATCTAATATAATTTTCTAGTAACTTTATAAGGTAGCAAGCTTTAAATTTAATTCTTAAGAACTAGACAAAAGTTCGAAGGGTACCTTTTGAGATCACTTAACCTCTAATGTCTTACATAATGTAAGTTGAGATATTATGACTTACATTAATCCCTTTTATAGTTATTTTTTACAAAAATGGTAGAAGTCATATCGTACGATATCAACTCCTATTAATTCAAAGTGTATGTCTTTTATAAATATAATATAGTACGAATGTTGGTTCATATATACTTAATGTATAACCTGAACTCGCTTATCTACTATTAACTTTATCTTTTTAAACTCTCACTTGGCAATTTAAGATAGATATAATGATCATATGATCACTGCAAACCAATTTTCTTTTGACTTATCATTTAAGTTGGCATTCAAGGTTTAAGTTTCTTACTTTAGCTTTCTATTATCACCTTAATAATTAATAAATATAGAAAGTATTACAAAACAAATAGAATATATAGGGGAGTATCCTTAACAACCTTGCATTACAAGGCAAGTATTAGAGACAAGAAACTAGATCAGTAAACATGACAGTAGGAGTTGCTCTATATATGCAGCAAAAAGACTATGCTTGACCTACATTTTTTGTTCAATTTTTTCAACAAAAATTAGCTCCCTAACTTCAATGAGGATCACAGATTTTAGGGTTTCCTTGGAAGTCTAGCAAACTGTTTGAGATTTCTTTCTCTTAATAGAATGTAGACACAAAGCCCTATTGCAACATTATGTATCAGTTGGTCTACTTTTGTATAGATAGTCTAGTTTGATATTCTTTGTGTGGTATTTGGAAGTGACTCCCCTGGATCAAGCCATAGACATTTTGTAGTGACATATTCCCAAATTTCCTTGTTGAATATGCATTCAAATAGAAGATGGTTTCTTGATTCCTCATGTATCAAGCACATTGGACAAGTTGTTGTAAGAAAGGCATTCGATTAGTGGTGTTTAACTTGTTTTCAATTGCCAACTAGAGCATAAATGAGATTCTTGGTGTTAAAGCCTTACTCCATACTGTCTTGAACTAGTTTACGTTGCAACCCCTTCTTCGTAACAGATTATTGGTGGTTTTGTTATTGAGTTTTGTGGATTGGTTGATCCTTTTAGAAGAATGTGTCTTGTGTATCTAAATCAGGGGTTACTTGGGTTGGAGATGCCTCAATCGAAGGGGGAATTGCTAGGAAATACCATGTATCAAAGAGTTGAGGCTAGTGTGTAATGGGAATATTGGTGCCCTTAAACAGTGAAGAGAATGTATCAACTATCCTTGACCAAACCAATTATCATTCGAAAGTGATATCAATCTCCCATTACCAATTTTGCAGGTAACCTCTTACTGGACCATGTCTCGTAGATGCAGAAGCTGATTAAGGAAGTGCAAGTATGATGCATTTTTCTTGATTTCCCATATACATTTGCCTTGGAGGAAGCAACAATGTAGCCATTTAATCCAAAGAGATTTTTTGTCTACCAGTATCCACCAGAACCTTTTGAGAATCAGTGTTTGATTTGTGATTTTGATGGAGAAAATATTGAGTCAACCTTCTTCTTTCAAGTAACATACATCAGTCCATTTTACTTTAGTAGCTTTTTGAGTGCCATTGGAGTGATTATAAAAAGTTAATTTTTTCAATCAATTTGATGATGCCTGGGATAGGAAAATGTGGGAGCTCCAATAGATATGCTACAAATTGAGTACATATTTGATAAGTTGCAACTTACCTGTATAGGAAAGGGATTTATTCACCCAAAACTTAACTCTCTTTTGGATTTTTCTATTAGAGGAATGCATTCCAATTGGTTAAGTCTCTTTGTAGACATTTATAGGCAAAGATACAAGAGTGTAGGACATTTGAGTTCCATTCTTGTAGCATCAGCTATTTGAGGTTCCAAAATGTAGGTATTTTTGGAGAGAAAGAAGTGACTTTTGTGTAGATTAATCTGCAAACCCAAAAATCGTTTGAATGTTTCAAGAGCTCTCATATAGGTGAGGGTGGAATCCATATTTACCCTGTAAAATAAAAGTAGATCATCTGCAAAGTAGAGGTTAGTTAATCCAATTTTCTTGCATTTTATGTGGTATTTGAATTTGAAGTTGTTGAGCACTTCTTTCTTGATGGTTGTGTTATGGATTTCCATGCAAAGAATAAAAAGATAGGGGGATAGGGGATCCCCCTGTTTGAGACCTCTAGCTACTTTAAAGAACATAAAAGGGTTGCCATTAATCAATACATAAAATATGTGAGAAGCATTCTCTAAGCCAATTAATGAACTTAATTAGAAACCCATAAGTTGTGAGTATTTTCCATAAGAAGTCCCAGCTGAAACTATCAAAAGCCTTGTGAAATTCATTCTTCATTGTGCAATTAGAGAGCTATTTGTTCTAGAGAAGTCCTTTAATATTTCTTGTACTATAATAACATTATCTCCTATTTATCTATCACTTAGAAAAAGCACCTTGGTTTTCATTGATCAAAGGAGCAATGTCTTTCTTCTATCTAGTTGCTACTATCTTAAAAATTATTTTGTAAAGGAAATTGACACATAAGATAGGTGTAAAATCCCCAAAAGTAGACAGATTAGGACCTTTAGGGATCAAGCATAAGAAAGTTCTATTAATCTCTTTGAGAAGAACACCATTTGAGAAAAATTCATTGACAACATTTTTAACAAAACTGTCAATGATGTTCCATGATTTAGGGAATAAGTAACCATTTAGGCCATCTGGCCCTGGGGCTTTCTTAATATCCATACCAAAAGCCACCTTCTCAATCTTATTATCTTTAAATGGTTTTATTAAATTATCCAAATCCAGAAGATAAATTTGTTGCAAGATGAGTTTTCATAGGTCTGTAAGCGAGATAGTTGAGGAAACAATAGTACCAAATAGAAAAGTGAAAAATCTAACATATTCATCTTGTATGTCTTGGAGATTCTGAAGTAACAACCCATCACTAAAGGTGATTGAACAGATCTTGTTATGATTTTTCCTTGCCAATATCGTGTTGAAAAAGAAACTAGTGTAACTGCCACCATCTTTTAGTCAGTTTACTCTTGCCCTCTGTTAAAGAAGAGAAGAATGATTTTTCATAGTCTGCAAGTAGTTAGAGAGAGTTATTTTTTCCTAGTCTAACAATTTTTGATCATCTCGCTTTGAGGCAATCTTGTTTTGCAGATCTTCAAGTTCTAGTCTAGTAGAGTTAATAGCTAATGTAGTTGATCCCTTCCATGAGTTCAACAATTTAAACTCCTTTTTTAATGAGTTTTAGCTTTTGGATGCAACAAAATTTCTTGGTTCCCTTAACATATTGATCTGCCCCCTTCCTACAAGCCTTAGAGACATCTGGTTCATTAACAAGATAGTTATTGAACCTAAATGGATGATGTTTTATAATCTACTTGAACAAATTTGCAACTATGATAGGAGTGTGATTTAAGAAAAGTGGATTCTTGAATTTGGAAATGTTGTTGGGAAAGTTGTCCAGCCAAATGTCATTAACAAAAGCTCGATCTAACTTCTTCTTAACAAACCAATCTAATTTTTGTTTGTTAGAGCAAGTGAAAGAGAGCCCCATATACTTGAGATCTGCCACACTAATTTGTTCTACACAATCTTTGAAGTCAACTGAGAAAGTCTTCATATTTGAGAGGCCTTGAGCTTTAAATGCATAGAGAGTTGAGTTAAAATCTCCACAGATCAACCAAGGCTTAGTGATGATGCTACTGATATGTCTGAGATTGTTCTATAACAATCTCATCTAGAATCTGAAGTTGCTTGCATATATGAAGGAAATATTCATGTCAATGTTTTCATGCAAAAATGAGATATTAAGATGGATGACTTGATCATTTACTCCTAACAAGTCCATTTTAATTTCATCAAATCTGTAGCAAATAATAATTCTTCCATAAGCATGGTCATTGTGGTTAGTGAACATTGTCCAATGTGGTCCCAAAATGCTTAATTTGTCAAGGTTCTCCAATTTGATTTTGGTTTCAAGTAATCTTACTATAAGAGGTTTTTCTCTCATTACAAAATCCCTTAAAGTTGAGAGCTTAGAGGGGCAATTTATTCCTCTTACATTCCAAGTTAAGATAGAAATATTATAGAGAAATGATTTTGGAGCCTTTGCCCTTATCCCTTTGTGATTTTCTTCTTACCACACTCTGGAATTTGTCACTAGTTTCAGCTCCATTCATTCTCCTTTGTATACACAGTTGATCATCTAATGTTGTGTTTTCGGGAGTAATAAAGGAAGTTTTAGGTTTTGCTTCATTATTGACAGGTTCAATTGCTTTAGTAATATTAAGAATTGTATCGTCTAGATTGGAGTTTGGAATCTCTTCTTTGTTTATACTTACTAAAGTAATACTAATCACAGGGTTTTGCATGTTTATCAACTTCATTTTCCCATCACTCGCATCAGTAGCATCCATCATGGAGTGGTTATCCTTGGTTACCAAGAATATCTATTTAGGGGATAGATTCTTGAGACCTTCAACAATAAAGTTAAGAATATAAGTTAGCTCAAGTGCTTCCTTTTGCATTTCATTTTTAACAGCAGCTGTTTTCATAGAAACCTGATTTTCTACATGTGGTTTTCATATGAATTCAAGTCCCATCAACTCCTGATAAGTACCAGACTTAAAAGTTTTTCTTGTTTCTTTCCATATTTTATCTTGTGAATTTGAGGGGAAGGGGGGCCTCTAGGGTAAGATATGGCAATGTTATCTTCCTATAACTTGTTGTTTTCTCCTAATGGCATTATTCAGATTTCATCGGCAAGTTCTTTGGATACTGACACAAATTCTACCATAGCCTATTCGTTTCTTTTAGCTATATTGTCATCCATACATAATAGCCTTCCAATATAACTAGCTAGTGAGCTAAAAACTTGAAGTCCAATATTTAAAGGAGACATTATGAAAATTTATCCAAAGGAGGCTTTGGATCTTGATGGTTTCTAACCTCAAGCTTAACTGTCAGATTTGCAAGAAGATTGGTTGCTTTACTAGATGTCATGGACATTCTTTGAGGATTTTGTGAGCTGATGAAACAGAGGAGAAGGTGAAGAGAATAGGATTATCTTCTGCGAGGAGAACCTTTATCAGCTCCCTATTTTTCCAAAGTTTGTTAGCCCATCTAGCTATTAATGGGAAGGCTGGTCATTGATCATAAAAAAATCCAACCACTGTGAACTTCCAGACTCCAGTTGTTTGCACCTTCTTGCAGAACTTCAAGATTAGGGCATACAATGAGCTTCCCGTTTATTTCTAAAGGTGGTTTAAAGGTTAAGTTCGAGGTGAATGCATCACCAATAACTTATTTCCATGTTTTTTGGACAAATGGTGCAATAAGAGCAAGGGTAGATGATGCAGTAAGGAAGAAGAAGAAGATGATGGTGTATGGGATGGCAAGGGGGAATTCAACTAGGTCATAAGGGGCTATGTCTGACATTGTGTAGAGCATTGTAACATCCCATCACCGATGGAAGGGTTATATTGGTAAATTGGGACATGCTAGGTTGTTACATTGCATATGTAATATGAGCATCCTTTTGGCCTCTAATTTTAGAGGAAAGAGTCTTTTGGCACGTGCGCATATAGGTACATGCATTCATGACATTCCTGGCATTTGTTTGTGACTATGATGTGTTCTGGGAATTCTGAGATAATTGTGTTTGAAATGTGAATTGGAAATGTTCTGGGAGTGACTCCAGATGTTATTGAACCTTAGAAATATTTTCTGGAAAATTGGGAGTAAATGTCCGGATCGGAAATTTTCCGAGTGACGGACTGATTGATTGTATAGTACTAAAATAACTATCCAATGACCATGGAAATTTCGATATATGATTTTAGAAATTATAGGTCGAGCCATTGAAATTTGGTGATGAATTGGACTGGAAATAAATTGTGAAAGGAGAAAGAGATTTAAAGGAATGATGAGGAAAAATGACATGTGGCATGTGGCTATTGGTGGAGGCTTTATTGATTAAACCCTTAAATGCCTTAAGTTTTAAAATTTGGACAGAAAGCTTCCTCCTCCATCCTAGGGCATGCGATTTTTCTTCCTCTTTTGATTGGTCCTTCATCTTCCTCCTTGTGTGATCGTTGGTGTTTGATTCTTGCTTGCTTCTTCTCCTCTTGCAAAGCAAAGCTTAAATCCTAAGGAAGATGAAGATTTGAGTGGCTTTGGGAGAGAATCGTGGTGTTAGGGCTTGGAGAAGATTTTCGGGAATTTGAAGATTGAAAGCTTGTTTTGGTAAGTAAAGTGGTTTATGTTGTTTATTGGTGAGTTTGATGCATTTATTGTGTTTTATGTGAAAGATTGGGGTAGTTGAGAGTGAGTTATGGCTGTTTTAGAGAGAGAAAGGTGAGAAATCTAGTCGGAGAAGACGACCTGCGACTCGAACATCGCAACGAGGGAATTATTGGACGTTGCGACGAGCGTACGCCGCGACGAGCGTGGACGTCGCGACGAGCGGGACGTCATGACGAGCGGGAATTGGTACGCCGTGACGAGCAAAGTTGGACGTCGCGGCGAGTCTTCTCGTGCGCCGCGACGAGCGACTCCAGGACGTCGCGACGAGAGGTCTGTGGTCGCGGCGAGGGATAATTTTCTGATTTGATTTAGTTTGGTTTTTGGGGCATAACTATTGGTGTAGACCTCCAATTGAGATGATTCTTGATTCGTTATAAATTAGAGAACCATATCATACCTCGTTGGAAAGATTAAAAGACCCTCTACATCCTTCATGAA
>JANIJH010000225.1:15820602-15840227 GCA_024520975.1 Erythroxylum areolatum | reverse complement strand
TGCATGTGATATTTCTGAAATTGATATTGTGTGATTATATGTATATTATCTGTGTTTGCATGAGTTGGGTGGACCATTGATGATGGTTTCTCGCTGAGTTCGCAAACTCACCCAACATTGCAATATTTTTTTCAGGACAGCGATAGTAGGTTTCCTAGCTCCAGATTGTTAGAGTCTTCTCTGCCTTGTGGATCGTCCGCAAGAGAAGTTATGGTGCAGAGGTGGGTCAGCTGGGATCTTCTTTTGGGATGACCTAGTTAGGAGTTGATAGTTCCTTTGAGTATTGTATAGACTGTGCTTTTGGACAGAGTTGTATTTATGGATTTGAGAAATGAAAAGTATATTTGGTTTTAAATTTTTAATGATTTATATTTGATGCCATGAGGATTTTAATTGGTTGCTCGGTAGTGCACCTTTATCGTGGGTTACGTGTCGGAGCGACCTGCGGGCATCCCGATGTGTACCCTACGGTAAAGGGGCGCTACACAAAGGGTCTTTGGAAATGGTTCCTATAGTTCGTCACGACGAACCCACCATTGCTACCTTTGAAGGTTTCTTATAAATTGAATGTTTTCGAATTTTCTCTTACATGATCCTTACCTGATCGCCCTAAGTGGTCACCTTGGGATTAGTCACGAGACCCGAGCCCAATAGTTATTATATCAGTATTACTTTAAGTAACCCCTAAATTAACCAAGAATCATTTAAGTCACATGACTTCTTATAGTTTACTGAAGAAGCTATAAATTCAAGTTCCATTATGGATAAAGCAACATATGATTGTTTCTTACTTTTCCATGACATAGCAGCATTGTTAAGCAAGAAAACATATCTAAAGGTAGCTTTTCTCTCGTCTAAATCTCCTCCTTAGTTTACATTTGTATGCCTTTGTATATGTACATCATTACTTTGATAACACAAGGCATAATCAATAGTAACCTTTAGATACCTTACTATTCTTTACCGCTTTCTAATGTGTTTTTCATGAGTTTTATTGTTATCTAATAACCATTCTAACAGCATAACAAATATCTGACCTTATACATATTATGGCATACAAGAGGCTTCCAACTACATTGGAATAAGAAATTTTCTTCATTTTTTACCTTTCTCATGGCATAGATGAAATAACTTTTTGTTGAAACCTTGACCTTTAACAAGAGGATTATCTATTGGTTTTCAATATTGCATACAAAATCATTCTAAAATCTTTTAAATGAAAGTCTTTTTATAAAGTGACAATATTTGTTTTTGAACAATCTCTTAAAATCTTTTTTTTTGTTAGCCCACGAGGTGTCCTAGGAGGGTCTCAACTGTGAGAAGACGCCTTTAAGTCATCCACTCCCAGACTAATCCCCGCTCGCACCGAGTCAACCCGTAAGGGGTAAAGTGCTGGCCAAACAAATTTCTCCATTCCCAGAACTCGAACTCGAGACCTCTGATTAAGGGATGAGAGTGCTGAACCACTCACACCAACCTGTTTGGTTAATCTCTTAAAATCTTAACCCCAAGAATATATACAGCTTCATTCTTGTCCATATCAAATTCAGATAAAAACTAATATTTGATTTACTTGACAAACTCAAAGTCATTATAAACAATTACAATATCATCCACAAATAAAGATACAATCGCAATTTTATCTTTGACCTCTTAATATATACATAGTGATCTTTATCAAGCATATGAAATTCATATGAAATGAATACGTTATAAGAGTCTTCAAAATATAAATCGATTTTGATAATCGATACACTTTATATTATTGGCATGTCTTAATGAAATATTCTAATTCTCCTTTTAGAAAAGTTATATTTACATCTATTTGATTTCATTTAAGATCCAAACTAGCTGTTATAACTAATATTAGAAAAATTGAAGCAAACCTTACAATATGTGAAAATGTCTCATAATAATCAATTCCCTTCTATTGTGTATATCCTTTCACTACAAGTTGTGCCTTGTATCTTTCGATACCACCATCAACGTTTATTTTATTTTAAGAAATTATTTGTTCCTGATAGCTTTACACCCATTAAGGAAATCAACCAAGTTCTATACTTGATTCGAGTTTAAATAATTCATTTCTTCTTTCATTGTTTACATCCATTCTTTTTTAGCAAGACCAATTGGAGGCTTATCTTCTTATGGGATAATCATGTTACCTTCAATTTGAAAATCATGTCAGGTAATTATAGCATAATTACTTCGATGTAAATATGGCTCATGAAAAAAATTCATCAATATCTTAATTACTCCCACTTAGATCAAATACGATAGGTAAACTTTTAGCGAGTTGTAATCTTAACCATCCCTAAGAAAAATTTTCAAGTTTTAGATTACTCCTACTTAGATAAAGTCCCTCTTCATAATTCCCTATAATAGAATCATTCTAATTAAGAATTTTATACAGAAATAGGTCTTTTCCTATTTCATGTTGCTATGAAAAGTCATTTTCTAAAAATATGATATCTCGTGATTTAAAGTCAATTACATCTTCAATACCTTATTCACCTATGGACACATACCATTTTGAGTGTTTAGAGTACCTAATAAAAATAATTTTCTACCTTCTTAGGCTTAGTTTCTCATATTTATGAGAGAGATTATGAACATATGTAGCATACCCTCACAGTGTTAAATGTTCCATGTTGGGTTTTCTTCCTTTCTATAACTTATATAGAGTAATTGTAACTGATTTGTTGAGTATTCAATTAAGTAAAAAAGTGACTGTAAGCAATGCATCATCCCAATAGGTGATTGGTAGATTTGCTAATGCAATTATGGGCCTAACTATTTATAACAATGTTCTATTATGTCTACAATACCATTTTGTTATAGGGTTTATAGAATATTTAACTTTCTTTTTATTCATTTTTCATCACACAACATCTTAAACTTATCATATAAGTATTCTTGTCCTTGATCAATTCTTAAAGCTTTAATTTTCTTGTGTAAATGATTCTCTCCTAAATTCATATACTTGACGAAACAATTTAATTCTTATGATTTTTGAGAAATCAAATAAACACAGCCATATCTAGTATAATCATCTATCGAAGTGATGAAGTACACAACCTCACATTGTGTCCTTACATTTATCGAACCACGGTTGTCTAAATGAATCGATTATAATAAATAAAAAGCTCGTGTTCCCTTTTTAAACGACTTTCATGCCATTTCACCAGCTAGATGATATTCACAAATAGGTAAATCTACTACATGTAAATCATTTAAGAGACCTTCTTGGGCTAATTGACATATTTGATATTGACCAATATGACAAAATCCAACATGACATAAAATTGCATCAATATTAGAATTACTAGATGAGGTTAACAAAGGATAACTTACGCTATTATTTTAAGAAACAACATCTAGAATAATAAAACCATCTAAATAAATCCATGACCATAACAAATATATCCAATATATAAATCCATACCACGACTATGGAAATTTACATCAAAATCAATATTTATTAAAACCAAAACAAAGATATGATTCTGTCAAATATTCGGAGTATATGACACTTCGTGTAAGAATAGGGATCAAACACCACTTAAGTCTAATTTACAAGTTCCAATCTTTTGTACAACAACCTTTGATTTGTCTCTTACATAAATCCATCATATTTTGTACATGATTTTTTGGAATTCTATGAAGATATCTTTATCCTTTGATATATGGTTGGTTGCTCCTAAATCTACAATCCACAAAGGAGGTGATTTAGCTAGAAAAACATAATAAGAGACATTCATACAACGAATATTTATACAATAATATTGTACCTTTTTTGGCTCGTAATTATGACCTTATTGCTACAACTAAAACACTAGACTTTATTCATGTTCTGCTTTTTGAAAGGACATTTTCCTTTTTCATGCTGTTCCATTTTGTCTTCTTTAAATCATAAGCATAGTGGGTATTTTTCTTACACTTTTTCCATTGAAGCACACTATAATGCATACACTTTTATGAGTTAGATGCATATTCATATGCTCCTAACTCTGAAGTAATGAACAAATCATGACTTATACTTTTTGCTCAACTGATAATTTGTAACCAATATAATGTAACTCACATATTATGTTTAACATATGCCTCAAATGATTTGGTCGCTTCTTGTATATGTTAGACTTGATAGTGAGTGGCCTCACTTTTGTCACTGAGGTGCCCCCAAAATATATAACTAAAGTGGACTATATGTCCTTAACAATTTTATATTTACAAAACTCATTTATGATATCACTGTCCATATTGGTTAGCAATGTAATGTAAGCTAATAAGTCCTTTTTACTCCATATTTCATGAGCATCACGATTCCCTTTATGTTGGGTTATATTGCCTTTATTAGAAACATCCATGGTTATGTTTAATGGTCTGAGAGCCTCTTCCTTCTCCAATACATATTGGATTTTCATGGTCCAAGTAAATCACTATAGTATAATTTGTTTAAATTCAATCATATTATTTCTTTAACATTAATAATTTATTCTTATATGATATTTGAAAGCTTTTTTCTAAAGTGGCATTCTATCTTCATCAAAAATAATGAAACATCTTCTCTAATAATTATAAGGTGACAAATTATATATTAATTGAATAATTGCTTTAATAAAATTCATCTTGTATTCAATAACTACTAATTAAATTATTAATATTGAAATAAATTTCAATAACATTACTATTAGATGTCTTTTCGATTTATCAGTATAATTTTAATGAAACAACATATCAAATCAAATTTAATAATAAAATTTATATAAAATCTTGTGAAGTCATTGCAATAAATATATATTAAAATAACTTTATTTTATAAATAAATTATACATATATATATATATGAAAATACTTATATTAAATAAATGTTTTTTCTTTTTTTTCAAAATTAAATATGTTAAATGTTACAAATGCATAACCAACTAATTAACCAAATGACATAAATTTTCTGAATGTAATATATCAAGTTCTTAGATATGTTAAAAATTAAAATAAATAAATTATATTTTTAATTAAATAATTTATATATATACATTAAGATTTACATATACAAACAAAAACAAATGATAAGATTGTTTCAAAATCTTGCTGTGATTATAATTTCTGTAGGGATAAAATTACTATCTAATCCAAATTATATTATAAATATATCTAATAGCAGAAAATATATGTTAAAATTTTCTTTATATATTAAAGACATGAATTAGTGCATCAAAGCACAATTTGGTGCAGCTCACTGTGATTTATGATGATGCCAAAATGATAAAGTCATTTTAACTATATATTATAACTATCCAAAAGGCCTTTCTATTAGTTAGAAGTGATGTTGTATACTACTAGATCTTTCTAGATCTCGCATGTCAGCGAAATTTCAACTGGGTGGTATTGTTGTTATGAAATCCAAAACATTATGAATATCGAAGTAGCTTTATTGATATTAGACTTGAAAATTAAGTCTGGGTCCGATTGATCTAATATGACCTAATCTAAAGTTAACAAGCTTGATCAATTTAACTAGGTTTCGGGTTAGGTTTGAATTTGCACTGCTTGACCTAGACCAATGTGAAATCTAAAAATTAAAACAAAACGATATTGTTTTAAGTAAAATGATGTCATTTTCATATTTTAAAATGTAAAAAGGATTAGGTCAAACTCGATCGGGCTTAGGTTTTGGCCATGTGTTCCAGACTTGGGCTCGAGCTAAAAATTTTAAGCGAGCTTAAGCCTGGGTAGCTCAATCTATTACCAACAATAACAACAATATGGTGAAAGTCATATTGATACATAGGGTTTGAGGAGATTCAGTAGTAAAGAATCTCACCCCCAAACTAATAGAAAAACTATTTTTGATAAATTTACATGAAAAAAAGAGGAAAAAATAAAGATATGCATACACATATTAAAATAACAAAATAATAATAATTAAAAAAGAAATAAAAATAAAATAGACATAAAAGATAAAAATAAATAGATATGTATAAATAAAATTTTAAAATTAAGTAATGAAATAAATTTAGAACAACATAAATAGTCAAAATAAAGATAAAATAAGTAAACAAATATGAAAATAAGAAATAAGACAAGTTAATAAATAAATCAAATTAAGCCATTATAAAAAAATATTTAGGCTAAGTAAGGAAATGTTTAGGCTAACTAACTAAGTGGGAAGTATTACATATTAAATATTTAAGTTAAATACAAGATCAAAAACTTGCATAAAAATGTTAAAAGACTCAAGAGAACGAGAAAAACCTCTCTATGTAAGATCTTTTATCCGTATTCTAATAGGTCAAAGTCTCTATTGAGGGACATATCTCGGTAAGTTTTAGTAGAGTCATATTATTCTTAATCACCATCCCCCGGTTCTTCTGAGGCCTTCCTTTTTCCCTCTTACAGTTTCTAAGTACAATCTTTTTGTATCTTTTCATTAGAGTGTCAGAGTACCTTCGTTTAATACGTCTGACTCAACTAAGCCTTTTTTTCTCTTAATTTCCCATTAATATTAATCACATTTAATTTGTTTTTTTAATCATTATGCTCCTGACTTTATCTCTTTTAGTAAGGTTGCACATCTAATGGAACATCCCCATCTCTGTTACCATTAGCTTATGACTATGCTCCTGCTTGATGAGCCAATACTTTACCCTATAAGAGCATGACAAACCTAATCACTAAACGATAAAATTTACGTTTGAGCCTGAGTAATATCTTCTTATTATATAAAACTACTTATGTACTTCTCTATTTAAGTCATCTCGATATGATACGATGAACTATGCCTTTATCGAATTATCTATTCCTTTGGATAATAGATTCTAGATATTAAAAGCACTCTTTTTGTTGTATAACTTTTGAACTAATTTTTATCTCTACATTGGAAGCCAATCATTGTCATCTCTAACTAATATTTTCATACAATTTTTGTAATATTTCATTATACAATATTATATGTATTTTTAATGTATAATTTATTTAAATCCGATCATATTATTTCTTTAATACTAATAATTTATTCTTATGTGATATTTGAAATCTTATTTTTAAAGTGTTACTTTGAGTTGATCATGTCTCTAATTATTTTAAGGTGTCGTATTACATATTAATTGCTTTAATAAAATTAATGTTATATTGAATAAATATCAATGTAATTATTAACAGTGAAATAAAATTTAAATAAGATTGATATTAGATTGTTTTTCGATTTTATCAATGTATAATTTTAATAAAACAACATATCAATTATTAAATTATATATATATATATATATATATATATATAGGGATGCCATTATAACCTCACTTGCAAGAAATATATATTATATAAACTTCATTTTATAAATAAATTATATATGTATATGAAAATACTTATATTAAATAAATGTTACAAATGCATAACCAACTAACTAACTAAATGACATAAATTAACATAACTTTTATTATTTAATATGAATTAACCTATAAATTATGATAATTATCAACTAATATGAGATTTTATTTCATAGTTTATTATAAAATTAGATAGGAATTAAGGTAATTGTCAATTAGCATCAGTTTAATTTCACGATTTATATCAACTATTAAGGTAATTTTCAAATGAAAGTGCTGGTGTAAAGACTAAGAATAAGATCATACTTATTTATAGTTTAATTCTTTTAAACTATATAACGGAATTGAAACGAATTAACGATGACAACGACCGCACCGCAGACCCGAGGGCTGAAGATAACGAACATAACGACTACGTTTTAACGATATCTCAGTTGCCAAACGAGATTGGGGGTGGCGGCTCTATAAATACCGCTTGAAAGCACCCCTATCGCCTGTTTTGGATCTGAGCAGTCTCTCGTGATTTAGGTCCCCCCTCACACTCTCAAAATCGGTTTGCTTATTGAACTGATTTCAAATCGCAGTTTAGCGCTACTGTCTGTACTAACAAGGGAGGCGAACTTTGTGTGCGGATTAAAATCTTAGTCTTGGTTTCTTGAACCCCAGCGATCAGATCTAGACCTAGGGTTTGGTTTTATTTGATACGAATCGAGCCGTGGTGGTTATTAGCGATGTCCCGGTGCTTCCCGTACCCTCCTCCTGGGTGCGAGAAGATCGGTGTCCGCGACCAGGCACTGATAGATTCGATCAAGGTTTGTTTGGGGCCTTAATTGCTCAGCTAGGTCCTTTTTGCTTTGTGATTGATGTATCTCCTTCTGACTAGATTGTGCATAGTTTGCTTGCCTAATCTATGACTGAGAAGAGAGAATGGCATAATACAGCGGGAAGGGGGGAGCAAAGTAGGAACAGTAATTCTGTATCTTCTTTGAGAAAGACACTAGTTCGTCTTCTAATATATATATATGTAGTCTGGGGATTCCCTGACCTTTATGTGCATTCCTTTCATTACCAACGTGCTTGTTAGAGTCGAGCCTAAGTTTGTTACTATCATTTACGAGTTAAAAAAGCAATTTGGACATAGATTCCCACCGATTCCCCAAGAAATGTAAAAGAAAGAGATGGAGAGGATTGTATAGTCCCATTGATTTTATCTTTTACCTTATCTTTACAATCGTTGGAATAAGGATAGTCCTGCCGTGAAACTGCATGAAACGTGCATGTATCACCTAGATGGATGCTGTTTGGTTTTATCTGGGCCAAGGATATTTGAGTTTCTATGTCATGAATCCCTTGCCATATCTGACCTTTCAGTTTTGGGTGACTTTTAATGATCAGGAAGAAAACCCTCATCTTTTGGACATGAATGCTGCCATGTTTAGTCCTGTGCTAAAGAAAAGACATTTTTAATGCATTTGCCATCTCTCGAATTGAGTACGGAGATATACACGTTAAATGGTCTTTTTTCTCTTGCCAAGTAATACAGGTGTTCAGGATCAGGTAACTAATTCAATAAGACATACTCTGTTGCCAGGATACCAAGAGTTTCATATGAACGCTGTTTCCTCATCTAAAACATTGTTACCCAAAAAATTCGAGTACAAGATTATGAATTTGTAATTCTTCTGGTTTATGGTTTCTTGTGGATTATATCTTACAATATGTATGGATGATACCATATGTAGAGAAACCTTGATCCTACCAATCTATTCCTTTAAAAATTAAAAAAAAGAAAATATTTAAATATGTGATTGTTGAGTCCTTGAAGCTCTCTGTGTCACTATCTTAAAACATACTGCGTATATGCCAAGAGAGCGGTGGTTCTTGCTGTTAGCAATCTACTAATGTCATCTCTCTACACAAATTGAGCCTGATCTTTGTTGAGATTAAATCAACTGTATTCTGTGTTTATATTCCTCAGAATTGTGCTTTTGCTAGATTGCTTGTGTTCCTATCCTTATGTGTTGTAGTTATTTGCATCTCTAGAGAAAAGAAGAGAAGGTCAGGAGAGAAAGGAAAAAGGAGAAGAAAAGAGAGAGAAAAGAAAAGAAGGCTCGGGAAAATGGGGAAGTTGAAAATAAAAAGCATGGTCACAAGAAAAGGCATAGGGACAAGCGGAGTCAACAAGATCAGAAAGGAGGAGAATTCCAAAAGATTAGAGAAAGTGAAGCAGAACATTCTGAGAAGAGTAGCCTTACTGAGGAATATGGAAATCCAATTGGTTCTCATAACTCTTTCTGTTGCAGCCTTGAAAGCAACAAAAAACAAAAGCAGCGCTTGCCTACAGACAGTGTGCATAATACTGGTGAGTGCGATTTTGTCTGTTTCTTTTACAGAGGGCGCTGTTTCCTTATTGGGTTTGTTCACGTCAGTGAGCCTTGATATCATCTCTTTGCATTGTTATTATTAATGTGAAGGAAGCAATATACGGATCTGGCTGCCTTTCCAAAGGCATAGAGATCCAGAAGTGCTACCTTGCAAGGAACAGCCTTGTTCTGCCTCTTGGAGGGCTCATGATACTGCAGTCCAGTGCGTAGATGAACCTGTTTTTATACCATGTAGAGAGCAGGGAGAGTTTCCTTGTTCAGATTCCAGTAGTACAGGTCTGGAATCGGCTGCAAGGTTTGGGGAAGAAAAGCTATCTCTCTCTTCTGAACATTCGAATGCAAAACAAGAGGATTCAACCTTGCAGTCAAGCTTATGCAGCCGTTGTTCTCCTTCTTCCGCAAAATACTTCAAAAATCTAATCGAGGACTGGGTTGCACCTCACATGCATTGTGAGTGCACTGATTTGGATGATCAGGAATGGTTTGTTCGTGCCTGGCCGACTCACAATCAAAACTTCAGGTCTGAAGCATGTGAAGTTGACAGTGTTGGTTTAGGGCAAGGCGAGGAGAATTATTTTCCACATGGTTGTTACTTACCCGAAGTGGATATGTATGCCTTACCATATGCGTTGCCATTCTGAGTTCATTTGTGCAAGTAGCCAATATCAAGTTGCCTGGACACTGAAACCGTGGAATCTTAGTCGCTGGCAGTGGAGGTGTTTCTGCATTCAATTTGTTCGGGGTTTGATTTGTATTCGAGATTAGTTAGTAGGAAGTAGGAAAGACGAGATTAGGCATTCATGTCTGTAGGAATACGAAAGCTCCAAATATTTTCTTCTTCACTAATATAATATCTGGAAGTTTTCAGAATTTAGTCGGAGGATTTCCTTACCCCTTTATGCTCAATTGAGCTCTTTGTTGACACAGTAATTAACATAAAGAATCATTCTTTTCCTTAGTAACCATTTCCATTTTTGCTCTTAAACTATAAGCAACAATCTGCTAGGCAAAGTTGGGATGTTGACAAGAAGGAACCATTAAAGATACAACTGGACAATTATCAAGTCTAAAACAGAAACTTGCAATTTGACTTGGCATTTTGCTATTAGAGCACAGGGTTAAAAAAATGTATAAAACTTCAATGATGTTTCCTATCCATGTTCAGTTAGTGAAAAAATAAAAAAGTTCAAGTTGACGTGGCAATTTGCTATTGTTTGTTTGACCCCAAAGAAGAAGAAGAAGAAGGTAATAGTAGAGTCCAGTGCCAAATGGTAGACCCGCTTCGTAGACGATTACGTGGATCCAAAGGGGAGTGAGTTGTGTTTGGGTGGTAGGACTGGACAGGCGGTTGAGGTTCGCAGAGCACAAGTCAAAACTCAAGCTCCGTCCGATACAATTAAAGATCTCTTGGAACAAAAGTGAGATAAGAGAAAAGAGAGAGAATGATCGCCGATGGCGTGGAAGACGAGGAGAAGTGGCTGGCTGCTGGGATCACCGGCCTTCAACAGAACGCCTTCTACATGCATCGAGCTCTGGTAACCCTATTTCCTATTTACTTGCTTTTATTGGAGGAATGCAAAATGACTTTCTCAAACCCTAAAAATTTTGCACAGGACTCCAACAATCTCAGAGATGCTTTGAAGTATTCGGCGCAAATGCTCTCCGAGCTTCGAACTTCGAAGCTTTCTCCTCACAAATACTATGAACTCTGTGAGTTTCTGTGAGAGATCTAATTAGCAGATTGAGTCTTGGTTTCCCTTTCTATATATTTTTTTACTTCCCAACTCTAGAATAGTTATTTTCAAAGATGGAGGATGTGAATTGTGTTTTGATGCGGCAGATATGCGATCATTTGATGAGTTGAGAAAACTGGAGATGTTCTTTAAGGAAGAGGCGCGTCGTGGCTGCTCAATTGTGGAGCTTTACGAACTTGTGCAACATGCGGGCAACATATTACCTAGATTGTACGTGCCTATCTTTTTTCTTCAGTAATTTTTTGTTCCTTCAGTTGTGTTTCTGTGGCTTGTTGGTTTTTCCTTTCTGGTACCAAGGAGGACAGTTTGGTTTTGTACAGTCTATTTGCGTCATCTGGTTTGTGGTAACAGTGCAAACTATGGCTCATTAACGAGTTGTCTTTTAAAGATGATTGTATTGTTGTTGGGTCTTCCTTTAGATGTTTACCAAATAGGGAACTTGTGAAGATATGTAAAAGTGTTGAAAGTTTTAACCCATTTTTATACTGTTATTTGTTAACTGATGTGTCTTGTTGATTTAATTGGATACAGAAAGGTTCTACTACTAAGTTCTTATACATTTCACCATGTGATGCACTACATCTTGATCAAGCATTACTCTGCTTGAATTTGTTGAAGTATCAACTGTGGTCTTTTTTAATTCTTTCATTTTATGTACTGGTTGTTTGAAGTAAACCAGACATTTTACAGTGATCGTATTGTTTTCTCTCGACACAAGTCAGTTAATATGACAGTTTGAATACAGAGATTCTTACCTCTAACCTTTACCATATTTTTAATTGATTTTGTCTATTGTCAATACAGTATTGGCTTTTTCTACTGTTTTTTCATCAATTCTGTTGCAGGTATCTCCTTTGTACTGTAGGTTCTGTGTATATCAAATCTAAAGAAGCTCCAGCTAAAGATGTGCTTAAGGATCTTGTGGAAATGTGCCGTGGCATTCAGCATCCTGTACGTGGGCTTTTCTTGAGGAGTTATCTTTCACAAGTCAGTAGGGATAAATTGCCTGATATTGGTTCTGAGTTTGAAGGGTAAGAATGTTAGATGTTTTAACTTCAATTTATATGATGGGCAGAAGGAATTACTTTTTGTTGTTATTGGAAACTATGCTTACATGACGTAGTATTGGTGAAGATGGTTGGTCTTGGCCATCTTCACTAAGTTCAGGTCATTTTGTAACATGAAGCATATATGATAATTTAATGTGGCAAGGTATATATGTCAACCCATCTACATGGTTGTATTCAGCTGAGATATAGCCAGAAAGTCAAAATGCATTAGTCTTCATTGCATGTAAAACATCTCCTTGGTTAATATAATTGAATGATCGAGTCATATAGATATTTGCTTTAGTTTCTTTTCTGTATTCCAGTTGATTTGTGTATCTGAAACTGGTTAATAGTTGGTGTATGAACTTATGTAGGGATGCTGACACAGTCATTGATGCTGTTGACTTTGTTCTACAAAATTTCACTGAAATGAACAAACTATGGGTGCGGATGCAACATCAGGTTGGTTGAATATCTATGGCTACCTGCTCTCATGTTTGACATGCATTTGCTTGCATGTCATAAAGGTAAAATATATCATGAAGGCATGATTTCTGGTCATGCAGGTCATATACTGCTTGTGAATCATTCATACTCTTAGCTGATCCTGTGTTGAGGATTGCTGTTGGGCTTTATGGTCTGCAGGGACCTGCCCGGGAAAAGGAGAAACGGGAGAAAGAAAGAAGCGAGCTGCGTGATCTTGTAATACCGATAACCTGTAAATGGTTGATTTATTGCAATAAGACTATACGAGTATGCGTGGTAGTCAAAAAGGGACTTAGCATATGTCCGCTTGTTGTTAGGTTGGCAAGAACTTGCATGTCCTCAGTCAGATAGAAGGTGTTGATCTTGATCTCTACAGAGATACTGTGCTTCCTAGAGTACTTGAACAGGTATATTATAGAATGTGTGAGTAGATTGTGTTTGAAGTTTATAATACTTCGAGTGATGCGCTAACATCAGACAACCAAATTCTGCACTCCATTTATTTTGACAGGTTGTCAATTGTAAAGATGAGATTGCTCAATTCTATTTGATGGATTGCATCATTCAAGTCTTTCCTGATGAGTATCACTTGCAAACTCTTGAAATATTGTTGGGTGCGTGCCCTCAGCTGCAGGTAAATGCCTCGGTACCACTTGCTACCTGACTTTTCACTTTATTGGTTGACAATGACTTTTTGGGTATTATTGACAATGACACTTTCAATAGTTGTTCTTCCATGTTATTGATCTGCTGTATTTGGTAAATGCAGCAAGTCACTTGCTGATTTTTCTCTTGGTATATCTTTTGTCTTTGTTTTTCAGCCATCCGTAGACATCAAGACCGTTCTCTCTAGATTAATGGAGAGGCTTTCAAACTATGCAGCTTCAAGCACAGATGTTTTACCAGAATTCTTGCAAGTAGAGGCATTTTCCAAATTGAACAATGCTATAGGAAAGGTAGGTATAATCTATGCAAAAGCCACGATGTTGGAAAATAGAGGAGGGAGAAATTAAAGTTTGGCAATTAAATTCCTTCTGTGAAAAAATGAGAATTCTTCAAAAAGAATAAAATATTAAGGAGTCGTCTTTGTTTATCATTGCTAATGTGTCTTTATATCTTGGTAACTCTGTTTCATCAGCAGATAAAGATAGACTTCTTCCTTTACATGGAAAGCTAATTCTATTTCAGTTAATTACATTGTGACAGCTATCAACTTTCAAAAGAAAGTATTGAGTTTCAATTGTATTATTATGTCATGATGTCAGTATGTTTGTATCATGATATTACTTGTTCCTCTCCATAAAGCTGCTGAAAAAAAATTATCCATGTCTTGACACAGGTTATAGAAGCACAGGTTGATATGCCCATTTTTGGAGCTGTAACTTTATATTCTTCTCTTCTCACATTTACTCTTCATGTTCATCCTGATCGTCTGGATTACGCAGATCAAGTTTTGGTATGCTTCGCTTGATTTACTGATTTTATGTTTTCCTTTGACCTTTATATTAACCTCATACTTCCAGTTATTCCAAGAAGCTTTAATAACAATATGTTTCTTATCTTGATATTCAAGTGTGATTTAATCGTTCTTGTTTCTGGATTGATCATCAGGGAGCATGTGTTAAGAAACTATCTGGCCATGGGAAGCTTGAAGATGGTAGATCCACAAAACAAATAGTTGCACTTTTGAGTGCCCCCTTGGAGAAATATAATGATATAGTCACTGCATTAAAACTTTCGAACTATCCTCGTGTTATGGAGTACCTTGATACTGAAACAAATAAAGTCATGGCAACTGTCATAATACAAAGTATTATGAAAAACAATACACGTATCCCTACTGCTGACAAGGTTTATATATCTCCATGGCGATAAATATTTTCAGATGCTGTCTTAATGATCATACTCGGTTCTTATTTGTTATATCTTGTAGGTTGATTCACTGTTTGAATTAATGAAAGGGCTTATCAAGGATTTGGATGAAACTCATGAAGAGGTTGGTTAGGGTTGGTTGTAATTTGCATTGATCACTTATAGCTTTGATGTATGAAAGAAGAAAGTAATCTTTTGAGTCCTTTAATATGCTTTTGGAAATTTAGCTTGAAATGCTTTATTTCTTGTTTTATTACTTAGCCTTTCTTTCTTAAGTATCCATTCCCCCTTTTCCTTGTGCTATTTAGGTTGATGAAGAAGATTTTAATGAGGAGCAGAATTCTGTTGCACGACTCATCCAGATGCTATCAAATGATGATCCAGAGGAAATGTATAAGGTATTTGGTTTTAGAAAAATCTGCATATCTGTAATTTCCAAGATAAATTCTACCCATTCCACTGTTAATTTATAATTTGGTGAAACTAATCCTTAACTTTTTTTTTTCCTTCAGAGCTACTATCATGTTCTATGTACTTGCTTAAAAATGAGTTTAGCTGTTACATAAATTTGATTTGCTGCCTGATTTTATAGTTCAAGACCATTCACCTTTCTTGCACTATTGCAGATCATATGTAATGTGAGGAAGCATATTATGACTGGAGGACAAAGGCGTCTACCCTTCACTGTTCCTCCCCTTGTCTTTTCAGCACTTAAGGTTGGTTATGCCTAACTCTAACAATAAAGTTACCTAACTGGCATTGCTAGTCTTAGAGTAAGAATGGTGGTTTGCATAATGGCCCACAACTCTGTAAATCATGACATTGATCTTGGACTTGTTACAAACAGCACAATTTTGTCCGACTTCACTTTTATAACTTGTACCGGTTCTTGGCCAACTCCTTTTGTGACTGATGCACTAAAAGAGAATATGAAATTCTTTTCTGATTGAATTATCTTGCTGGCATTTCATTTGTGATGCCCAGTTGGTTAGGCGGTTGCAAGCCCAAGATGAAAACCCTTTTGGAGATGAGACGTCAACTACACCAAAGAAAATCTTTCAGCTTCTAAACCAGGTGCAGACTTGGTTTCTGTCTTTTATTAAGATATCTTGGTGAGCTAATTTCATGATGCCGTTAACAATCCGAACTGCTCTGTCCAGACTATTGAGTCACTGTCAGCAGTCCCATCGCCTGAGCTTGCATTACGGTTGTACTTGCAATGTGCTGAGGTACAAAGGATACTTCTTGTGTTAATATCCATAGGATGATTTGGAGAGGTCACACTTTCCTGTTTGATTTAGTCTTTCATGCTTCCAATCAGGCTGCTAATGACTGTGACTTGGAACCTGTTGCATATGAATTTTTCACCCAAGCATATATTCTGTATGAAGAGGAAGTTTCTGTAAGTGATAACTTGCTGAATAATGCCTTTATTATGGTTAACTGAGTTGCTAGTCATGTAAAATTGTGAGTTTAACGGTATACCTTTCTGTTTTTGTCTTTCATAATAGGATTCTAGGGCACAGGTGACTGCTCTTCATTTAATAATAGGGACACTTCAGAGGATGCATGTCTTTGGTGTTGAAAACAGGGATACCTTAACTCACAAGGCGACTGGGGTAACCATAGTAGCAATGGAGTTTCATTTTAACTTTAATGCATACCAGCTAGCTTTTTACTATGGTTCTGATACAAAGCTTTACTTATTCAGTATTCTGCCAAGCTTTTAAAGAAGCCTGATCAGTGTAGAGCTGTTTATGGGTGTGCACATCTGTTCTGGGTTGACGATCAAGATAACTTGAAAGATGGAGAGAGGTGGGCCTTGTGCTTCAATATTATTATAAACCAAGCATATTACAAAGTTCAGTCCTTATCTTTTGCCTTTTTTTTTCCCCTTGATCAAGGGGGACTGGCCTGTGATCCTAGAGCAAGTCTACAAACATTTAGAATTTAGCTTGCGGGTTCTTTGATAATTCTACATTAGTTGACTAACAATCCATTAACATTTTTTCACTCTGAGCCAGGGTTTTGATTTGCCTCAAGCGTGCTTTAAGAATTGCAAATGCTGCCCAACAAATGTCCAATGCTGCACGAGGCAGCACCGGATCAGTGACGTTGTTTGTTGAGATCTTGAACAAGTAACAAGCTGTTCTTTGATGCTAATTGCTTTGTTTAAAACTTTTTAAGATGGAAACTTTAACTTTTTATTTCATTGAAGGTACCTTTATTTCTTTGAGAAGGGTAACACTCATATCACGGTAGCTGCAATTCAAAGCCTAATTGAATTGATTATGACCGAGATGCAAAGTGAGTCTAGTACTCCAGATTCAGCTACTGATGCGTTCTTAGCTAGCACTAAGCGTTACATTCAGTTCCAGAAACAGAAAGGCGGTTCCGTTGGTGAAAAATATGAACCCGTCAAAGTGTGATAGACTGAATGGTAAGTATGTTTTTGTATTACTGGTTCAAAGCGTAAGACTCTTGGGGAGTTTAAAGTATATTTTGCCTGGGTTACTGGTGGTCGAAGAAGCTTGGTGCATGGCGGTGCAAAGCAATGTTAATACAGCACAGAGGCTGATTTGGGTCATTATCACACTTTACCAACTCATATTGATGGTTAAGGAAATTGATTGTTAGCACGGCTTGCCAAGTACTGTGTTTTTCTGTTTAGGCTTTGATAAATGATGTCATGGCTGACCATCTCGAGCTGAGTTGTATGATTTAACTGTTGACAATATAACATGAAGCATTTGACCAAAGCTTTCCATATCACGAATTGGTTTATCATGCCAAACTGCAATACGTAAGATTGTTTTGAAGCTATTACTTGCTCACGACCTGAAGACCTCTGTGTCGTCAGTAAGATTATGGTGAAAGAATTATGGTTAGATAAACCTTGCTTTGACTGCCAAAGTGCCAATTTAGACATGCATTGTTTTTAGTTTTTACGGCTCGATCCGATGCAGTCATAAGGGGTAGTTCGGATGTCTTACTATTTAAATTAGTTAATTTATTTTTTAAACTTATACTTTCAGCTTATAATTAAAAGGAATGCATTTAAGGGCTAAGGTTAAAGTACAAACTTCTAATGATATTGGTATCTCTCCGTAAATTTTTTATACTTTGGAGATTATATTATATTGTTTCAGAATTTTATGAAAGTGTTTTAATCATTTTCTTGAAACATTTAGTATTTACTTGTGGGCAGTAAAACAAAACTTCATAGACCATTTGGGCTCTGCCTTCTGTCCTTCCATGTCTTCTCATGTTAATCATTTAGCTGCTGAACACTGAACAGAATTTAATGTGGCAACACGCCTCAAAGCTCATTTATTCCGAATACTGGACCTAAAATGGAAAGCTCTTGTACGACTCTGCTACTCCAGACTAGGCCATGGTTGAAACAGAGCCGCAAGCATTAAAGCCCTTGTACCAATTCTAAATACTAAGGTGGCGATGAACTTAAACGCAAGAATATCAATGGAGATTATTTATTTCTGAGGTATGATTTTTCTTGTTTGAAATGTGTATGCCCCGTTTATACTATAAATTAAATCGAGTGTGTCACCACTTAAATTGAGTGCTTGCATAACGCTTCTACTCACACAAGCATTGATTAATTCGATGTGCTTCACTCAGTGAGTTTTGAAGGCAAAAGTTCTTGCCAATAATTCCTTTTAATAAAGGTCTGTATAAACTGTTACATAGAATTAATTCACAAATCCTTGGTACTCATTTCTTGTCTCAAAACAAAATAGAGTTTAAAAATTAGTAATAACTAATGAACACAATGAGAAAGCGAAACAACAATCAATCATCGACAAATAGATACAAATGTCACATACCAGTTAACAGTGATCTTCAACAGAAACATACATACAAGCAAAGTGCCATTGCATTCCATTTCCTATCGAGAAGCTGCACTGATTCAGATATGGAAAAGTGGAAGGGTATTGATTCAGAAAGCATCTCGTCTTTGAAGGCCATCTTTCTTATAATTTTCCGCTCATAAAACTCTAATTAATGGGTATGTTACGGAAAAGTGGAAGGGTATTGTTTCTTTTTCTTGGGTGGGTGGCGATTGTGTTATTCAGCGAGGAAATTAACTTTTCAGCTTCTAAACTTAACATTAAGTTAGTGTTAACTTTTTTTATGTTATGTATTCATAAATTTCTTTCAAACATTTGGTTATACATTTTAGGGTTAATTATTCAAAAAAGTTCAAATTTTTGTTATTTTTTCAATTATAGTCCAAATTTTAAAATGTAACAATAAAATATCTAAACCATCAATCTTTTCAATTATAGTCCGACGTTAATTTCACTGTTATCTTCGCTGACGTAGTACTGTGTCATATGTCAATAGACCTTTATTAATCAGAAATGTCAATGTAATTAACAAAAATCAGTTTAAAATAAAACAGAGACAATCACACCCTATCGTTGTTCTCAATCTATAACCTAAATTCTTAACTTTTCTCTCACTCATGCATGACATCACTCTTGTGGACACCAACTAGCTATGAACCCCCTCTCTTGTTTCTTCACTGAACTTTGAAGGTAATATTGTAGAACCACCAACTACCATATCAAGCCTTATTATCCACAAAAATGCGTGGTTGCTTTTGGCCAGTCCCATCCTGGTTTGGGAGTGGGACCTGCACCTTTTTGGTTTTATCCCCTTTGGTCACACCCACATCCCGTAGGGGGGCGCTGCGCATCCCGTGGGGGCAGCGGGAGTCGAACATGTGAC